>JAPVLO010000686.1:0-556301 GCA_027257055.1 Cephalopachus bancanus
GCTGATTTACGCAGCAGAAATTGTAATCCACACAGTTTCAGAGAAGAAATATCTGACCAACTTCTAGATGGATTGTTTTTTTTTATTATTATTTTTTTTTTTTCTTGAGTTGGAGTCTCACTCTGTCGCCCAGACTGGAGTGCAGTGGCCGCTCCCGGCCACCGCAGCCTCAATCTGTGAGGATTTGCAACTGTTATTGCTAGCATTTGGTGAGCATTATTATGGTTTATGAAGGAAATAATGCATGTTTGGTTTACTTTTTTGCAAGGTTTGTTTATGGCTGCTGAATTACGCAGCAGAAATTGTAATCTACACAGTTTCAGAGAAGAAATTTCTGACCAATTTCTAGATGAATTGTTTTAAATAAATTGTTTTACTAGGTTGCTGAGTGTGTTATCACAGTTCTGAGGAATGCTAGTGTCTAGTTTTAACAAAATAAATTATGCATTAATATGAATAGCTAAAGATGTCAACTACCGTGAGCCATCTGCAGCCAAACTGCTGTTGGGGAGTAACTGCTTCTGTGAGGGAGGTCATGTGGTTTGGGCTGTCCTTGAGTAGCAGAAAGCATAATCTGCTATCAAACTGTAGCTTAGTATTCTCTTTATAATATTAATTTCTTAGACCTCTTGTCTGGTTATTTTATATATATTTTGGTATTTGAAATAGTGTTAGGCTTTTAATAAATGTTTTAAGATAATTTGATGAGAAATAGAAAAAACACTTCTGAATAGTTTGGTATTAAATAAAATCTAAAATTTACTTGGTATCCAACATAGAAGAGTTAGCATGAGAAGTGATTGTTCCTTTTTGAAATTTTCATGAGGAGACAAGAGGAAATACTTGGAAAATTCTGTAAGGCACTACATATTTGAATCTAAATGCTGTGGTTCAAACTATAATAGTACTGTGATAGTTGAGAAGTGGCAGACCTTAACTGAGTATGGAGTGTTACATGGTAAAGGAGGAAGTTCAATGTGGATTGTAAAGGATGGATAGCATTTAGGTAAATTTGAGAGAGGAGCCAACAGTTAACTGGGAATCACGTAAGAGAGAAGACAATATGCTTTGATGGAAAAAATAGTCCATTTAGATGTTATGGTCTGCAGAAAAGTTTAGTTGTGATGAGTCTAAAAGTAAAAGCCCAACGGGTTTTAGTGTACAAGGACAGAATGAGAGCATGATTGAAAAAAATTTATTCAGCAGCAAATGTGAACTGTATGAATGGCAGCAGATATAAATTCCTAACGTTGTGTTTGTTCTTTTGATGTTTCATTATTCAAAATACTACTGCTAGCTGGGCTCCATGGCTCAGCCTGTAATCCCGTGCCTTTGGGAGGCTGAGGTGAGTGGATTGCCTGAGCCTGCGGGTTCGAGACCTGCCTGGGCAACTTGGCGAGACCTCATCTCTACAATAAATCAAAAATTAGCCGGGTGTGGTAGCACGCGCCTGTAGTTCCAGCTTCTTGGAAGGCTAAGGTGGAAGGATAGCAGGAGTCCAGCAGGTTGAGGCTGCGGTGACTGGGAGTGGCCACTGCACTCGTCTGGGCGACAGAGTGAGACTCCAACTTAAAAAATAAAAATAAAAACAAAGTACTACTGCTATGTAATTGAGCAGAGATTCTGTTATACATTTTATGTAGATGTTATGTTTAAATTTTCCAGTTTTGCCGGGCTCGGTGGCTCAGCCTGTAATCCCGCGCCTTTGGGAGGCTGAGGTGAGTGGATTGCCTGAGCCCACGGGTTCGAGACCCGCCTGGGCAGCAAGATCTCATCTCTACAATAAATCAAAAAATCAGCCGGGTGTGGTAGCGCATGCCTGTAATTCTGGCTCCTCGGAAGGCTGAGGCGGAAGGATCGCCGGAGCCCGGCAGGTCGAGGCTGCGGTGGCCGGGAGCGGCCACTGCACTCCAGTCTGGGCTACTGAGTGAGACTCCAACTCAAAAAAAAAAAAAAAAAAAAATTTCCAGTTTGAACTACATTGAAAGGTAGATGTTAGTCATTATGCATTTTGGAATACACACACACAGAGGGAGAGGCTTCTGTTCTGTTTTGAAGCTAAGTAATAACATTTCTGAGAAGGACCTGTATAATTTACTAATTCACTTAATTGCTTAGATATATTAAGTTGATTATCTTGAATCATTATTGAAGATAAACCTAGAGTATAACTTTTTGGTAATCAATAGTTTGATACCTTTTTTAAAATGTTATCAGTAGTTGAAGCTCTGTATGAGAAGTTCACAGGTAAACCTTCAAGGCCTACTTCTTGAGAAATCTAAATAAGACATTTATAATTATGCATCAAAGGCCTTAGCCAATCAAGTCCTAATAGTGTATTTTACAGCTCTGATACATAATAAAGGCTTAACAAAAGGGAACTCCTTTGAGGACTGCAATAAGCAAGGAAGTGTGTTAAAGTAATTATATACAGGACTGCATTGGTATACAGAGTGACCATGGAATGAGCGGAAATCTTGTCTGACTATTCTCTTACCCCCATTTATGTAGCATGTTAAATCAGAAGGCTAAAAGAATAAATATCTTTATACTTTACTTTTGTTTATTTTCATAGAGCTAATGGAGTTTAAGTAGCTCATTAAACAATTGTGTCTTCAAACCTTGAATTTCATTTATATACCTTTTGTAAAGAAGTCTGTAGACAGGGGAAGGAAAAGAAGGCTATTTTTCCTTGTTTGTCATATAAAACCTAGAATTTAAGACTACTTCAGATTTACATATCTATCTAATAAAGTTGGACTCTTTCCTTCTAATGCTTGCTCATTGACAGTAAAAGCCCTCCTAGGACACATTGATACCATTGTAGGCTCTTCTGGCTCAGTTTGTTCAATTTATCCCACCACTTATCAAATAGATGTGGATGATTATAGTGTAATGTTAGGGATGAGGTGATACTTGTGACAGAGGACCTGGTAAGTTGTTTATGAAATCTTTGTGGAAGTCAGCTTCTGTGAATCAGGCTTGGCTTCAGATATTGTCTACTTCTGTGGCATAGAAAGGAAGTGATGAGGACTGAAATTTTCTAAGATTCTAATTTATAGGTATAGTAGAATGAAGACCCAAACATGCAAAACTAGAAGACCAACTGTATTATAGACTTGGGTACCATGAATAACTGGCAGCAAGTATCTGAGGGAGGTATGTCTCTGCTAAGAACTACAGATAAAAATTTCATTTGGAAGTATGAAACAAAGCAGTGATTATTTCCAGGCAAGAAAAATATTTATGGTTAGCAGACATTGTAATTACAGGAGATTTTTCAGTTAGAGTCAAGATGAGAAGAGATTTTCAGTGGTCTGAGGAAAGAGCAGGGTTCTGAGAAGAATGGCATACAACCAGAGAATGAAGACAGAAACCACTGTACAGATTGGGTAAACAGTGGGGATTCACAGAGTAAACACAGAAATGCTATAGCTTAAACAGCAGAGCTAATCCTTTTCAATTAATTTGTTTAATTCAAACCAGTTCAAAAAATATTTGTAGACATCTCTAATACTTAAGGAGTCATTGATACCCTGGAGATTAATAGAAAGACTACTATGAGGAAGTCCTTACTATTTGTTGCTGAGAGTTTTTTTTTGGAGATATAGACCTGAAAATAGCAGAATATGTAAGTGCTAACATAAGAACAAAAACAAAATGACATATTTTAAGCTTCCTGTAAAAACTTTATTTCATAAGTAGTGAAAGCCATTGAGGTTTGAGGGGATGGTTATTTGTTTTAAACAGAATTAGTTTTGGTGGAAGTATATAGTGTTTGAGAAATGATAAGGGACAAATGAGGAACAGTGGCTCTGGAAATGTGATGGGATGAAAAAAGAATTTCCTTTTACAAACAGTGCAGACATACCTAGAAAATAATTAAGAATATGGTAAAACTGTTACAAGATGTTAACTTGGATAACTGAGAAAGCAGTGGTGGTGTTACTCTTCTTAAGTGCATTGTGAAAGACCTGACTGAGGGCAAAGTAGAAGGGGGTTTATAATGTTAATGCTGAGCCTGGTTGTGGACTTTTTTATTTGTTCAATGTAAAACAAGGCTTTTTTTTTTGTCAGTTGAATTAGGGAATTGGAAATGCTGTTTTCAGTACAAGACTGTTAAGTGCTGAGATAAAAATCATTTCTCTCTTCAAGAGATTTGGCCAGTATAATTAAATAAAAAGGAAGCTCTTTCTAAAAAATCCTAAGAGGATAAAAGCTTTTCATAGAGTGATAGCTATAGACAATGATTTCAACATGTATTCTAGCAGTGAGGGGGAACATTGAGGGATCAAATGTCTTTTATGTGTTGTTTATAAAAGTTAAAATAAATGTGGTCATCCAAAGGACAAAAGGTAGGGGAGTGGAGTCTGTTCAAGCAAAAGGGTAAGAGAAAAGCAGGGCTTTCTCCCTGGAAAGAGGCAGTGACTTTTGTTTTCCATCACATTTTTCTGACACTCTTTCTTTGCTTAGGTGAAGATATAGACATATATATTTATAAACCAAAATCGGAGTAAAGACAATATAACATATGTTTCCCAGTGTTGATGCACATTAGGTACATCATGGTAGCATTCTAATTTTACAGTTGTCCAAAGATAAAGTTATGGCCTACTGGCTGACTATGTATGAAGCTCTCATATTCACGTTGCAATGAAGCTTACATGTTTCCTGATAAAACCAATATATCCAAATAAATTTTTCACAGAGAGAAAAAAGAGAGCAACCACAATATTATCAGAAATTTATTATGTATCTATCTAATATTGAAATTGTATTATACATTAACTTGTCTGTTTCTTATATGACTCTTCCACTATAGTATAGCCTCCACCAGGACAGAGATTTTTGCTTCTTTTTTTCAGTTGTATGTGTCCTCCCAAGCGTGCTCAATAAATATTTGAATGAAGGAATGAATATTGATTAAATTTTGCATCTACTTTGGTTGACACTTGTTAAAAAGAATAAAAGTGATTAACAGTAATGAAAGTTACTAATCTAAACCGGGCTCAGTGGCTCAGCCTGTAATCCCGAGCCTTTGGGAGGCTGAGGTGAGTGGACGCCTGAGCCCGCGGGTTCGAGACCCGCCTGGGCAGCGAGACCTCATCTCTACAATAAATCAAAAAATCAGCCGGGTGTGGTAGCGCACGCCTGTAATTCTGACTACTCGGAAGGCTGAGGCAGAAGGATTGCCGGAGCCCAGCGGGTTGAGGCTGCGGTGGCCGGGAGCGGCCCCTGCACTCCAGTCTGGACAACAGAGTGAGACTCCAACTCAAAAAAAAAAAAAAAAAAAAGAAAGTTACTAATCCTAGAAATTTGAATTTAAATTTAAATTAAAACTAGTTAATGTGGGTACAGATCTCTCATAAGATAGTTTATAGAAAAAATGATTGAAAATATATGTAAAGAATTATACTTTTAATTATACTTTTGCTTTCATCTTGTGACAAGATGATTATCTTGTGACATGATCATGTAAGAATATGGAAGAAAAAATGAGAAAAAATGAATAATAAAACAGCAGAGTTGACATTGATAATAGGAGATATTGGCGAGTGGATAGATGCTTATAATTTAAGGGGGTACTATTTTTATTTAACTTTTTGGAGAGAATATTCTCTTTCTAACTCAGCATGATTAGCAATTTTTGTTTTCACATAGCTTAGTGTGTTGCCTGGAAAGAGGAAGTAATGCTTTGCTAATTTAAAAAATTAGCAATGAGGCCGGGCTGGGTGGGTCAGCCTGTGATCCCAGCACTTTGGGAGGCGGAGGTGAGTGGACTGCCTGACCCCACGGGTTTGAGACCCACCTGGGCAACTTGGCGAGACCTCATCTCCATAATAAATAAAAAATTAGCCAGGCATGGTAGCGCATGCCTGTAGTTCCGGCTATTTGGAAGGCTGAGGTGGAAGGATTGCTGGAGCCCAGCAGGGCAAGGCTGCGGTGGTCAGGAGCATGCCACAGCACTCCAGTCTGGGTGACAGAGTGAGACTCCAATTAAAAAAAAACAAACAAATAAAATTAAAAATTAGCAATGTGTTCATAATTTGACAAGCCTACTCTGGGCTGTGTACCTAAATACTGTTTATGAATCATCAAGAGAAAATATGTCATAACTGATTTATGGAATCTAATATGTTATAAATTTATTTAAAATTATACATGGTTTTATATTTCTGGGAGTAATCAGAATTTAAGTTAATCAAAGGGAAAGAATAACAAAATTAATATTGAAAGAAACAAAACTATATTTTGATTTTACCCTTTAAAAAAATATAGGATGTTTTGGTCTTTGAAATTTGTTCATTATTTTTTAATATAGTTAAAATTTTAATACTTTCATGTAAAAATTAAAATAATTAGGTCATATTTTATGCTTTGAATGATGACATAGTTTCAAATGACAGCATGCATGTTTTGATAATATTTTTGTGTTTTAACAATATTATTACCTCTGTGACCATTGTTTTATATTATTTCTAGATAAAAGAGTGGCTCTGTTTAAACTGTCAGATGCAAAGAGCTCTAGGAGGTGATCTGGCTCCAATTCCATCATCACCCCAGCCCAAACCGAAGACTGCGCCTGTTCCCCCGCCACCAACAGGAAGCAAATCATCCCCACAGTCACAGCAGAGTTCCCCAAAGAAGGATCCTGCCTCCAAACAGGATATCCCCAAGGCACCTGAGTCTAAAAAACCACCACCACTAGTGAAACAACCAACCCTTCATGGTTCTCCCCCAGCCAAGTCCAAGCAGCCTCCTGAGGCAGAGTCTTCGTCCAAGTCAGCCCCTCCCAAAGAGCCTTCTGTCTCATCTGAACAGGCCAAGGTCCCTGTTGCTGATGATAAACCAAAGCAGCCCAAGACAGTAAAGCCCCCCACAGACATCGAATCCCCATCATCAGTAACAACAAAACCAGATATTCCGAGTTCTGAAGTACAGTCACAGCCTCAAGAGAAAACAACTCCTCTGCTAAAAACAGACTCTGCCAAACCCTCACATAGTTTTCCACCAACAGGGGAAAAAATCACCCCATTTGATTCTAAAGCCATACCTCGACCTGCATCAGATTCAAAAATTATTTCACATCCTGGGCCTAGTTCAGAGAGCAAAGGTAAAAAACAAAGTGATCCAGTTCAAAAGAAAGAAGAACCTAAGAAAGCACAAACCAAAATGACTCCTAAACCAGATGCCAAGCCAATGCCAAAAGGGTCACCAACACCCCCTGGCCCACGATCTACCACTGGCCAAACTGTCCCCACATCTCAACAACCCCCAAAGCCTCAGGAGCAGTCAAGACGTTTCAGTCTGAATCTGGGAAGTATTACTGATGCCCCTAAATCACAGCCTACAACTCCTCAAGAAACTGTGACTGGGAAACTCTTTGGATTTGGAGCATCAATCTTCAGCCAGGCATCAAATTTAATTTCCACGGCAGGCCAGCCTGGACCTCAGTCACAAAGTGGGCCAGGAGCCCCGACAAAACAAACCCCTCTCTCTTCACAGCTGCCTACTTCTCAGGGGCCACCCAAATCCACAGGTCAGGCACCACCAGCACCTGCAAAGACTACACCAGTGAAAAAGGAAACAAAAGCCCCAGCAGCTGAAAAGGTAGAACCCAAAGCCCAACAAATTCCAACAGCAAAAAGAACAGAAACAGAAAAAAAGCCACCACCTGTTAAAGATAGCAAACCTTCAACAGCTGAACCTCAAAAGGCTGACCTTCTCCTCAAAGCAGAAAAGACCCTCAAACCAGAATCAAGCTGTCCGCTCTGCAAAACTGAACTCAACATAGGTTCTAAAGATTCTCCTAACTTCAATACTTGCACTGAATGCAAGAATCAAGTGTGTAATCTCTGTGGATTTAACCCTACACCACACTTGACTGAGGTAAGCAATTCATATATTACATATGGATGTGAGTATATTGGTTTATTTAGAAATGTTTTGGTGGCCAAATTTCTGAGCAGAAAATGTATTTCTAGTGAAGAAAAAAATCAATATTGATATCTCAGAAGATATCTTGATTATGTATTACATGCTTACCTTCTTATTAAGAGTTCACGTTATTTTACTTTTCTGGGTTAATGAACGTGAAGTAAGAAGATAAACTAAATTAAGTTTATTTAAGTAAACTAGATTAATTTTAATGTATTAATTTCTTAGTTATTAAATGAATATAAAAATGAGCCATTCCTTCATGAAGACCCATAGCATTTGAGAACTATTTGGTTTTCACATGTAAGCTACAAATGTGTAATTTACAGCTGCCATTGTCTCTAATCCTCCCAGTCTTTTTAATAAACTTATAAAAGAAGTCTGGTTGGTTGAAGATCCATAAATAATATAAAATCTGTTATTTACAAAACTATTAAGAACTTTGTATGTTATTAATGTTGCCTAGTAGAAAATAGTGGTTCAAATATATTATGTCTAGGCGTATTCTAATTCTGTTTGAAATATTATCTAGCATCCTTATGAGAGAGCCCTTTACTAGGAACTGTGGAAAGAAGAAAAGTTATATGGATTTCAATGACTATTGTGAAGGATTTTTTTGGTATGGAATGACAAGAGTACTTTCTCTACAATGTAAATGACTAAAAGGCAGATGGTGAATTTCTACCTGATATAGTTGTAAAAGAATGAAATTATTAACATTAGGTTGTGTTAGTGCTATTTGAATATTTGCTTCTTGGGAGACTGAGGCGTTAAATGATCACTGCTGTCTTAAATAAGTAAAAACAATATTTTAACAAATATTTTGGGAATTAGTTTAAAATAATTGACTCTTGCTTTTATACAAATCAAAAATACTTAAGAATCATTTCACTCCACTGTACTTGATTTTGTAATTCATTATAATGGAAAAATTAAACAGATTTTATCATCTCTAAAAAATAAGTTTCTTAGTGTTGTGTGTTAAATAATTTTTAAGGAATAAACCATAAATATGTTTATTTTTTATTATAAAAATCCATAGTTTGCTTTGGCTTAATTAACAACTTGTGAAGGTATTATTGCTACAAGCTTCAGCAGCTTTTTTCCCTCTTTAGCGGTGATGAATAATATGAACCTAGATACATCTTAAAGGTAGATAAATTTTGATGTCTCTTAGCACTTTGTGTTTACATTACTTATAGTGTTTTGGGTTCAGTGTGAAAGCAAAACAAGAAAAAACCCTTAATTTAAAAAAATATGTCTTTAGAAGAACAGTTTTTGGTTGTGCATTCATGAGGAGGAAAATTTTGTTTTTTCCAAATACTATTGTATTTATTTTATATATTTTAAAAATTCCCTTTGATGAAAGCCTTATGGTATCAACACAATGCAATTAATTGAAATAGTTATAAAACAAGCTGCATCACTAAAAAAATAAAAATTTTGCATTTAAGGTGTATTTTCTACACATGAAAAAAGTGTATAGTGCAAATGAGGACTATAACTTATAATTATATCTATGTATGTATATGCATATGTACTTATGTATACATATACATTTGGATTATAGGGATTATTAGAATTCTGTCAATGTTTGGAAGTAGAAAATAAGAGCTTCTTAGGTAAAGAGGCTATCAATATACCTTTCAGAAAGATCTTTGATTTTCTCTGTGTTGGTAAATTATATTTTGGAAGTGGTGATTTGGAAAGGAGAGTTCTTGAATCAAGCAGAGAACTACCAAGGATAAGCGTGTGGCACTTCAGTTGTTTGAATAATTTGGAAATCTACATTGTCTCAAGTATTTAGATGGCTTAGATGAGGTCTTATTTTAAATAATGGTCAATGGGGTTTAGATGATCTATCATTGTTCAGATTACTTTGCTCTGTGGTAATTTCTTTGAATTTGGAAGATCAAGTTTCAGAAAGAAAGAAAGAAAGAAAATCTTATATAATAAAAGTAACCAGTGTTCCTGGCTCATCTTGACTGCTGATCTACAATGAAGTTTTCAGTTAGTAGAAGGTCTTGATGACCTCTGGTTTCTAGGTAAAATTCATTGGCTGACCTGGTATCAGGGAAGTGAATGAAGGTTAGTTGAGTTAAGCCTTGTTCAAATAGTTTCTAAAACTATTACCTCAAAGGACTTTGGAGAAATGGCAAATCTGGTTAGTTAGAAAAAATGGCACAGTTTGTTGTTTGTGTGTATGTGTGTGTGTGTGTGTGTGTGTGTGTGTGTGTGTGTGTGTGCGCGCACATGCATTGGTACATATATATAAATATATACATATACTTACTTATCTATAGTTGTATAAATGCTCACCAAACTCTAAATATAATTCCTATAATTTATGGTGTGATCCAGTGTTCATACTAATAATTCTTTTCTCATGTTTCTTGATTAGGTGTTCGGCAAACATCTCCTATGAATATATCCTTGTTTTTATATATATATATATATATTTTCTTCTGCTTGTGATAAATTCCTTGTGATCCAGTATTGCTGCTTGGCTAGTTACCACTGTTCTTTCATACTTCTTTCAGAGAAGATATTCTGAAAATACTCAAACTTTATGCTTAAAATGCAAAGATATAGCATTCCTTGATAAAGGATTCAACAATTCCCATTTATTTTTCCAATAAAGCATATTCAACTCTCTGTTATAAGCCTTTGCTTCTCCTATACTTGTCTCGATGAGGCAGGACTTCTTTTTCATGCTGGTGCTACCCTGCCCCCTCTCCCTTTTGCTGTTCTGTTCCTCTGGTGGTAAGAAGAGCTCATGGATTGTCATAGGTTGGGAACTACATAGATGATATCCTCCACTCTCTTCCCACTCATTAGTACAACACACCTGTCCCTAAGGTTGTTTCCTGTTTCTCATACACAACAGCCCCACTACACCTGAGAAGCACCAAAGGCTGCCTACAGGCCTTGATGCAGCCAGACCTCAGCCTGAGCTTTAGTGTTTAACTGTTTGATGCCCAGTTCATATAAATGATACTATAATCCATTAACCCCTGATGGCAAGAGACAATTACTTTAGGCTTCCACTCTCTGCTAACTCAGAAAATATCTTGTTTTGGAAAGAGTTTTACAAGTGGCAGTAGACATGATAGCAAAAACACGGAACCAACCATGCTGCTCATCAAAGCTGGTCTGGATAAAAAAAATCTGGTACATATACATAATGGAATATTATGCAGCCATAAAGAAGGACGAACATATCGACTTTGTAGCAACTTGAGTGGATTTAGAGCCTATCATACTCAGTGATCTATCACAGAAGCAAAGAACAGAGTACCATATGTTCTCACTCATAAGCAGACCTTGAACAACAACAATACTATAAGAAAGGGATTGGCAGTAGTGGGAAACTGTCAGGGGAGGGGGGTAGGATAGGCAGTTGAGGGAAACTGCTAGGGGAGGGAGGGGCATACCTCATTAACAAGGGTACTGGAATAATCAACGTTTGTATACCTAACCCTGAATTGTACCTCACATCTTTATAATAATAAAAAAATGAAAATAAAAGTGGGAGTAGAGCTTTCTGAAATAACTAATCTTAGAGAATTTGGAAGCATACTGAGAAAAACAACCTCACTGGCAATCATTTTAGTTAGTGAATTTTAACATTCAGGATCAGTTCAAATGCAAAAGGAATAAAAAATACTCATAGTGGATATGTGTTTTATTGTTGTTACCAATCTTCTCTGAAGTAACTTTTTACTCTGAAAATAAGACCTAAAACTAGAGTCATAATTTTGCTTCCTTAGTAAGATAATTATGCATGGCCTAAATAATGTATTGCTAGCATATATTTATCACTAGGCAACAAATGAGACTTTTGAGCTGATTAAGACCCAGTGGTGTAATTGGGATCCCGTCAGTTCTTTACTCTCTGGCTGGCTTCTAGGTGACTTCTGCATTTTCTATCAAATACTCAAAGATGGCCTAGTGGGGACACCTCATTTCTTAGTTTGGCAAACACATGATAGCTTTCCTTTGGTATAATGACTTAATACTTTAAATGCATATTTTTTGTGGTAATGGTTGCATAGCTCAGTGAATATACTTAAGATCATACATTTTAAGCCAGGCTTGGTGGCTCAGCCTGTAATCCTGCGCCTTGGGAGGCTGAGGTGAGTGGATTGCCTGAGCCCGCGGGTTCAAGACCCGCCTGGACAACTTGGTGCGACCTCATCTCTACAATAAATAATAATAAAAAAAAAGTTAGCTGGGCGTGGTAGCGCATGCCTGTAATTCCAGCTACTTGGAAGGCTGAGGTGGAAGGATCGCCGGAGCCCGGCAGGTCGAGGCTGCGGTGGCCAGGAGCGGCCACTGCACTCCAGTCTGGGCGACAGAGTGAGACTCCAACTCAAAAAATAAAAAAAAACAAAATAAAATGAAATAAATTATACAGTTTAAATGGGAAAAAATAAAATGCATATTTTCAATGCTAAAAAGCATTGAATTACACACACACACAATATTACACACACACTAAAAGAATGATAAAAATCAATAAGGTGAAAATAATCTGCCAATAATTAGCTACAAAAAAATTCATAATAGAGATCTACAGTCAACATAAAAATGTATGGTATCCATGGCAAAGAAAGATACCTGATACCACTTTTTAACGAACATAAAAGTTTATAAGCTGGTTGGTAGAAATGATATCTTTGGTCATTAAGTTTTTAGAAGAAATTTGTTATGTTACTTTTTGTTTACTGATATTTGGTCAAAATATTCAAAATAGATATTTTCAGAATAAAGAGACATTTTTGTTTAAATAAGTTAGTTCCCATTTTTCTATGCATTTTTTCATAGTTACTATTCCACTCTCTGTTAAACATATGACATTCCTTCATATAATTGAACACCTTAAATATCATTTTTGATAATTAAGTATTGCTTAATTCTATCAATGTATGTTTTGCAATACACATTCTCATATTAGGGATATGAGAAACTGCCGTTTTAAAATTATATACAAGATGAACTTTTTGTACAAAAACATTTATATTTTTAATTGTTTCCCAAGGAAAGCTTACTCATACTAGGGTTACTAAATCAAAGGAGTATCCAGTTCTCTTTGAAGATCTGATAGCCATTAACATTGTCACCACTAGTGTATGTGATTTCTTTCTCACTACATCCTTTCCAAACTTGAATAATGTCATTTAACATAATATTTGTTAATTTAGAAGTCTAAAGATGCTCTAATATTATTCATTTGACTTACATTTTTTTGATTACCAGATGTTTTTCTTTAGGATATTAAATGTAAACAGATTATTCTAATTATGATCCAGACATAGCATTGTGGAGATGTTTTAAAAAGGTAAATTGTTATCAATTATACTGCTTTTTAAAAATTCTTTTTTTTTTTTTGAGTCAGAGTCTCTCTCTGTCACCCAGGCTAGAGTACAGTGACATGCTCATTGTCACCCCAGTGTCCACCTGCTCGGCTCAGGCAATCCTTCCGTCTCAGACTTCCAAGTAGCCAGAAATACAGGTGTGCACTACTACACCCAGCTAATTTTTTGATATATTGTGGAGACGAGCTCTCACCAAGTTGCCCAGGTGGTCTCGAACTCCTGGGCTCAGGCAGTTCTCTTACCACAGCCTCCCAAAGTACTGGGACTACAGGCTTGAGCCACCGCTCCCGGCCACTTTTTAAAAATTCTAACTTGACAGCTATTTGACTAGGCTAATGTGAAAGGCATTGTAACAGGCACTTTGCTCCCCACAATCCTGTAGAGTAGGTTTCACACATAATTTAGGGATGAGGAGAATATGTATCAGAGGGGTACATTTATCATATCACAAAAGTATAATTCAGAGACTGAGCCTGTGGTCTCTAAACTGTATTATTTGAATAACCTGTTTCTTGTTGTATGCTCTCTTGTATCTGTTGTTAGTTGCCAGGATTTTAAAGTCAACAAATTTGTAAATGTGTGCATCAAAGCCAGGTAACATTTTTGGGCCCCCAGAGTAATGGTGACAATGTTACATGACTGAATTTAGAAGAATGGAGCAGATTCAGAAATTCAAAAACGCAGATGCTGGCATCATTGTGCAAGTTGTCTTTCCAGCTTAGTGTACTAACTGGTTAGCATTCATAGGTGAAGACATATGGCTCAATGGTCAAATAACGTGTCTGCCTTCATATGTAGTCAGTATGAGAGTATAAAACATACATGTCCTAGTTGCAAGAAATACTTTTATATTCCCGTCATTGCATACAAATTCTTCATTCCATGAAAATAATAAACACTCAGTGTTTTTTTGGAGATGGTAATCAAATCTTTGCTCCTATCGGCGTTTTTGTACTGTTTTTTAAATTATTATTATTACTTTCCTATACATTGAATTACTGGGCCACAGGGTATGTACATACTATGCTGGTTCTCCACAGTGGTTGTGTCAATTAGTATCCTAACCAATTTGCAGATATACTACTGTTTTTTCTAGAGAAACACTTTCTGAAATAGTCACTGGCCACAATTGCTGATGAACACTGCAGTTAACTCAAATTAGCATGTGCTTTAAAATATATATTGGATAAATATATATTGTAAAATATATATTGGATTTCAAAGACTTAGTATGAAAAAATGTAAAATATCTCAAGAATAATTTTGATTATTCTTGAAATAATATTTTAGAATATTGAGTTAGTAGTGTTCTTATTTGATGACTTGCTCTTTTTTACTGGTTACAGGCTCCCACCTGATCTTTTGTGCAAGCCATTTCTTTTTATTCCCAAGTCTTGGGCTTTAACCTTGTCTCACTGATCTGATTGTTGTCTTTTGGGGTAGTAATTAATATTTCTAAATGTATAAAGGTCGAAAGGTTTCCTTTGGCACCTTCTGAATTCAGTCAAGTCCAATTACTACTGTGTTAGTGTTTTGTTCCTTAAATGTTGCTGTTACTATTGCCATTTTGTCACTTAACTTTTCAGTTACATATGTATACACTGTAGTGTACAGCCATGAGGAATATATTTCTTTCTCTCTGTGCAAAAAAAAAAAATGTGAATACTCTTGACTTTGTTGCAGTTCCTTCCAGCTTTCAACTTCCTCATGTTATGCAAAATAACTTTATTTTTGCCTGTTTGACTGACTAGATGATTGGTCTCAGAGCTCCTATCATCAAGAGAGAGACTGCCAATGCCTGGTATGCCTAAGGATCAAAGCAATGCACACTATCAACTAGGGCAGGAGTCCCTAACCTTGGGTACAGGTCCCTGGCCTCTTAGGAACTGAGCCGCACAGCAGGAAATAAGGGGCAGGCAAGAGAGCAAAGTTTCATCTGTATTTATAGCTACTCCCCTTCACTCACATTACCGCCTGGTATCTACATTCTGTCAGATCAGCTGTAGCATTAGATTTTCATAAGAACATGAAGCCTATTGTAGACTATGCATGCAAGGATTGTAGGTTGTGTACTCCTTATGAGAATTTAATGCCTGATGATCTGAGGTGGAGCTGAGGCAGTGATGCTAGCCCTGGTGAGTGGCTAAAAATACAGAGTAACATTAGGAGGAGGTTTCACTTCACAGAACCCATCAAAAATCAATTGCTTGCAACTCCTATCAAAACCCTATCAGTGAGTGGCAAGTGAGTTGATGTACTTCAATTATACAGCTGCATCTGTTGGCAGACTTTAAGTCATAAACTGAAACTTGTTTTAGTCCATTATTTGGTTTACCAGTTCTATTCTATGCCTCTTTTTTTGTGGTGAGTTGTATAATTATTTTATTATATATTACAATGTAATAATAATGGAAATAAAATGCACAATAAATGTTACACGCTTGAATCATCTCCAAGCCATCCTCCCCTCTTCACTCCCCCAGTCCATGGAAAAATTGTCTTCCATAAAACCTGTCCCTGATGCCAAAAAGGTTGGGGGCAGCCGTACTATGGTATTGTGACCACACCAACATTTAGGTCAGGACATCCTTTATTTTCTACTGACCCCTGTGGTTCTAAATGATTCCTTTGTTCTTTACAAAACTCTTGGAGAAAGCAAACAAACAAAAGACTCTTGGGTCTATTTACTATCCCTGTAGCTCTGAATGAAAAGTTTCAGCTTTTGGATCAATTGTTATGGTAAGACTTCAAAATGCAAAAGATTAAAAACTGGATACATCATCTGGTCCAGATTTTCTTCCTTTATTTTCTTGGTATCCATTCATTTACTTTTAAAAATCTGCTTCAATAATTTGAATTTCAAAAGTAGTTATTTTTCCTTATTGCAATCCATAGAGTAGTAAATTGTCTAAAGGAAAATTAGTATCTTCCTCTTCTCCATGCACATCTTTAAATGATTTAGTATCTATTTAGATTTTTTTATTGCTTTTTTTTAACTTACTATACGTATTTTCATTGACTTACTTTTTTTCATTAAGCATTGTACATTGGACATTCTCAAGTGAACAATCATTGCCTTACCTCACTGAATTTATCAAGTATTGTGTTTATAAGGTAGATAGCTGCACAGTATTTCATGGTACTGACATACACTCTTCTCTTAGAAACTGAGAAATTGAGAGTGTTTCTAGCTTTTGTTACTGTATAAGTAAAGCTGCATTAAAATGTCTAGAAATATATTTTATATTGTATTTGTATGTTAAATATATTTCTTGAAATGGATGTGTAAGCTTAAGGCAAATAGGATTTTAAAATTGTGAAGAAACTTGTATATTACTCTGTTAAATACTGATAGTAATTATAGTCCCTTTGCAGCCTCTCTGGTACAGTGATGCTGATGGGTTCCTAGAACACTTACCTAGTGGGGAGGAAGCATGTGCTACAGGGGCCTGATCTCCAAAAAATAATTTTGGCTTTTTTGGGGGGTACCCCCCGTATACTTCACAACAGTAAATACATGCAGTCTGTGTCAATTTTGAAAAATAAAGTAAAAAATAATAATTCCGTTTTTACTGAAGCTTTGGGAACAAAAGAAACAGGAAAATTTGTGAAATAAGTAACTCAATCTTATATTCAAATAAGCGCTTCTCTAGTAGAAAATACATGCTCGATAACTTGGTATATGTTAATATTTTCTTGCCCCATAATGTGTGAGTTATGTAATTCCACATAGTAATAAACTTTTAATATGATTATAAAATAAATTCAGTGGCATTGCTGCTATGCAGATTTGTGAGCATGACTCTGAGATACTCCTCCATTGAATTATAGAAATCCACTTAATCAGATGGCAAAATAATATTCCTGATCTAAATATGACAGTTGATACTGGTGATGATGTAGTTTACATGGTAGTTTCATACTACTTCTTATAGATCTCTCTTACTGTTTGAGAAAAAAGGTACTACTAGGTATCCATGTAATTTATGATGTTTTACTTTAATATTTATTAGTATGAGGAAATTTATATTCCTATATGTATGTGTAGATATATGTATGTGCATATTATATATATATTTTATATCTAAATCTAAAAATTTCCCTGGAAAGAAGTTAGAATTGAAAATACCACAATATTTAATTTTAGGAGATGACATACACAGTGTATTAGCATAGAACTGTAAATAGCATCTGCTTTGTCTATTTTGAAAAATAAAGTGTAGTTACAAGGGGAAATGTAACAAGCAGGAAGAGTAAAAAATGGCTCACGATGAAATTAACCACAGAAATAAAAGTTACCTCAGATCTCTATGTGTGGAATGCCTAAAGTTGGACTTTAACACATTTTGCTTCTCTGTTGCCTTTTTTTTAATTAATGAGAAAGCATGTATATGGACAGTTAGGTAGGAGAAAACATGTCATCTTAATATACCAATTTGGGAAACCATGGAAAGAAGAATTGTTCATTAAAAGCATTTCTAGTTTGTTTGTTTAAAATCCTGTAATAAGATTTCAACAGCTTCTAAAGATAATAGGTCAATGAAGGTTGCTAAGTTTACTTATTTAATCCTGAAATTAGATTTATAGTCACTTAGATTACCTTTTAACTTTGTCAGAGTGACAATTATACATTTTTTTTATCAGTTTTAGTTTAAATCACTATTTTATAACTTTATAAATTAAATTATTTTTTTCCTACATATTGCCACTACGCTTATCATCCCAAAGTACTTCACAGGCAGTTTTCTTTTGTACCTGCTAAATAGAACTACTCTACCTGAATCATACTTCCAAAGGAATGCTAATTAAGAAATTCAGTAAGCAACATACCTTTTCACTGAGTAAATTGTGTGTAAGAATACTTAATTTTTTTCTATTTATTCAGCTTTCGTGAAATTCTGAGGTCTTCTGACACCTATGATGTACTATGTATTTATTGACTCATTCTTTTTTGGCATCATCATACTGTAATACAAGGGTATCTACTAGATAGCTAACCACTCTCCACTTTTAAAAAAATCTCACATTTATACAGAAGTAATAATGTGGGTATTTTTTAAGTACTATATAAAACCCTTAATAATAGACTTGAAAGACTCAAGTAGATAGAAGTGAATAGTGTCAGTTGAGCCATACGATACAAAAGATTGAATATGTTTCATGACTTTTATAAAATAAATTATCCTCTATTTAAAAACCTTGTTCACATAATATACTAATCTACCTGTAGTCAATTTTTTCATGGCTTTGCAATGCCATATAAAAACATAGACTAACAGTGGTCCCAGTGCAATCTGATAATATATCCATATGAATAATCTAGGGCATTTTTTTCCTCCAAATTTTATTTTATTGAAGATTAGTCCTATGAGAGACTATACTAAAAACATGTTTCTTGGTCAAGAAAGTTTGCAAAATGTTTCATGTTTAATTCCTCTTGCAGGTATGAATTTCATATATTAGTATATTCTATGAAAAATTGTACAACATAGGACTTTGTTTAACCAAGTATATCACAAGTTTATACTACCATATAATCTTTTTGGTTTTGGTGTTGGGCAGAACTAGTGTTCTGGAAAACACTTTTTGGGAAATGCATATGTAAAGATATGTCTCAGAAACATTTTGTCATTATGGAAAAGAACAAGAAAAGTTTGCTTGAGGTAATGAACAAAACCTGTGCATTCAAACTATGTATGCTTAAAAACAAACAAAACAGGTGAGAGAAATTTTACAAAATAGTTTATACAGAATTGTTCAGGATGTATATTTTATAATGCATATTATAATAGATTTGCATATAGACCAATGTGAAAAAAAGTATCCTCAGACCATTTTCTGTTCATCTCTGCATAGCTAACTTAGAATAGTGGCTGTTTCCAAGGTCATTTGAAAGCCCAGAAGTTTTTCTTCTGTAGCTTGAATTGCTTTCTTATGATCTTTTCCCTTCTTATTAGTATATTAAATATTCAGACCTGTAACCTCGTGGATAGTATGGCATGATAGTTAAGAGCTCAGATTCGTGAACTTGAACTATATTCAAATTCTAATCCTACCACTTATTGACTACTAGTATGATTTTTAGTGAGCCACTACACCTCATTTTTCATCTATGAAAAGAAATGTCACAGGGGCAGGCACTTTGTCCTGTTTGTCACTGCAGCTATGTTGCCCTGAAGAGAACCTAACACATAATGACCCTCAATAATCATTTCTGAATAAATGAAGGTAGAAATAGTCATGACTTCAGAATGTAAATGTGTGGAGTAGATGAAATAATCTACTTATTCTTGTCAGCATAGGTGCTGACACATCACTCAAGAAACAGTTTTTAAAATATTAACACACTTAATTAGTATCTCCAATTCCTTATTCCTAGAATTATTTCCCTTGCCACTGGAGTTGTAAATTGCATAATGCCATCAATGGGAACATTTCCATTAAAATTTAACACATACACTTTATATTCAACATACTCCAGAGTGAGTTTATCATCTTTCACCATATGTTCTGCTTCATATATTCCAGGTCATACTGAAAGTCATCACAAATCCTGAGGTCATCCTGGATTCTTTTTCTCCTTCACCCACCAAAAGCAATGATTTTCAACTCTTTCAATTTTACCAGCTGAAAACATCTCTGTTCTGTTATCTCCCTCTTACTCTCATGATGAGAACCTCGTTTGCTTATTTATCAACACTTTTACTGCAATAAACCCTGAATAGTTTATTTAAGGAAGCTCAGTTCTCAAAATCCATCTTTCAAAATGTTTTATTATCTGTGCAGTCCCCTTATGTATTATGTTCTACAGAATCTTTTGATTTTTGCTCATGTAGGAATATACCAAGTGCTGCAAGCAAAGTGCATACTTTCAACCCGTCATCCTCTCTATGTGGCCCAAATGCTCTCCTCTACTTCGCATCTTTATCTTCTACCCACCTTTTGAAATTCATCTCAAATATCACTTCTCCTTGACCCCTACTTCACGCTTCCTAATACTCCAAGCAACTCTCTTACATAGCATTGCAATTCCCGATTTATTTGTGTATGCTCACAGAATGTGAACCCCCTGGGCACAAACAATTCATCTCCTCAGGACTTTTGAAATGCCTGCACATGGTAGGTAATCAATGCATGCTTGTTCAGTGAAGAAAAAATGGCTTTTAGGTAAATGACATGTAGAGTGAATCTACTGAGTTAGAATTATAATTATAACTACATTTGAGATTTAGTTATTTGGTCCTATATTGCTGCCAGGATTTTTAAAACTCTCATGAAAAGTCTTAAGTATGAATAAGTATATCTCTGCATATTTGTTTTGAGGTTTGGAAGGATTATAAAGAAGATTAGCTTTTTATATATGAAAAAGTAGATTTTTTTTTTTTTTAGTCAGAGTCTCACTCTGTTGTGCTCAGACTGGAGTGCAATAGCACAGTCATGGTTCACACAGCCTTGACTTGCTGGGCTCGGGCAA
The DNA here is from genome assembly GCA_027257055.1 of Cephalopachus bancanus. Classification (NCBI taxonomy): domain Eukaryota; kingdom Metazoa; phylum Chordata; class Mammalia; order Primates; family Tarsiidae; genus Cephalopachus; species Cephalopachus bancanus. The sequence continues at coordinate 20,791 of JAPVLO010000686.1, forward strand.
TGCCTTGGCCTCCTGAGTAGCTGGGACTGCAAGTGCATGTCACCAGGCCTGACTAGTTTTGTTATTATTATTTTTTGTTGTTGTTGTAGAAGCGAAGTCTCGCTATGTTGTCCAGACTGGTATTGAACTCCTGGGCTCAAACATTCCTCCTGCCTCACTCAGTCTTCCAAAGTTCTGCGATTACAGGCATGAGCCATCATGTCCTGCCAGAAATTTACATTTAAATTATTTGCTTAAATATTATTTCGATGATGTCTATTCTGGCAACCTTATTATATATTATAATCCACCTTATTAAATATTATAAACCTTCCATAATACAAGGTTTTCTTTACCTTACTCTTTTTTCTTTTGCTTATAATACTTATTACTTTTTAAACATAGTAGTTAATTCACAAATTTATTATTATTTTTTAAATTACCATTCTACCTCACTAGACTGCAAGCTCCATGAGTGCCAGGCACGATCCTAGGTCATTAGGATACAGTAGATGCTGACAAGATCCTTGTCGCATGAGTGAATCAATCCTATATAGTTATTACTTATGTAGTAACTGAATGAGGTAAACTGGAATAATTGGTCAACCTCACATCTGATTAGCTGCAAATATTTTTAACCATTTTCCTACTTCACTTTTTTCTAGTATGCCTTATTTCAAAAAGTAAGAAGCAGCAGCACCATACAATGTATATTGATACATTTTCTCCAAGTAATTCTCATGATAAAATTGAGCCCATAGGGAATGATGTGCCTTCTGTTAAGACTGAGGGATAAATGAACGAAACTAAGCCTCAAGGAAAAGAGAAAAGGAACTTGGTGATCTCTATTGAGAGAATGTAGCAGAGTCGTACAGAGAGTACCTATGGTGCCAGATTGCCTGGACTTCAAAATTAGCTCAGTGATAGTCCCTAGCCGTCTTGCCAGGACAAATTACTTAACCTCTTATGGGGCTTGGTGATAAGATACCCTACCCCATGGGTCTGTTGTAAGGTTTAGAAAGCATATATGTGTAAAGCTTTCAGGACAATTCATGTCTCATGGTAAAACTCAATGAATGTTAGCTTTGCTAGCTACAGGTGCCAGATCAAGATGGCATATAGTATCATGATATGCTTATTGCCAAAGAAACAAAATAAAATGATTCTTTTCTAACTGGAGTTTTACTTCTGAGAAGAATTGAGCTCTTTAAATGAAATGAGTTTTGATGTTAAAGGGCAAATGGAAGCCTTTACTCCCAGTTTGAAAAATTATTTCAGATTATTATATAATGTAAAAAGCAATGGACCTTAACTGAAATGAAAACACATGCATTGCTGTATTCTTTTATTTGTGATGTCAACACTGCTTCTATTTTTTACTTATTTAATGAGCTTTTTCTCTATGCTTGTGGCATATTAATATGAATACTTTCTTTACATATGAAAAGAGCAGAAGCAAAATTTCTCTGAGATTTTGAGAAGAGCTTTATGGGGAGAAATTTTATCATGGATTTGCTTAAAAATGACTATACTTGGAAAGCCTTAGAAAACTGCTGAGAAGTGATTACCAACAAGAATATACAGACATGAGAAATATTCACTAAAACTCACATAGTTAGATGACTTAATTCATATTGGCTATGGTGTGAGATTTCTTTGCTGACATTTAAATGAGTTGTTCACACGTTTGCATTCTAAAAAATTTGGATTAAAAAGCTAAATGATACCCAGTAGCCAAATTGTTATAATGATTTAAACCAGTTCTTTAAAAAATAAGCAGACATTTCCTAATTAAAACACTCCCTCACGCTCAGTGAAATTGTACATATACTTTTTGACAGATTGATGTCACTTAAATTACAGACAAACAATCATATCATTTGTACTTTTAAAAATTATGTGATTTTTCTCTCTTTAAAAAGTTAACACTTAATCTAAATATAAAATTCATTTTAAAACAGACATTACTCTGAATTAAAGTTATAAAGTAAAAATTATTTTTTCAGCTATGATTTTAGTTTTATATTGCTCTGTAACAAGTTGCCACAAATTTAGCACCTCAAAACAACACCCATGTATTAGCCCATAGTTTTATAGATAGAAGTTAACCATGGCACAACAGGATCCTCTAATTAGGGTCTTAACAAGACTGTTATCAAGGCCTACTTCCTATCTGTAGTCATTCAGGTTGCTGGCAGAATTCAGTTTCTTGTGGCTAGACTGAGGTTCAGTTTCCTTGTTGATTTTCTTTTCTTTTTTTTTTAACTGATTTATGTTTTTTTTAAATAAATATTTTTTATTATGGTTTTGTGGGGTACAGTTAAGGGTTACGTGTACAATTACGTTTCATTCGGGCCCCCAGTTGATAAGAGGTGTTTCGCCTTCTCCAGACAGATATTTGTTACTGTTAATCCCATCCCCCTCCCCCCATAGTTTCCCAGTGCCGTCAGTCATTTTCTTATAGTATTACATTGGATGTTCAAGGTCCATTATATGAGTGAGAACATGTAATACTCGGATTTTTGTTTCTGTGAGAAGTCACTCAGTATTATAGACTCAAGTTCTATTCAGGTTGCTGTGAAATTCATGATTTTGTTCTTTTTTATGACTGCGTAGTATTCCATCGTGTATATGTACCACATTTTTTTAATCCAGTCCTCCTTTGATGGGCAGCATGGTTGTTTCCAGGTTCTTGTTATTGTGAACAATGCTGCGATGAACATACGTGTGCAGGTATCTTTTTTATAGAGTGATTTGTGTTCTTCAGGGTATATTTCCAGTAGGGGGATTGCGGGGTCATATGGGAGGTTGATATTTAGAGCTTTTAGGAATCGCCACACTGCTTCCCACAGAGGTTGCACTAGTTTACACTCCCACCGACAGTGTAGAAGTGTTCCCTTTTCGCCACACCCTCTCTAGCAGCTGTTATTTTTTGAGTTGTTGATAATTGCCATTCTGACTGGAGTTAAGTGGTATCTCAGTGTGGTTTTGATTTGCATCTCCCTGATGATTAGTGAGGTTGAACATTTCTTCATGTGTTTGTTGGCTGCTCGGATGTCCTCTTTTGTGAAGTGTCTGTTCATATCTTTTGCCCATTTGATAATGGGGTTGTTTTTTTCTTTTCAGCATGTTTTAGTTCCTTGTAGATCCAGGATGTTAAGCCTTTGTCAGACCTGGTATTGGCAAATATTTTTTCCCAGTCTGTAGGCTGTCTCCCTGCTCTCTTGATGGTTTCTTTGGCCTTGCAGAAGCTTGTCAGTTTAATAAGGTCCCATTTGTCTATCTTCTCTCTTATGACCTGTGGGTTTCAGGTTTTGTTCAGGAATTGGATGCCAGTTCTGATTTCCATGAGGGTATTTCCTTCCTTTTCTAAGGTTCTTATGGTTTGAGGTTGTACATTTAGGTCTCTGATCCATTTGGAGTTAACCTTTGTGCATGGGGATAGATAGGGGTCCTGTTTCAATCTTCTGCATGTGGTCAGCCAGTTTTCCCAGCACAATTTACTGAATAGGTTCTCCTCTCCCCAGTGGTAGGTGGTGGAGGCCTTGTCAAAGATGAGTTGGTTGAGAAATCGAGGTTTTGCTTCTGGAATCTCAATTCTATTCCATTGATCTATATGCCTGTTCCTATACGATTACCAAGCTGTGGAATTCATATGGAAACACAAACGTCCAAGAATAGCCAGAACAATCCTCAGCAAAAAAAAACAAAGCAGATGGTATCACATTACCAGACTTCAAACTTTACTATAAAGCTACAATCATCCTTGTTGATTTTCAACTGGGAGCACTTAGGTCTTGGAGGCTGCTGACATTCCTTGCTTCATGGCTCCCCCATCTTCAAAGCCAATGATGGAAAATTTCTCTCACATAAAATTCATTTCACACTTTGAATTTCTGACTTGAGAAAGGGTTCAGGCCCTTCAAAGAACTCTCCTGATTAGATTGAGCCTAATTAGATGTTTTTAAAAAAATTATTCAAAAGTCAACTGATTAGCAACCTAATTGTAGAGTAATAGCCTGTCATATTTACAGTTGCTACCTACATTCAAGGAGAGGGAATTAAGCAGGGCGTGTATACCAGAAGGTAGACATTTTAGGGGTAGAAAGATATTTGTTAAATTTCTGCCGATCACAGCATCTAAGTGATTAAATTTATTGAGAAAATTTTGTAAAGGAGAAGACATCTATTTAATTGATTTTGTCACAGGGCATACCTACATGATTATATATTGATAAATTTATTGACACATGGTTTAAATCAGAAGTAATTTATCTCAAATCTTATGTCAGGGAGGAGACTGAGTTAAAACAGTACCAGAAATTCTCTTTATGTCCTCATCTCTCCTTTCAAGCCTTCTGCATAAAAATAGTAATGCATCATTCTCTTTATCTAAGACAGTAATGAGAAAGCCATATGAATTTACAGAGCTCAATGCTTGATCTTATTTTATAATTTAATTCCTTTATTAAGTGAACCAGATTATATTGGAAATTAGTATGTAGAATTTCCTGGAGGGGGGGCAGGTTTTATAGGGCGTAGTGATGCCTGCATGTGTGGAAGTAAAAAGATAAAAATAATATCATGTTTTTCATTTTGGGATACTGGGGCAACAGTTACAAAATCATATAAAATTGGAGTAATGTTCAAGTATAATGAAATGTTGGTGTTCAGAGGGAAGTTAGATTACTGAAATATAGCTCTCAGAAGATATTTCAGGGACAACCCTGAAAGTCATCAGAATATAAATGATGTCCAAGTTAGACTGTGATATCAAAAGAAAGAACATAGAAAAGCAAACATAAGGCCTGATAGCTGAGAAAGGCCAAATTTTGTCAGGACGGAGGAATGAGACAAAACACAGCATATTGAGTGACTAGAGAAAAAAAACAAAAGAAAAAAGAGAGGGCATTTTGAAAGACAAGGAAAGAGATATTTACGGAAAACAGGTGATTGCCAACATTTAATATGGTGCTAAAAATTGATATCGTTATATTTGTATTTTAAATCTTTATTTTAAAAGGCATAAAAAGAGCATCTATGTTCTTGGATATAGTTAATATCTTTCTTAAGAATTTAGCCAGACAAATGATTCAACAGATGAAAACTCTGTGCTTGTTGCTGCATTTTCTTCAGTAGCAAAATTTAACAAATCTATAAAGACCTACATTTCTAGCAGTATATGTAGATCTATAAATAAAACATGGCACATTGTAATTTATATAATCTAATATGTATTAAGCACCTACTTGGGTGCCAGGTTCCAAGCATGAAATATGTAAAACCATATAAGGATATATTATTATTGTCCTTATTCTATAGATAGGGAAATTGAGCACAGAGATGTGACTAACCTCCCAATATAATCTGAATTTCAGAATGAAAATGTTAATCCAAACAATCTGGTTCCAAATCTGGAAATTCATCTGAAAAATTGCCTTCCAAAAGTTTGATGTCATGTTATGAAACCATTAGAATAATGCTGAAGACTATTTGGAAAAATTATATATTTATAACATAATATTAAATAAAATGTCTTTTTGCATTTAGTGAATTAATGTATAAGGTTTGGAAAGATCTTTCTTAGGTGAAAACAAATGGGGATTAGAACAATGAATTTATATTCATTTTGTTCATTATTTTTTGTCTTTAATCTTTTTTAAAGTATATGAAAATGAGGGGCTGTCGATAGCATCATGCTGAGGAGCCATCAGGTAGAATGTGAACAGTGTAATGTTAACATCAGAGGAGTAGCATATGGGTAGGTGGCTAAAACATAATTGAAATAGCCATTGGAGCTGATACATTTTGTTTGTTATGAAGCCAGGCAGCTGGAAAGATCAACTACATTAATATCAAGGTCACAGAAGATAGGATGGAGAAGGGGCTGTAATTAATGAAAGAGGTTGATTAATATAATGGTAGTTATATTAATGGTGATATATATTGATTAATTCTTCCCCAGGTTAAAAGTTGAGGTGGAGGAATATGTTTTACAAAGACATACAATCAACATAGCTCATGAAAATACTGAGCTTCCATCTCTTTCTGCCCTTAATAATTAAAAACTAAAACTGGAGTTCAGTCTCAAAACTGTTTCTTACATCAAGTATTCAGAAAATATTTTATGTCTCATTTGGGCAATACTATTTTAAAAAAAAATTTTGTTTGTAAAATTTTAAGTTTGAATAGCACATACAGTGGGGAACTGAACTTTTAAAATGGCAATTTCTGGCTAAACTTTTCTAATTAAGGTATTTCTATTTCTCTTGTATATGTCTTTATTATTATTATTATTTTCTTTTGTTTTGAATTGAGGCCTCACTCTGTCTTCCACGTTGGACTGCAATGGCACGATCATGACTCACTGCAAGCCTCAACTTTGGCTCAGGTGATCCTTCTGCCTCAGCATTCCAAGTAGCTGGGACTGCTGGCATGCACCACCATGCCTGGCTAATTTTTTTTTTTTTTTTTTGTCGAGATTGGGTCTCTTAGTTATTATGGATAGATAGGTAAGTAGGTAAGTAGGTAAGCATGCAAATAGATATTTAAACAGACAGATGCTATATGGTAACATAACAGTTGACATATGTAGTATGAAAAGTGACCAAGTAAATAATAAATAATAATAAAATAATAATAAAAGTGATCAAGGAAAAGAAAATGCATAATTTTCCCTATTTATTGTGATTTTTGCTTCTTTCTTTCTCAATTCAATGTTTTTGTAGAGATTTATTTTTCTCTTACATGTATGCACACACACTCATACCCACAGTTTCTTTGACTTTACACAAATTATGTTACTTTGTCTGTGGCCATCTATCAATGGCCATAACTATTGCCAAACCATTGTAATTTAAAACTTGTTATTTCTTTTCCTTCTTCTATATTATCTCTCTCCCTGTCATTGTCTCTGCCTCTCTCTCCATTAAACACATATATTAGTTGTATATAAATATTATTATTATTTATGACTAATTTTGTTTGTGAGTTAAGTATTTATCTTCCAGTAAATACACTTTCTCTGCAAATGAAGAAGAAAATGGGTAATACTCAATATATATCCTTAGACTCCCCATGGGTCAAATTTTAATAAATTTAGAAAAATTAAAATTGGACAGTTAAAAAAAGTGAATTTATTATTGTAATACGATTTGCATTCAGTACAAATTAACAAATAATGAGGCTTGGATTATAAACAGAACTCTTTGCTTTAATACCATATGGTGATTAGATTCATTCTATAAACAAGAGAAATGGTCAAAAATTTAATTTGTACAAGCATTTTTTATTTATGTCACTACTTTGCAAACAAGGATTTATCCTATGGTATATTAGATGCCCAACTCTGCAGACTAGACTTAGAACTATAGATACCAAACTTCCAGTTACAAAACACTTTTGAGGTTTTTAACAACCAAGACATTAAAAAAGCAAAAGGGTGCCAACATGGAGTACAGGACCACAGGGCCAAAAACAGGTATCCCAACTGGCTGTCGCTATTAGCGACAAAACTCTAGCCACCCAACAGAAATCCAGTTAAGAACAAACCTACTGAGGGGATTGCTATGGGTGCAATCAGCAGGGGCACTTGAAACATAATTGTTCCCTAAATGTCTGGACCTCCAGGACCCTGTGCACTGTGCAAACCAGAGGGCTGTTTTGAGAAAAAGTGCACCCTCTTCCAGAGGGAAGGGGAAGCACCTGGCGCAAGAAATGGTGGCCACTAACTGAAAAGGCCTGGATATCTTTTGCAGTGCCCTGTACCAGATTGCCATCAGCCCAACAACCCCCAGGTAAATATTAGATACTGAAACCCGAATTAATTTTTAAAATTTTATTTTAAAGATGTGGGGTACAATTCAGGGTTAGGTATACAAATGTTCATTATGCAGGTGCCCTTGTTGATGAGGTGCCAAATTAATTTCTTAACACAGATGCCAGCTGTTTGGTTTTGGCCACCCATGTTGAACTATATAGTCTTGTCTTAATCAGAAGTTACTAAAAGGTTAATTCAAATTGTAAATTTTTAAAAAGTTATCTATAAAACAAGGTAAAAAGAATGGAACCAGTAAGCAGAAAAGAGAGATGTAAAGACAGTTATTGGTATAAAGATAAATTTTGGGTAAGGAAGCCTATAAAGAAGAGAGAATAATTTTGTATAGGAAAGGATCTTGTATGGTAAATTTTTATCCTATAATAGAGTGACTGGTTATTTGAAACAACGAAAAGTATATGATAAAAATAAAGGGTTCAAGCATGTCATAAAATGGCATATGTAAGCTATAAAGAGGTATGTGTAAAGTTTGTGAAAAAAATGTATAAAAGAAATTCTATAAAAAATCAAGTTTACTAAAAATTATTTAGTTATTTCTAGGAATTAACCATTAATAGCAATCAGACTGATTTTAGGCCAAAATGCTGTTATGTCAAACTAACGGTTTTTAGTTTTTTCTTAAATCACTCATCTGTCTATATGTGTGTGTTTCTACATACATATATAAATATAATCTATGTGGGTGTGTGTGTCAATATAAACTCTAAGTAATTGTCTTAACATAAATAGTAAGCACTTAAAACATGTTTTATCAAAATATAAAAACTTTTAACTCATGCCTTTTATCCAAATTAAATGCCTTCAAAAGCCTATATAAAGTAAAGGTTGTTGTAGTTTGTGCATTTGACAAATGACAGGATAGACCTAAATGAAATAGATTCATGTTGGTCATGATTGAATATTAAATTTCGTTCTTCATAACATGTAACTCCAGCAGGTGCTAATGGAATCTATCCAGGCATAACAGTGGTGATGTAAAGTGCTGAAGTCATGGGAGTTCTCTTCCTGTGATACTGGTCACTGACTGGCTAAACCATAGGTAGCTAGCTGATGATAAGACAGCTGTTCTATTAGCTTCTTTAGTAATTCTGGCAAATCTCCACATCCGCTTGCAATTAATAAGCAGTAAATTTCTCTTTCAAAGATTTCTTGTACTTTTTGTTAAAAAGTAAAACAAATGGGATGGTTCCTGATCTGAAATATCTTCTACTGTTTTCAGTGTTATGACATATTTATGATCATATATTAAATTTCATTTTTGAAAAACAAAAGGTACTTCCAAAGGCATTAAAGACTAAGAATTTGACCAGTAACATAATCCTTGATAACTTTTGATACTACTATTGGCTAACATAACTATAGCAGTTAATATTTACCAAGGATGGGATTTAATTCCTAAAAGAAAAATTAAGTGCTGACTTAGATTGAAAAAAAGAAATCAGCCTCCAGTTAAAATGAGATTGTTCTTTCTTCACTTAATTATGCACAAAGTTCCATAGTAAGGCAGCACATGGATACACAGACATATGAAGATGAACAGGGTAAAAAAAATGATCACATTGGTAAATATAGAGCTTCCATTTATATATATATCAACTGCTCTTTTTTTCTTTGAAAGTACAATAAGTTGGTATTTAATACATGTCCTCAATATATTTTATATATTTACTAACTTATTTGTATAGTGCTTCAAATATGAGAGAGGCTGATAAAGGTCCACAGGCAAACAGATGGTTTTTAAGTGTTCTAAAGGACTGGATAAAAATGATAACTCACACTATGAATGAGCACATATGTTTGATATATTATATAATATTGGTTAAACAAGTTAAGTATTTTTTTCTTATTAGAGAGAATACTCAGAATTTTGAATGTCATTAGCATACATGTGGGAACTTCAATAAAGGGTATTTGTATCTTTCTCATACTTATTCTCATTAATGTGCCTAAATAACATAAATGTGTTAATTGTGTTATCTGAGACATACTTCTGGAAATGTTGATCTAGTTAAATTTACTATAGTCAATGAAAGTATTCACTTTGTAAGAGTGGAATTTGAGTTGTCTTTGAAGGTGGGCAGAGGTCTTGTGGTGAACGTTTGCTATGTCATTTTGGTTCTCCAGAATCTGGACATCCTTCCAGTTTAGGATAATACTCCGTTGGGTAACCAGAGGGAGACACAGCCTTGCCTCATACTTTAAATATGAAAGGCAGCTGCTCCTCCTCCCCACCCAATTTAAGCTAAGGCTTGTTTATTGGGACTCTCCTATAGGACTTTGTACTTAAAGTGATGCTAAGATATGGCAATGTAGGTTTCACACTTGTCCTTGGTAATGGAGTTCAGTCACAGCAAAGATCAGAGTTGTAGCGACAGCAATACCAGCACAACTTTTTTTTTTTTTAATTCATGGTAGAGTTGTGAGGTATGTGTATTTACTACCTAAGTAAATTATGTGAAGGTAAGATGTGGGCATCTAGAAGACCTTCTTCCCCCCAGTATTGGACATGACACCCAGTTGGTGGTTGTGTGCCTCATTTTATCCCTCCCTCCCTCTTTTAGTAATGTCCAGCATCTGTTGTTCCTGCCTTTGTACCAGTGAGCTCCATGTTTAGTGCCCACTTATGAATGAGAACATGCGAAATTCAGTTTTTGGTTTCTTTTTTCTTTTTTTTTTTTTTTTTTGAGTCAGAGTCTCACTCTGTCGCCCAGACTGGAGTGCAGTGGCCGCTCCCGGCCACCGCAGCCTCAACCCGCTGGGCTCCGGCGATCTTTCCGCCTCAGCCTTCCGAGTAGCCGGAACTACAGGTGCGCGCTACCACGCCTGGCTGATTTTTTGATTTATTGTAGAGATGAGGTCTCGCTGCCCAGGCGGGTCACGGACTCACGGGCTCAGGCAATCCACTCACCTCAGCCTCCCAAAGGTGCGGGATTACAGGCGGAGCCACCGAGCCCAGCTAGTTTTTTGTTTCTGTGATAGTTTACTTAGAATGAAGGTTTCAGCTGCCTCCATGATGCTGCAAAGGTCATGATTTTGTTCTTCTTTATGGCTGTATAGTAGTCCGTTATGTGTGTGTACCATATTTTCTTTATTCAGTTCACTTTCAATAGGCATTGGGGTTGGTTTCTTGTTTTTCTTTGTGAATAGTGCTGCAATATACATGCAAGAACAAGTGTCTTTTTGGTAGAACAATTTATGCTCCTTGGTGTATATTCCCAGGAATGAGATTATTGCTAGATCAAATGGTAGCTCAATTTTTAATTCTTTAAGAAATTGCCACCCTGCTTTCCACAAGGTCAAACTCATTTACATTCACACCAACAGTGTAGAAACTGTTCCTTTTCTTCAACACCTGTTGTTTTTTTGCCTTTAATGATAGCCATCCTTACTGGTGTGAGGTGGTACCTCACTGCAATCTTGATTTGCATTTCTCTGATGATTAGTGAAGTTGAGAATTTTTTAATATTTGTTGGCTGCTTGTATGTCTTCCTTTGAGAATTGTCTGTTCATGTCCTTTGCAAACTTTTAAATTGTGTTACTAGCTTTCTTGCTGTTATTTTGTTTGAGTTCCTTGTAGATACTGGATGTGTTAGTCATGATGAATGATACTTGTAATGTGCTAGATGCAACTTTCTAGAATCTTGTTGAGAATTTTTGTATCTGTATTCATCAGGGAAATAAGCTTTATTTCCCTGTTGAGTCTTTGCCACTTTTTTTGGTATCAGTATGATAGTGGCTTCTTAGAATGAGCTAGGGAGAATTTCTTCTTTTTCAATTCTTCAGAATACTTTTAATAGAATTGGTATGAGCTCTTCCTTGTAATCTTGTAGAATTCAGCAGAGAAACCATCTGGTCCAGGCTTTTTTTGGTGGGAAGGTTTCTTATTACTGTCATTTTTTTAATTGGTCTGTTTATTATTTCATTTTCTTTTTGTCCCAATCTTGGAAGGTTACATGATGCTAGGAATATCTCCATTTCCTCTAGACTTTCTAATTTACTCTTATACAGATATTCATAGTAATCTCTCATAATCTAGTGTATTTCTTCAGGGTTAGTTGTAACATCACTTTTTTTCATTTCTAATTGTGTTTCCTTGAATTTTCTCTTTCTCTCTCTTTTTTGTTAATCTGGCCAGAGTTCTGTCAATCTTATTTATCCTTTCAAAGAATCAGCTATCATCTCATTTAGTTTTTGTATGATTTTTTTTTTTTTTGGTCTCTGTTTCATTGTTATGAATTTATTTTGATGATTTCTGTTGTTCTACTGATTCTAGGATTGAATTATTCTTGTCTTTCCAGTTCCCTTAGGTGCAGTGTTAGACTGCTTACTTAAGATCTCTATATTTCTTGATAAGTGTGTACACTGTTATAAATCCTCCTCTCTGCAGTACTTTCCTGGTATCCCAGAGATTTTAGTGTGTTATGTCTTTGTTTTCATTTGTTTCTAGGAATTTTTTTTCTTCTCCTCTGCCTCCTTCCCTATTTCTGTGTTAATCTAAAAGTCACACAGAAGCATATTGTTTAATTTCCATGTATTTGTGTTTGGTGGGTTCCTGTTTTCATTCCTATTTTCATTTTGCTGTGGTCTGAGAATGTGCTTGGTATTTCAACCTTTTGACATTTTTTCATACTTGATTTATATATGAGTATGTGGTCAATCTTAGAAGAAGAGCTGATGATGAGAATGTATATTCTGTGGAAGTTGGGTAAGGTATTCTACAGATGTCTATTAGATCCAACTGGTTGAGTGTTGAGTTGAGTTTCCAGATTTTCTTGGTAGTTTTTACCTTTATGATCTGTCTAATGTTAGCTTGGCATTAAAGTTTCTGACTATGATTTTATGACTGTCTTTATCTTCTCTTAGTTTAATTAACAATTGTTTTGTAAATCTGGGTGCTCCTATATTGGGTGTGTATACATTCAGGAAGGGTATTTCTTGCTGATAGATTGAACTTTTTATCATTTGCTGCTGCTGCTGATTGTTAATATTATTATTCATATTAGTATTACTATTATTGCTATTATTTTAGAGATGGAGATCTCACTATGTTGCCTAAGCTGATTTCAAATTCCTAGCCTCAAGGGATACTCCCACCTTGGCCTCTCAAAGTGCTGGGATTATAGCTGTGAGCCACTGCTCCTGATTTGAACTTTTTACCATTTTGTAGTGTCTTTCACTGTCCTTTTTAATTTTTTGGGGGGGGGTTAAAGTTTGTTTTGTCTGATATAAGAATAGCAACTCCTGCCCTTTTTTGTTTTCCATTTGCCTGGAATATCTTTCTTCATCACTTTACCTGAGCCTCTTGATGTCATATCAATGAGATGCATTTCCTGACGACAGCAGAAGGATGGATCATGCTTCTTTATCAAATTTGCCACTCTATGTCTTTTGAATAGTGTGTTCAGTCCATTCATGTTTAAGTTAATGATTTATATGTAGGAGTTTGTTCTTCATATTTCTGTTAAGATGCCGCTTCATTTTTTAAGACTTTTTGGAACTCTGTGTTTATGATTTTGCAATGGATGGAACTTTTCTGTGCTTGGAACTTTCTTTCTTTTTTTTTTTTGAGTTGGAGTCTCACTCTGTCACACAGACTGGAGTGCAATGGCTACCCCCAGCCACCGCAGCCTTGATCCGCTGGGCTCTGGTGATCCTTCCACCTCAGCCTTCCAAGTAGCTGGAATTACAGGCATGCGCTACCACGCCCAGCTGCTTTTTTGATTTATTGTAGAGATGAGGTCTCGCTGCCCAGGTAGGTCTCGAACCCACGGGCTCAGGCAATCCACTCACCTCAGCCTCCCAAAGGCGCGGGATTATAGGCTGAGCCACCGAGCCCAGCAGAACTTCCTTAAACATCTCCTGAAGTGTTGTCTGAAGGTAGCATATTCTCTTAATGATTGCATGTCTGAGAAGGATTTTATTTCTCCTTCATCAATGGAGGCTAAACTAGGTAAGATAAAAAATTCTTGGCTGGAATTACTTTTCTTTAAGAATGTTAAAGAGGGTCCCCAGTCCCTTCTTGCTTGTAGGGTTTCAGCTGAGAAGTTTGCTGCAATTCTGATAGGTATTCCTTGGTAGGTGTTCTGTCCCCTTCTCTCTAGCTACCTTTAGGAAATTTTTTTTTTTTTTCATATTTACCTTGGTGAGTCAGGTTATTATGTACCATGTAATACCTCACAGGAATTCTGTGAATCTCTTGTGTTTGCTTGGCCTCCACACTAGTGAGATAGGGACAATTTTCTTGGATGACACCTGAGAAGTCTTATTCCAGGATGTTCTCAGTTTCCCCTTCTCTCTCAGGTATGCCAGTTAGCTATAGATTTGCTCTCTTTACCTATTTCTAGACTTCTCATAGGCTTTGCTCATTCTTCCTAAGCCTTTTCTCTTTGTTTTTGTCAGACTGGGTTAGTTCAATAGTTTGATCCTCAAGCTCTGAGATTCTTTCCTCTGCCTGGTTGATTCTGCTGTTAGGACTTGCTACTGTATTTTGAAATTCAGGGAGACAAGTGTTTATTTCCAGAAATTTGGTTTGCTTCTTTCTTAGAGTGGCCAGGTCAGCTAGCTTTCACTGTACTATTTTCATGCACTATTTTCATGGCCTGGATGGTCTGCGTGTGTATGTAATCCACTGTCTGATTCTATGTCTGTCATCAGGGACAGGTTGTCCTGAATTTGATCCATTGCTTGGGATCTGGAAAACCCCTTTGAAGGTGTTACCTCATAAAGACTTTGTAGATCGGTGGTGTGTTTTTTGTTTTTGTTTTTGTTTTTTTTGCCAGTGCTTTGTCATTTGTGAGGGCAGATTTTTGTCTTTTTATTTTTTGTTTTGTTATTTTTTATTTGATAAATTTGCTACTATTGGGCACTTCATGTGTGTGTGTGCTTAAACCTGCCTTTTCTCATCTGGTCCAGCTGTGGGAAAAGCAGCAGTGGCAGGAAGGGTGGTGAGCTGGGAGAAATCTTCTGGCACTCCTATACTGGTACAGTCTGACTCAGATGGGGAATTTTTCCCCACCATTTAGAAGCCTTTACTTCCCTCTGGCACAAGTACCAGGAGATCTGGCTGTCCAGCAGTTCCTAGTGATTCCCTCCCCAGCCTGCATACCTTGTCAGCAGGATTGACAGGTGACTAGGAGGACCCCTGGCCTCTACTCTGCAAAGGTGCTCCAGGGGGTGTGGAGTGCCCTCATCCTTTCTAGGTGAGACCATTCTGTTCACTGAGGGGTAGAAGAGAAGCAACTGTCTCCTTATGGAGAGTTGGTATTTCTTCCTCAGTCTTCAGGTGAGTGAGACTGCTGCCACAGCTCTTGCATGGATGCTCTGCCTATTGCTTGCTTCTCTTCTCTACCCCCTGAGAGCAAACTGATGTTGATGGAGAAACATGCCTGATGTGGGCATATTGCCCTTGCAGAGTGCTGGAGTGGGAGGGAGGAGGGAACACCCACATAATGCAGACCACCCCACATAGTGTTTCTCTGCAGAGCCTCTCCATAGGGGATTGGCAGCCACTGGCAAAGTTTCCCAGGAACTGGTGTTTCTTGAGCTCCACGTGGATCTCTCCAATGTCTCTGTCTCAATTCTGGCAGCTTTCTGTGCCTGGCCAGTGTGGAGGGGTGTAGGGAAAGGGTCTTGGCTGGCTCTCTCTTGCTGGGACTTGCAGGGTCTTCTTTGAAGTGTCTAGAGAAAAAAAAGCTGTCATTTCCACTTACTCCTTCTTTCTCAAAGCAGACTGTGCTCTCCTGATCTCACTTCTAGGGATGTCCAAGGTTTGGAACTGTCCATCTTCCATGTTCCCAGGTGACTATTTGATAAACCTCAGCCTGAGTTTTCAGGCTGACCCTCAATGCCCTAGGTCCACTCCTCCATATAGATTATTTTGTTGAGAGCAGCAGTCATGCCATGTCTTTAAAGTTAGCCATCTTGGCCCTTCTACCCAGCATGATATTCTTATGTGGCTGCTGCTGCATCTTGACTTTGACTCTGGGTCCTATTTCCCAGTCACTTGTTTACTCCCTGTATTTCAAAGACTGTCTATCTTCCTGATGATTTTGAGAACTATACTTTATTACTCTAAAGAAATATCTTTCCTGTGTGTTTATCTGAATTAGGATTTTGTTACTTACAGGAAAGACTGCAAATTTGACTTTAAAAGTTGAATTTGCAAGAAAGTGTATTTCCTGGCTTTTGTGATGTAAGTTAAGCAAAGACAAAGAAGAAAATACTGTATGTAGGACATCTTTGTCAAACTAGAGAGGAGGGAAGGTGGCAGGAAATCATTTATCGACCCCAAACAGAGATTATATGTTCTCTTGGTTCATGGCACCCTTACTTCTCAGTAATTTCTTTCATAGTGTCCTAGGCAAAATGAAATAATTTAACAGTTCTTTTTATTAAGATCTGAGAGTAAAATAGTAGCTCTTTATGTAGTGTCCAGGGGATGTTGCTGTAGTTCTCTTGAAAAGCTAAAGTATACACAGTGCTCCTGGGAGTTCACTATAGTTCTTCAGGGTTCCTTTGTAGTCTGTTTGGGAACCACAGCCACAAAAGATTATTGGTATTTTGCTGTTTTTTTAATTATTTTTTTTCATTTCATACTCATAATGTTTCTATGAGATTTTCAGGTAGGAAAACTGAAGTTCACAAAAGTTAAGTAATTGGAAAGTAAAGATAAGGATATATAAATAGCTAATATGTAGAGATTTGAACCCAAATCTTTTTTTTTTAATTTTAATATTTTTATTTTAAAGATGTGGCGTACACTTCAGGGTTGGGTATACAAATGTTTATTTTGCAGGTACCCTTGTTGATGAGGTGTACTCCCTTCCCCAGGCAGATTTCCACTACTGTCAATCCTGCTTGCCCACCCTCATCCCAGCAGTTTCCTGCTACTGCCAATCCTTTTCTTGTAGTATTACGATAATTGTTCAAGGTTTGCTTATGAGTAAGAACATATGATACTCAGTTCTTTGTTTCTGTGAAAGATCACTCAGTATTATAGACTCTAGTTTCATCTAGGTTGTTGTGAAGTTCATGATTTTGTTCTTTTTGGCCGCATAATAATCCATTATGTATATGTACCACATTTTTTAATCCAGTCTTCTTTTGACAGTTGGTTCCATGTTCTTGCTACTGTGAATAATGCTGCAATACACATACGTGTACGGGTATCTTTTTTATAGAGTGATTTGAGTTCTGGGTATAATCCCAGTAGGGGGATTACAGGGTTGTATGGAAGATCTATTTTTAGATCTTCAAGGAATCACCGCACTGTTTTCCACAGAGGCTGTACTAGTTTATACTAACACCAAAAGTGTAGAAGTGTTCCCTTTTCAACGCCACCTCTCCAGCATCTGTTGTTTTTTGAGTTATTGATGATAGCCATCCTGATTGGAGTTAGGTGGTATCTCTGTAGTTTTAATTTGCATTTCTTTGGTGATTAGTGAGGCTGAGCATTTTTTTATGTATCTGTTGGCTGCTCGTATGTCTTCTTTTGAGAAGTGTCTATTCATATCTTTTGCTCACTTAATAATAGGGCTGTTTTTTTTTTTTTTTCTTTTCAGCATGTTTGAATTCCTTGTAGATCCAAGATGTTAGGCCTTTGTCAGACATACAGTTGGCAAATATTTTTTCCCATTCTGTGGTCTGTCTCCCTGCTCTCTTGATGGCTTCTTTAGCTTTGCGGAAGCTTGTCAATTTGATGAGGTCCCATTTGTCTATCTTTTCTCTTATGGCATGGGCACTTGGGGTTTTGATCAGGAATTGGTCACCAGTTCCAATTTCCATAAAGGTATCTCTTTTTTCATATAGTTTGAGGTTTTACACTTAGGTCTTTGATCCATTTATAGTTTATTTTTGTGTGCAATGATAGGTAGGGATCTTGTTTTAATCCTCTACATATGGTCAGCCAGTTTCCCCAGTACCATTTACTGAATAGGTTCTCCTCTCCCCAGTCATTGGTGGTGGAGGCTTTGTCGAAAATGAGTTGGTTAAGAAATTGAGGTTTTGTTTCTAGAATCTCTATCCCATTCAATTGATCTGTATGCCTGTTCTTGTACCAATACCAGGCTGTCTTGATTATTGTAGCTTTATAATAGAGTTTAAAATCTGTGAGTGTGATACCTCCTACTTTGTTTTTTGTTTTTTTGCTGAGAATTGTTTTAGTAATTCGTGGTCATTTATGTTTCCATATAAATTCCTATATTGTCATTTCCAGTTCTGAGAAGAATGCTGCTGGTAATTTAGTGAGTATTGCATTAAATCTGTAGATTGCCTTGGGTAGGATGGACATCTTAACAATGTTGATTCTTCCAATCCATGAGCATATAATATTTTTCTATTTGTTTGTGTCATCTTTGATTTCATTGAGCATTATTTTGTAGTTTTCATTTGTAAAGGTCTTTCATGTCTCTGGTTAGGAAGATGCCAAGGTATTTGATTTTTTTTCTGGCTATTGTGAACGGGATTGTGCTTTTTATTTGGGTTTCTGTTTGTCTATTATTGGTGTATAGAAATGTGATGGCCTTTTGCACATTGATTTTATACCTTGAGTTTTTGCCAAAGTCCTTTTTCAGTGCAAGGAAGTTTATGACAGATTCTCTTGGGTTTTTGAGGTATAGAATCATGTTGTCTGCCAAGAGTGATAACTTGACTTCCTCTTTTCCTATTTATATACCCCTGATCTCCTTCTCTTGTCTAATTGCTCTAGTTAGAACGTCCAAAACTATGTTGAAAAGGAGAGATAAGAGTGGGCATTTTTGTTTTGTTCCAGGTTTCTGAGGAAATGTTTCTAATTTCTGTTTGTTTAGCAGTGTGCTGTCTATGGGTTTCTTGTAGATGGCTCTTACTATTTTGAGGTATGTTCCACCTATGCCTAGATGTTCAAGGGTTTTTATCAAGAAGGGGTACTGGATTTTGTCAAAAGCTTTTTCCGCATTTAAAGATATAATCATGTGGTTTTTGTTTTTACATCTGTTGATGTATTGAATTATGTTTATGGTTTTACAAATGTTGAACCAACCCTGCATCCCAGGGATGAAGCCTACTTGGTTGTAGTGAATGATTTTTTAGATGTGTGTTGAATTCAATTTGCAAGGATCTTGCTGAGCATTTTAGCATCTATGTTGCTTAAGGATACTGGCCTGTAGTTGTCTTCCTTTGTTGAGTCTTTACCTGGTTTGGGTATCAATGTGATGTTAGCTTCCTAAAATGATTTGGGGAGAGTTCGATCTTTCTCGATTGCCTGGAATACTTTCAGTAGGATTGATATCAGTTCTTCCTCGTATATTTTGTGGAATTCTGCTAGAAAGCCATCTGGTCTGAGCATTTTTTTTTTTTTTGTAGGTAGTTTTCTTACAACACAGTCAATTTCCTGGATTGTTACTGGTCTATTTAGGGTCTCAATTTCTTCTTGTTTCAACTTGGGGAGGTTGTGTGATATTATAAAGTCCTCCATTTCCTTTAAGTTTTCAAGTTTGTTTCCATATGTGTACATAGTTGTCAATGAAAATCTTTTTTCTTTGAGGTAGTTGTGACTTGATTTTTTGCATTTCTGTTTGTGTTTATTTGGGCTTATTCTCTCTTTTTCTTGGTCAGTCTAGCTAGGGGACCATCAATTTTGTTTATCCATTCAAAGAACCAGCTTTTTGTTTTGTTGATTTTTTAATATTGTCTTTTTTCTTCTATGTCCCAAATTTGCACTTTTATTTTGGTGACATGGATTCTTCTGAGGAAGTTAAGGTTTTGATGGTCTGGCTTTTCCAGCTCCCTTAGGTGATTTGTTAGGCTATTAACCTTTGATCTTTCCATTTTCCTCAACTGTGTTTGTAGAGATATGAATTCCCTTCTTACTACTTTCATGGTATCCCAGAGGTTTTGCTAAGATGCTTCTTCATTTTCATTTGTTTCCAGGTATATTTTAATTTCTGTTTTGATTTCCATGTTGACCCAGGAGT
Organism: Cephalopachus bancanus; assembly: GCA_027257055.1. Taxonomy (NCBI): domain Eukaryota; kingdom Metazoa; phylum Chordata; class Mammalia; order Primates; family Tarsiidae; genus Cephalopachus; species Cephalopachus bancanus. The sequence goes on from JAPVLO010000686.1 coordinate 40,558, forward strand.
TGCTTAGCATCATGCTGTTTAGTGTCCATGTCTTTGTGGCTTTTGGGGAACTTTGTTGGTGTCAATATTTATTTTTATTCCACCATGATCTGAGAAGGTGCATGGCGGAATTTCAATCTTATGAAATTTGTTTATGATTGATTTATGGCCAAGGATATGGTTGATCTTAGAGCACATTCCATGTGGTGATGAGAAAATGTATATTGCATAGTATTCAGTGGAGTGTCCTGTAGGCATCAATTAAATTCATTTGGTCAAGTGTCACATTGAGGATCCAGAACTCCTTGTTGATTTTTTGCCTTGATGATCTGTCTAGGGTTGTAAGTGTGGTATTTAAGTCCCCAGCTATGATAGTGTTAGAGTCAATATGTTTTTTAAATTTACCTAGAGGTTGCTTGATGAAAGTTGGTGCTCCTATGTTGGGTGCATATATGTTTAGGATGGATATCTCTTGTTGATGGATTGAACCTTTTATCATTATGTAATGACCTTCCATATCTTTTTAATTTTTGATAGCTTAAAGGGTATTTTGATTGATATTAAGAGCACAACTCCTGATTTCTTTTGTGTTCCATTTGCCTGAAATTTTGTTTCCCATCCTCTTACTTTGAGTCTGTGAGTGTCCTTTCTTGTGAGATGAGTCTCTTGGAGAAAATATATTGTTGCCTCATGATATTTTATCAATTTTGCCATTCTATGTCTTTTCAGTGATACATTTATTCCATTCACATTTTGGTTAATTATTGAGATGTGAGTTTATTACTGTCATGAAGTTCTTTTAGTGTTTGTTGTTGCTATTGTTGTTTGTTGTATTTCTTTTGATTTTGGGGGTTGATTCATGTGTGTTTTCAAATATTTTCCTGCATTCTTGTGAAGGGTATTGCCATTCTTTTTTTCCTTTCTTCTGTGTTTAATACTTTCTTAAGTGTATCTTGTAGAGCTGGTCTGGAGGTAGCATAAACTCTTAGGGATTGAATGTCTGGGAAAGATTTTTATTCTCCATCATTGATGAAGCTTGACTTAGCTGGGTAGGTAATTCTTGGTTGAAATTGTTTATCTTTGAAAACTTTGAAGATTGACTCCAGGCTCTCCTGACCTGAAGTGTTACTGTAGAGAAATCTGCTGCTATTCCAATTGGTCTTCCCTGGTAGGCAGTCTGACCTTTACCTCTTGCTGCCTTTAGGATTTTTTTCTTTTATACTCACTTTGTGGAGACAAATTACTATGTGTCTAGGATTTGGTCTTCTCATTTGTTGTCTCTCAGGAATCTCTGAATCTCTTGTGTTTGAATGGTTGCATCACTGATGAGACGAGGGAAGTTTTATTGGATAATTTCATGGAATGTTTGTTTCAGGGTTGTCTCTGTCTCTCTTTCTTCCTCAGGAAGTCCAATTACTCTTAGGTTCAGCCTCTTAAAATAATCACTCATCTCTTGAAGGTTTTGTTCTGTCTTTTTAAGCTTCTTTTCTGTGTTTTTGACAGTTTGGGTTTGTTCCATATTTTGGTCCTCAAGCTCTGAGATTCTTTCTTCTGCTTGGCTAGTTCTGCTTTCCATGATTATCAGTTTGTTATTTATTTCATTCACCATATTCTTTACTGCAGTTGTCTCAGTTATCAACGCCTTCATTCTTTCCTCTTGTCTCTCCTCAATTCTGTTTATTCTCTCTATTAGTGTCTTGATATCTGGGTTTGTGATTTGAGACCAGTCATTCTGAGGGCTCTTCATTATTTGCATTCTGAAGTCTATATTCTTAGTGAGGTCTGACCTCCCAGGGATCTGTGCAAGACTCATATGCTTCTTTTGGTTTTTCTTCATTTGTGTAGATTTTCTCCCAGCTCTCCCCACTTCTTTACCTCTTCTTTAATTCTATTGTTGAGGGATAGAGAGGTAGCTTTTACTTCTGTTTGCTCAATCTCCTATTCTTCCTTATGTGGATCCTCTGGCTTTGTTCATTCGGAAGCTGGACTGTGGGTTGGGGCTGTACTTTTTGCAGTTTTGAGATTTAATTGAGGGGGGTAGCTGTTATTCAGAATCTATCTGCAGATCCCAGTATCTGCTGACAGGTGTATGGGATCCCTAGAACCCAATTCCCACTGGCTTATGATCTGTCCTTGCAGTGGGTGTATAGGTTTGCTCCCTGAAAGCAAAATGAGGTAAGGAAAAGGAAAAGAGTGGAAAAAGAAAGGGGGTGGGAGAGGAAGGTAGAGAGAGAGAAGAGTAAGAGGAAAAACAGACAGACATATCAACTAATAAATGAAAAGAAACACAAAGACAGAAAAGATTTTTAAAAAACCCTAAAACATACAGACAATCATACAAATATACAAACCAACAAAAGCACCCTTGTTGATGTGCTCTCCCTCAAAAATATCCATACACAAACAGGAAGTCTAAAAAACCAACAATAGAATGACAGAAACAAAGCAAGTACAAGAGAGTAATCGAAAGCAGAAAGAGAGAAAAAAATCTAAAACAAAAATGAGAAAAACAAACAGAGAAAAAACAAATCTTGCTCTGAGGTCATTCCTTTAACTCTACCCTCTTTTCAGCTCTGATCTCCAGCTCCTCCCCTCTGCTTTCAGCGCAGGATAATAGGATTGCCCAAATCTTTATTTTCCTGACCATAACAGTTAAACTTTGCTCCTGGACTATGTGTTTCCATGTGGCTAATGCTATGAAAATGGAGGCTATTCTGATAAAAAATATGTATAGAGATTTACCTGTCAGGATAAATATATTGTGCATTTTGTGAGTACTAATAAAATTTTTATAATGATCTTTTGTTTTCCTGTAGTTCGAGACCATGGTCTACATTATGGTCACATGTGGGCCATTTGTTGTCTGTATTATAGCTCATACTATAGAACTGATCCTATGCTTTGAACTTAGTGTATGTGTGTTTGATTTAAACTTCTTTCCATGTCGAAACTGTTATGTAAAATTAGTGTTTTTCACTGATGAAATTTGTGCTATTGTAGGAATAACTAGGGTCTTGCTACTGAAGGCTCTGATTTTAAATTTTGCCCCTTGATGATCCTTTTGCTCATTCTTTATGTATGCATTCAACTAACAGGTATTTATTGAGTACCTTTCAGAAGGTTTTATGTTATTGAGAAGGTTGAGTGCAATGCTCAAGACTTTGAAACCTTTTTCTAATTCTGTGCTTTAACCTGTAGCATTGTCATGTCACTACTTTTCTTGATTTTAACACAATAAAAAGAGTAGAGTTTAATAAAGCATTGAGTGCTGAACAATCTGGCAGTCACAAAAATTTCCACTATTATATTGTAAACTTTAAAATAATCAATTCTGAAATCAGATAAAATGGAATATATTTAAGATAACTAAAATCAACTTCTTTTGATTGCTTACGAAAATATTAATTTTGAGTGTTAGATAGCTACTATTAGCCAGGTGATACAGTTTTTTCAGCCATGGTATGATTTTGTTTGGGTGCCTCATTAACATTGTTATGACTGTAAATGATAGCTATATTACTTAAATCTCAGAAGGAGTTTGTGTAATGTTAATATTTTAGTGAAGAATCTGGTTTATAGAAGCATATAAAAGAAAAAGTTAAATATATGACTATATTATTAAAATTGCTGAAAAAATCTATTAAAACATTTACTTACTTTGTTTATTGCTCTAAAGAAGATATTTTTGTTAAAACATAATGAAATTTGTATACACAACCCTGAATTGTACCCCACATCTTTAAAAAAAAATATTGGGAAAACCATAATCAAGTATGATCTAAGATCAAATAAACCTTTGAATTTACTTGTGTAGCCAAATGTAAATTTATATTTATATGGCACATATACAAGTATATTCAATCATTTTTATTATTTAATGTCTTTTATTTTTCTAAAATACTCTCAAGATATTTATAAGCAAATTGAAATAAGACTTTTTCTTCAGATTTCCTTAGAATGAATGTTTAAGAGAACATAGGTTTTAATGTAAAGAGATTCTAAATGTATCACTTATTGAAGAAAACAGTCTCCAACTTTAAAAAGTAACCTTTATGTCACAATCCCGTAAAAAAGTCTTGAAATAAATCAGTACATTGAGATTCCTGGAACTGTAATTTTATTTTTACAAAGTATAGGCAGATATTTTTATATGGGGAAAATTAGATTTCATTTTGGGAAAACCCATGAAACATTAACTTAATACAATAAGCTGGTTTGTAATGATGGTGAGAAGATTTCTTTGCATTTGTTGTTGCTTAATATTTTGGGATTTAATATTTCTTGATTTTTTTAGCATTTCTTGATTAATTTTGAAATTTTGATTATCATTTTTTATGACAATTTGTATAGAGAAAAAAACATTGAAATGAAGTATTTAGAAAGTTAGAAACTGATTTGCATTTGGTTGAACTTCTAATTTTAATTTAGAATAGATAGATTAAGACACTTGTCAGACTCTCATAATAGTATCTCCTAAATACTGGGATACATAGTGATTTGTGGTTAATGTCCCTCTTCCCATAACAAAAAGGAGAGAAAGAAGATTGGCTACTTCCCAGGTGGGGATGGGGAAGGGAATGGGTAGGGCAAGGAGATGATCCCTGAAGGTCTTTCTGAGCAAAATTTTATATCATGCTTTTTATATTCTGGACACTGATCTAAGCACTTTATCTCCTTGTTCTTACTAGTCTTATGAGGTTTATAGAGAAAAATGTGGTAACGATAGGATTAAACTACTAATCTGTTAAAAAAATAAGAGTTACTACCCCTTTTGTAATTAGTTGTGAGTTAAGTTAAAAATATGTGTTTCAACTATAGTCACTTCATCCTATGTCGATTGTGCTCTGTGATATGCCAGGCATTGCATCAGCTTCAAACTCTACTTTAGTGAATAAAACAGACAGGCAGTTTCCAGTTCCAATCTGTGGAAGAGACAGATAGTACAAGTAAATAAATGGAGCCTATTAAAATAGTATGGTTCACCCGGCTTGGTGGCTCAGCCTGTAATCCCGCGTCTTTGGGAGGCTGAGGTGAGTGGATTGCCTGAGCCCACGGGTTCGAGACCCGCCTGGGCAGCGAGACCTCATCTCTACAATAAATCAAAAAATCAGCTGGGTGGGGTAGCGCATGCCTGTAATTCCGGCTACTCGGAAGGCTGAGGTGGAAGAATCGCCAGAGACCAGCAGGCGAGGCTGCGGTGGCCAGGAGCGGCCACTGCACTCCAGTCTGGGCGACAGAGTGAGACTCCAACTCAAAAAAAAAAAAAATAGTATGGTTCACCCAAAGGCCTTTCTGAGATGGAGCATTCAGCTGAAAGCAGTGAGAAGAATCAGGTCCCATTAATGGGGGAAGATGGCACAAAGGACAATTCCAGCAGAAGGACTGGCATACAAAAAAGCTCTGAGTATTAGAAAAAGCCAAATTGTGATTTATGTAGAGTGAACTAGGAAAAAGTGGCATGAGATGGCACTCTCCGGATTATAGAAGACTAATGTATATAAGTAACTTTCATAAACAAATTAATAAAAATTGAAGTTTACCCCAGAATTGTCTCCTCATTGTCATAGATGTATTTTCTGATAAGCTTGTTTTGTGAATAAAACTAGGAGCAAAACATTAACTAGTACAGCAAAATTGTACTAAATTTGCTCCTTATCATTTTTAGTAAGCAAAGGATGATTTCTCTACATGAATATAAATGTCATCTGTTGTATGTATCCAGGTGGAAACATTTTGAGAACTTATGTTTTGGCAACTTTGGGATTCTCAGAACTTTTATATTTTATCTCAGATTTGATACAACTTAGGTACTCTTTCATATTGCTATTTAAACCTGTTATTTAAAAAATGATTTTAAATTATGTGATGTTTTAAGTACATAGAGAATAACATAATGAATATTCTCCTGTAGTTTGACCATGTCCCCCAAAATTCATGTGTTGGAAGCTCATGAGAACTACTGCTTGGAATGAACCCAAAATGCCATGAGGTGTGGCTGCCCAAGTCCTTGAGGGCCTAATTCACACCCTAGTGTGTCTAGAAGGTGAGATATAGAGTCAAAGAAGATTATTCTCAAGCCTGAGGATTTAGTATTGTCTACGCTGTTGGGTTTTGGACTTGCCTGGAACTTTTTATTCTTTTCTTTCCTATTTTTCCCTCTTTATTAAAAAAAATCTATCCTGTGCCTGTCCTACCATTTTATTTTGGAAGAAGGTAATTTTACTTCTCAGGCTCAAAGCTAGAGGGGAATTTGCCTAAGGATAAAGCAGGCCTTGAGTCTGACCCTTACCTAGTCTACATGAAACTCTGAACTTTGGATTTTTGAGTTGGTACTCAAACCAAGTTAAGACTTTTGGGCTATTAGGATGAAGTGAATATGTTTTGCATGGGAGAAGAACATGAATTGGGGGGCCCAGGAGTGGAATGCTATGGTTTGAATGTGTCTCTCAAAGTTTGTATTTTCTTTCTTTTTTTTTTTTTTTTGTTTGTTTGTTTGTTTTTTTTGAGTTGGAGTCTCACTCTGTCGCCCAGACTGGAGTGCAGTGGCCGCTCCCGGCCACCGCAGCCTCGACCTGCTGGGATCCGGCGATCCTTCCGCCTCAGCCTTCCGAGTAGCCGGAATTACAGGCATGCGCTACCACACCCAGCTGATTTTTTGATTTATTGTAGAGATGAGGTCTCGCTGCCCAGGCGGGTCTGGGACTCGCGGGCTCAGGCAATCCACTCATCTCAGCCTCCCAAAGGCGCGGGATTACAGGCTGAGCCACCGAGCCTGGCTAAAGTTTGTATTTTCAAAACTTGGTCCCCAGTGGAGAGGGGTTTGGAGATGGGTCAAATGGGAGGTATTTGTGTCATGGGGGGGTACCCTCACGAATGGGTTAATACTGTTACTGTAGGAGTTTATTTGTTATCATGACAGTGGATTTCTTTCTTTCTTTCTTTCTTTCTTTTTTTGAGTTGGAGTTTCTGTCACCCAGACTGGAGTGCAGTGGCCGCTCTCGGCCACTGCAGCCTCGACCTGCTGGACTCCAGCAATCCTTCTGCCTCAGCCTTCCACGTAGCTGGAACTACAAGCGTGCGCTTCCATGCCCGGCTGTGGATTTCTTATAAAAGGATGAATTTGGCCCCCCTCTTGCTTTCTCTCTTACTTTATCTTTGCCCTTTCACCATGTGATGCTTTCCATCACATTATGGTACAGAAAGATGGTCTTTACCATATGCCAGTCCCTTGATCTTGGACTTCTCAGTCTCTAGAAATAAATTTATGAGAAATAAATTTCTGCCTGTTATAAATTATCCAGGTTCAGGCATTCTGTTGTAGCTGCACATACAGTCTAAGATACACCCCATCCAATCTTGTAGTATGTAGCCATATTTGCCTTAGACATGTTTATTATGGGTACAGGCAAAACACTGTGTATTCCCTTTTGATTCCATTACCTTCCCTCACTTCACAGAAAAAACTACTGTACATTTGTATATTATTGTTACCCTAAACAATGTTTTACACTCTTTTTATACACATATGTATGCATAAACAGCTTGTAATATTATTTGGTATACTAAGTTATGATGATAGATGTATTACTGGTTTATTTGTCTTAATAAGTTATATAAGCTGGGTTATTGTATGGACATTTTATAAATACATAATTTACACATTCTGTCAGAGGTGAACATTTAGTTTGTTTTTAAATCAAATGGACTCTTAACATGTCTTTTTCCATTGACATATTTTTCTCTTGCTTAATTTTATCTTTTTCTTAAAAATTTAATGTCTCCTCACTTATTCATTCATTCATTCATTCATTCATTCATTCATTCATTCAGAGTCTCACCGTCACCCATTCTGGAGTGCAGTGAGTGGCACACTCTTGACTCACCACAGCTTTGACCTCCTGAGCTCAGGCAATCCTTCCACCTCAGTTTCCTGAGTGGCTGAGACTATAGGCACATGCCACCGTGCCTGACTAAATTTTTATGTTTTTGTAGAGATGTCTCACTATGTTGATTGGGCTGGTACAAACTCCTGGGCTCAAGCAGTCCTCCTGCCTTGACCTTCAAAGTGCTAGGATTACAGGCATAAGTTACCACGCCCAGGCAGAAGTTTTATATCTCCTCTTTTAAAAAGGTATTTTTAGCATCAAAGACAATCTTCCAAACACAAAAGTTGTAAAATTTTATTTTATTTGTCTGTTATTATTAAAGTAGATTGGAATAGATTATAGTTAGTACATCTTTTTAAAATTGATAATTGCCTTTTAACAATGGCAAAAAAATAACAAAGTGGTTACAGATCTGGCAAGAGTCATAGTGTTGACACTTTCCCAAAATTATTATAGAAAGGCCTTATCTATGATATTTACTTGTCAGTATGTTTTTTTTTTCAAAATAACCAAATATTTCTAGGGATCAGCATTTAAAATATCAATATAATAAAGGTTCTAAATCCCAGATAGATTTTAATAAACATGTTCAATTAGCATACTTAACTAAGAAAATAAGCATCTCTTTTTTGGTATACAAATTAATGTCTAAGATTTGTGGAAATAATAGGACTTTATTTTTCTTCTGCAAGGAACACCACTCATCGCATAGATGTATTAGAGAAATAGCTATACAATATGCAATCAGAAGTAAGTGATTACTCCTTGTGAGTGATTATAAAAATCATAATGAACTGTTGAGGTTGAATTTATAAGGCACATCATTTTTCAACTCTAATAAAAACTTTCCCCCTAGTTTTTATAGTATGAAATACAGTTGTTTGAATTGTTTCAGGTCTACTTATTTGCTTGATTAAAACCACATTGTTCTTTTAACTCTGAGTCACAAAAAGAAGTAGTGACATCATCTAAAAAAAATGCGGGTTTATTTGAGTTTAAGCTTTTATCAGTGAAGCATTTAGATGTCTATGAAGAAATGTTAGTCTTCAAAATATCTCTGGAGAAGATGATCTTGAAATAAACAAATCTGAAATTTTTGGAGTGTGAGATAGGATTGCCTCGTGATTGGCAAAGTTAATTATGGAAGATTTATTCTTAGAAGCAACAGATTTCAGCCATTGCAGCATTGAAATGTCACAGTTTCTTGTGCCAAAAATAATACACATACCATTCAAATTATTCTTCACTTCCACACACATTAGTTAAGTAATCTTCATCAACTGTTTTCCATCTAGTAGGCTTTGGCTGTGTTAATACTTATGTTTTCAATTTAAAGTTGTATACAGGGAATGGCTGTCTTTTCAGATAATCCTAAAGGAAATTTAAGTAGGGTACCTAGTTTAACATTACATAATACACATGACAATTTGTCATTTTATGTAGATTATCTAGCATTTCTAAAATTTCTTAGTGAAGAAATTTTACTATTAAAGGAAAATTTTGTCAGGGGGTATAATTTATACTATACTATACCTGGTAAGCCAAAGAGAACTGAAGAATAAGATTATTTTCCTAATTTAAGAAAGTAAAACTAACATTTTAGCTATGTGTAAAAAAATCAAGCGTTTTAGATGCAAAGCATTAACCTATTTTTCATTAAGAAATTTATTCACTACATATTGACTATGTACTCTGTGAAAATCACTTTAGGAGACAGTTTAAATTATCATGATATGAAGTGGGTATTGCCATTTCATTCCTTGAATGTCAGAGATTTTAAAGTAACTTACCTGATATCACAAAATGGCATAAGTGGAATTCAAATCCAGAACTTTTATATTCCAAAGTCTCTATTTTTCCCCCCAACCTAATATTCTATATATTTATATATAGGATCTGAGGGAATGTTATATAAAAGATAAGAAAATAGCAATTCAAATATGATGCAGCACTTAATTCTGAGTCAGATTGCCCTTATAATCTGCACTGGGTTGGTGAGTAGATGAGGTTTGGAAAATTATTTAACATTTTGAACAAGTTTTTCAGTCATGTTGGTGAATAGTTTCCCCACTTATTTGTCCAAGACTTCAGATCATTAGATATGTAAATTATTCCAGTGGTTGATAGGTATGATCCTAAGGGTATTTTAGAATGTACAAATATCGTTCATACCCATAGTTTGATTACCCAAAAACAAATCAGGTGATATTTACTAAATGGATTAATTAATTTATTTATTACATTTACTTATTATTGTTACATTTATTTGTTTTAGCTCATGCTGAAATTGATTGAGCCTAGACATGCATAGATATTTATTTTTACTGTCTTATTCACATTTCATAGTTCAAACAATTAATTAAGAATATTATTTGTGGTTTTGCAGTTAAATACACTGGCAAAGTAATTATAAAATTTGTTTTCTGACTTAAAAAAAGAACCACTATGTGTATTCTACTATACTTTAGTTCCTAATATTATATTTTAGTCTTGTGTATATTTCATGTGTAGATTTTAGAGTATCACATATAGAAGTCCACCTATATCTAATAGATATTTACTTATTGAAAACTAGGCTTTATCTGTTGGGTACAAAGCAAAGAAGAATGTAGTTTAAGTATATTTTATCTGACAAAATTTTAAAAATAAAATTCATTCTTAAATCTAGAGCAAATTCCTATTGAATTATGACTCATAAATCTGGGACTGGTGTAAACATTGTAAATGGAAGGATAACTTCATAGCCCTATAATAAGAAAAATAAGATGATTTCTTCTGTACTTACAAAATATATCCTGAGATTAATGCCAGAGATGCGACAGATGATATTCAAGTTTCTTTAAGGAAATAACACCTGTGTAAAGTACAGATGCCAAGTTTTCTGTCTTCTGAGCTCTCATATTGCTACCTGTACTGCATCAATTATTTGGCTACATTTTCAAGATTGGATCATTCATGTTTACTGGAGAAACTTGTAGCTAATTCTTTAACATGCACCCTTGAGAAGCTCAATTCCTGTATTTACCATGTCTGCAAAAGTAATTGCCGATATACTCTCATGTGCCTTGCACTCCTGCCATCTCAAAATTCTGTTCATGTCTAGTGCAGAGATGTCATTCAGGTCAGAAATAGAAGTACAATGATTGTTCTTAATAAAAAGATGGAGTTTTTCATCCAAATGGGAGTTTGCTTATTACTGATTTTGAAAAGGAGTCTGAAGCTTTCAATGGGAGTCTAGGCTTTCTCAGTAATGCACAAGGAAAGGGTTGTTGATTCCCATAGACATTAGCATTCCTTCAGACACTAATAATTATATATTTTTAAAAAGTAAAAACACATCTTTATTCTCCTTTTCTATCTTCAGTGACTGTACAACCAATACAATAGCTTTTCTCCTACCAGAACATAAGCGCTGTAGGGGTAAAATCCTTGCCTCTCCTACCCCCTTTTTAAATCCTGTGGAGAACAGACTAGACTTACTTTTTAATGATTAGTCACTCTACTCATGTTGTTTAGATAACTAAAGAAAAGTCTAAGTGAAATATAGAAAACTAAAGTTTTATTAAGCCACAGCGTTGTTGTCTTTCATGCTGTGTTGTTAATATGCATGAACACAAGACCTCTGTCCTCATCTCACACCTTCTGGGATCAGTTACTCTGAACTTCAGGGGCCTGATTAGGTACCAAGTATTGTTAATTCTGGTGAAGTATTTTTCACCCTTCTGGTCACAGGAAATGTGTGTGTGTTGTATAAGATAGTCAAGTAGAAAAAAAGGGAGGAGTTCAACAGGTTAATTGAAAAATCAAAAAGAAAACTGAGGTTCTCTCTCTCTCTCTTTTTTTTTTTTTTTGGAAAGAGAATTTTTTTAACACCATTATGATTATTTTACTTGTGTAGCCAAAGAAGAAAGACTATCTCAGAGTGACCCCTATACCCTTAAAATACTTCTAGGTAATTACTATTTCTTATCAACACTACAGAGTTAAGTCAGTTGTCCGTTGCTGGACAATGAAACTTCAACACAATTGCTAATGAGTAGTCTTATTCATAAATCATAATATTGAGAAATAGAAGGAAATTAGATCAACTAGTCCAACACTTTCTCTTACCATCTATCACTGTACTCTTTACTCTTTCAGAGTAGAAAATCTGAAGAGTGTGCATGTTGAAAATGAAGACAGTCTTACCCCTTTCAAGTCCACCTTAATTAAGCTCAAGTCCTGATGTCTGTTAACTGTCTAAGTTCCTTTAATTAGCCGTGCTGGTCTTATATGGCTCTACTCTCTAGATATCCAAATTAGAAAGGGCATAGTTCTCTGATTCTTTCTGAATCCTGTAGGACACTGGAAGCTGTTATAGTTTTTTATCTTCTAGACACTTGGTCTTGTCATAATAGTAAAGCTTCTGCCTAATTATTTCTGCCTTTTATCATGTGGCAGGATTTGCTTTGGCAAAGGGTAAGCAACAGCTCGAAGCTAGAGTTAGAAAGAGAGGAGACGGATCACATGAAAGCCATCTCAAGGTAGCAGGACTATAGCGCAAAAGGGAAAGCCCACAGTAGAAATGCCGTAGTCTTAGGAGGCACTTTAGTAGCCATACACACATTTTATTTTCAGGATCCAGTTGTAGGATTGGTTGACAGCTGCTCTTCTATTCAGTTTATACTACTTCCACCACTTCCCAGTTATTTTGGGAAAAAAACAGTATCTTCTAGACTTAATAGCTGAAGAGTCTTTTGCCTCAATCCTGCTCTGAGGCACAAAAGCACTTAAAACAGTAACTTTAAGGCTTTGTCCAAAGAATGAAGCCCAAGAGAGTAATTTTAGCAAAGTTAGTCATTGTGGAGTAAAAATATCTAGTTTATTTCCTATTAATCATATTTGTCTATCCATTGTTTTTGAAATTCTTTTCCATTATTGATGGATATCCAACTAAGTTGAATTCCTAGGTATATCACTGATAATGCATACTAACTTAGCTATGGTGATATTTTATTTCTTTTGCTGACCCTTAAAAGAATGTAGGTCTATCTTAGATGGGTTCCGTATCCATTTCTAAGTAAAATATATAACAGAACTTTAACATAATTTAGCTCTATGCCTGTTTTGCTAAATTATAAAAATTATTCTGTGGAGTTATTTTAGTGAACTCTAACCTATCATGACTTTCTTTAGTAGGATATATAAAAGAAATAGTGATTGATGTTGATTGTGTTCCCCTTTTGTGTCATAGAAATAATGCTTATAATTATCCAAGAAATAAAAAGGGTTATTATACTAATTAATATTAACATCCATAAAAATCTATTGTTACTCAGTTTAGTAAAGGACCTTGAAAAATAACTATAAATAAATGCTAAAATTTCATATTTAGTTATGTTTCTAAAATATTTTATTGTTAAAAATTATTCCAATAATTTTTACTTTTAATACGAAAGATTTAAGACCACTATAAAATTGTCTGCTTTGTTGTTTTAAACTGATTCCCATATTCAGAATGTATGACTTTCCCATATGTAAAATAGCAACTTTTGTACTGATTGTATTAGTCTTTAGTTGTGGAATATATTCAAATACATATTTGCATATATACTATGTATATATCGACAAAATCAAACACAATATTTTAGCAATTAAGAAAACAGTAGTATTTAATACAGTAAGTGTAATAAATTATAGTGTAGTGTTTGTTGTATGAGTACTTTGAAAAAGATAGTGTGCTTTCCTACAAACCTGTTCAAAATACTTTAATATGTTAACACTTCCAGAATTTTCTCTACTAATTTCTGAATTTAATAGCAATAGCAATAGAAGAAGAAAGGATGGTTTGGGAGTGTTTTATGGAGAATGTTTCATTTTCTAGATGTATGTGTGGATCAATATATGGATCCATATATACTGAAAATTATGCAATCCTAGAAAATTTGTAAGCCTATCATACATTTAAAAGGAAAAAAAAAACCTGTTAGCCAAAATACATTGTTTCTTTTTACATATTTTTCCCAATTTTTATTATTGTTTGTTTTTATTTTTTTGAGTTGGGGTCTTACTGTGTCACCCAGTCTGGAGTGCAGTGGCATGATCATGAAGATCATGGCTCACAGCACCCTTGACCACCTGGGCTCAGGTGATCCTTCCACCTCAGCCTCCTAAGTAGCTGAGACTACAGATGAGTGCTGTCACACCCAGCTAATTTTTTGGATTTTTTTCCCCAGACATAAGCTATGTTGCCCAGGCTGGTTTCAAACTCCTGGGCTCAAGTAAATCTGCCTGCCTTGACCTCTCAAAGTGCTGGGATTACAGGCTTAAACCACCACACCCAGCTCAAATTATTTATTTATTTTCTTTTCTAATCCTTATTTGGATCTCTGCCTCCTCCAGCCTTGTGTCCTACACACACCCTTGCCTTTAGTCTCTTGCCTGCTCTGATGCCTCTTCCTTTCATCCCTCCCTCATCATGCTGGTGTCAAACCATTGCTAATAAAGTTTCGATGACTTTCCTTCATCTATAGAAGATATTTGAAGTTTCTTTATCTGATACCTTTAACCTAGCAGTCCCCAGCCTTTTTGGCATCAAGGACAGATTTCATGGAAGATAATTCTTCCATGAACTGGGGGTAGAGGTGGGGGGAGATGGGATGGTTTGGTGATGATTCAAGCACATAACATTTATTGTATACTTTATTTCTATTATCATTACATTGTAATATATAATGAAATAAGTATACAACTCACCATTTAAAAAAAGAGGCATGGACAGAAGTAGTAAATAAAATAATGGGTGGGCCATATGCAGACTAAAAGAAGTGTTGGATTTTGTTTAAAGCCTGCTACCTGATGCAGCTGTACAATTAAAGTACATATACTCACTTTCCATCACTGAAAGGATTTTGATAGAAGTCTGCACATAACTGATTTATTATGGTCTGTGTGCAGTCGGACCTCACTGTTAATGCTAATCTGTATTTGCGGCTGCTCCCTGCGCTAGCATCACCAGCTCCTCCTCAGACCATTAGGCACTGAATTCTCATAAGGAGCATGCAACCTACATCCCTCACATGCACATTTCACAATAGGGTTCACACTCCTATGAGAATCTGATACTACAGCTGATCCTGACAGAAGGCGGAGCTCTGGCACTAATTAATGCAATGAGAAATGACTGTAAATAGAGATGAAGCTTTACTTGCTCGCCCACCACTCACCTCCTCTGTGTGGTCTGTTTCCTAACAGGCCACAGACCGGTGTCGGTCCATGCCCCAGAGGTTGGGGACCTCTGCTTTAACCAATTAAATTTGTATTATTTATCTACTTAACATTTTTATAGCTATTCAAATGATCAAATTTGCCACCCCAACCCTACAGATGTACTGTATTGACCTTCAAACACGTCTTAATGCTTTCCACTCCTTTTTCACACTTCTCTTGCTGTTGTAAATCCCTTCTTTCCTGTCCAAATTCTATTTATTCTTCAGTACTCAATTTGAATCCCTCTTCTGTTGTAGAACAGTTGCCAACTAGTGTAGCTCATTATTGCCTTTTTTAATGCTATACTCCTATAGTTCCTGTCACTCAAGAGAGGTAGTATAACATCAAGTCAGCTGAATAAACTGATTTACTCTCAATTCATTTATTTACTAACAATGTGGGAATATGAGGCAAGTTAGAAACATTCTTTTTGTTCAATATTTATTTTACATTTTTCACATTACTATTTTATCAGTAAATAATATTAATACAAGTGTCATTTATTGTACATTCAGAGATTAAGGGAAAATATATTCATAAACATTGAGTAGTTAATACTTTGGAGATTATTATTTGCTAAAGAAGAGTCTTTTCCAAGTCTTTTAGAGTATAGTGTATATAGTAAAGATGTTGAACTTTTCCTATTAAGCTAACCAGTTTTTGAAAGATGATTATGTTCTTGAACTTTTTGTTGTTTATTGAAGTATATGCATGTTTTGCTTTTCTTTACAATTACATATCTTCTATTTCATAATTTTCTAAAATGATTTAAGGGTGTTGCAATATTAAAAAATGTTGAAAATATTCACATTTTCTCATTATGCTTGGCCAAAAGTTACATGCTGTATGATTCCATGTATATGACATTCTTGAATGACAAATTATAGAAACAAAAAATATATTGATGGTTGCCAAAGGTTAAGGAAGGAGTAGGGGCAAGAGGAAAGTGAGGGCTATATAAAGGCAGAATAAAGGATCCTTTTGGTAATGAACATGTTCTACATCTTAACTGAATCAATATAAATATCCTGGTTGTGATATTGTACTGTAGTCTTGCAAGACACTCTCATTGGGAGAAAATGGATAAAGGTTACATGGGATCCCTTTGTATTATTCCTTATAATAACATCAGAATTTATAATGATTTCAAAAAAATTAAGTAAGCAGTAACCTAGGAATTTAAAAAAAAATCATTTGTGGCAAGTGATAAACTGACACAGTGTAAGAAATAAGGCGTATATGATTGATTCAAAATATTTTTATCAATTGATATAGATTTTATCTGCTATTTCATAGAATAATTTTACAATTATTTCAGTTTTGAAAAAATTATCATTTATAATCATGACTTTGTTAGACAAATGCTATAGTATAGTTTCACATAAGTAGATAAACACATTAAGACAGTCTTTACTATTTTTTTGAATGCAGAAATATTTTGCTACCTTTGGTTTTATACTGATAATGTGATTTTTTTGTTAAAATACAAAACCATCTTTTTCTGTATTTCAGTTATGACTGATGATTTAAGGAATCACTTTTGATGGACATGTGTGGACACAATTGAGGATGATCTATTCAGGCCATACCTTCCTTTCCCTAAGAACTATCCCCTCGTCAAGCCCTAACAGACTCCAACTCCATTGTAGATAATTGGACTGAAAGTAGACTACCCACAGAGAGCCAGACTTTGGTAGCAAGTCCCAAGAATCTGAACAGAGTGATGGAGATCTTGAGAGAAGAGAAGTCCAAGGGAAGGTGGGCAGGGTCTACACAGTCTAGGTCCAACGAGATAGTTGGCTCCCTACTGCCTGACATCCAGCTGCTTATCTTCCCATAAGTTCCCCAGTCTTTGCCAGGGCTTCCGTCAGACATTCCTGTGGATATTGTTTGTTGCTTTTGCTTACTTTCCTTTGAGGAAGTTATCCTTACTTTTGATCCAGAGAACCTTCACTGAGACACACAGTGGGCAGACACCACTGCCCCATCACTATAGAGATACCAAGAGACCAGAAAATAATATAACCTCCATTCTAAGAGATGTATGCAGATGATAACCGGATGAGGAATAGCTGGAGATCACACTTGAGTCACATGGATACTGACTCTAGATCTTGTGTGGCACTTGTCAGTTGAATTAGCTGGAAAGAACTTTAAGAAGCCTCGTGGAGGTTGACCTGGTTTGTAGTCTCACCTCTGACTCAGCCTCACATGACTCTATCAAATAATAGGAGTCAGGATTCCTCCACATTTGACTGACATGTAGCAGAGAACGACTGACATGTAGCAGAGAACATCCACAGCATTCAAAAAATATCTGAGAAAATGACCTAGGTTTCATTTTGATTCTGCTGTAGATTTTGAGAATGAAATTTTTGGCTGGTTCCTAGCTAAGTGATAAAATAGGTAAATTCTGTGTTTATTTTTCCCATCTTCTTTTTTCTGGGATTCTCCTTGTTCATATTCCCATTGTCTATTTTTTCCCAGCCCCATGGGTCTTCACTTTCAAGTGGTTGCCAATTCTGTACCACATATGAATACAGAATAGTGGCTTAAGGTCTGTTGTTTTCCAGGGTATTCAAGTTTGGTAGAAGATCTCTCAAGATTGAAAAGCTATCAGGACTCAAATGGTAATATTTCAGATAGTAAAGAGAATATTTTATTTAGGAAGTTTCTGTGAGGTGACTCACAAATCATATTAAATGAGCAACTGTCAACTTTAGAGCATCCTAACTTATTCCTGACCTAGTGAGTTCCTCATATGCCATCAGAATTTCCTAAGTTGAATTTTAAATATTAATTATCTGCTCTCTCTCTCTCTCATCCATATATAACATTTAATAGTCATATTTAATTCAAATGTGGAGCAGGTACATTTTTAATGAACCAGTGAGAAATAAAAGAAATTTGGAAGTGAAGCTTCCATACTACTTTTTGGTTGTAGCATGTAGAAAATCCCATAAATAAACAGATTTTTTTAGGCTTATTTTCTTCACTAAACCAAAGGCACTGGTTTAATATGGTACATGATTAAACCTTCATGGTAAAATGCTTTTAAATGGCTATGTAATAAATTGCTTGGCTTACTAGTATGGATAAAAGATTACTTCTTATATGATCGCAACACATTTTTTTTCAAACTCTGGCCTTTTCAAAAATGCAAAATCAATTGAACATTTATTACAAGCAAATGTACAAAATCTATATCGGTATATAGAAAAATTCTGAAGAGAGAAAATTATGAAGCAATTTCTTCCCAAGAGTGTTTAGCAAGACTCGTATAAACTGACAGTTGATTAGAGGTTTTATCTCTCACAATCATTTCAGTCCTTACTTGTGAGATTACACCATTTTTATGCAGTAATTCTCAAAATCAGGGCTTTATTTCTCCTAACCCCTATAAAAGTGGCAAGATACTGGGGGAAAAAAGTGCATTTTCTTCAATTGCCTGGAGAGAATATGATTCTATTTTCTGTAGCTATGTTTGTCTCATCAATCCTGTGGTGTCCTTCAAAGTGTGCATTGTTTACCAGTCTAATATTCACTTGGCATGTTCCTTTTTAGCTTTCAGATGTGGATTAGCATTAAAGAGATTAACATATAATTGTTTTTAATCCTTTCATCTAATAAATCATTATTTGTTGGTGAGGACTATATGTGTATACATATATACTTGAACTCTTTCAGTGATTAGAAGTAAAACAGTGTTTTATGTTTTTAAATAAGCTAATTATTCTCTAGGAAACTAAAAATAGGTTGTTTGGATTAGCATACTTCAGTCTTATTAAAGCATCATCGAAGCAAGGGACTTACATGATATC
Source organism: Cephalopachus bancanus (assembly GCA_027257055.1). Lineage (NCBI taxonomy): Eukaryota > Metazoa > Chordata > Mammalia > Primates > Tarsiidae > Cephalopachus > Cephalopachus bancanus. The sequence continues at coordinate 59,492 of JAPVLO010000686.1, forward strand.
TAGACTTTTTCTCTAATTGGTACCAAAAAGGACTCTGTACATAAGCTTATTCTTCAGATATTAAAACTTTTTGTGACCTCATTAACAGTCAAAAAATAAGTGCTTCTGGGAGGGAAGAGACACGATGGTAGGAGGGTATAATATTTTACATTTAGCACAGGATTAAGACAACTATATTTAATTGGGAAAAGTGGAATTTTACTGAAATATACTTAGTGTCTAGTTCCAAGTTTATCAGAAAAATATGCTAATTTATAAAAAATAGCTTTCAGAATATTTTAGTCTTAAAATGGGAATAATATTCAATTTAGAGGTTCTTTTGTTTCTGCTAGAAACCTGTATTTTCTCTTTGTGCTTCCTATTACAAAAATTTGTGTGTTGAATCATAGGATTTTAGATCTGTGAAGGTATTCAAATGGAAGAGCAAGTGGGGAAGTTGAGATTCATAAGGTTTAAATGTCACAATTAAGAAATCATTATTACTTATTCCAAATACTAACCTGTTTCCCTAGAGTCCTAGAAGGAAAATGGAATTCTGGTTCATACTGTGGTCCTTGTAACCTCAGGTCTTTAATGTGATCACTTTCAAATTTAAAAGATTCAGGTGGACATATTTTTACTATGCTAGTAATAATTCTCCAAAATCCCTAAATTCTTAACACTGTTATGTTTCAGTATAAGTAGTGGTTTTTTATTTTTTATGTCTTTAATGTGATTTTATTCCTGTAATACAGCCACCTGATTTTGTGAGGAGAGGAATAATATGTGGTTTTTGCATAAAAAAGAAAAAAAAGAAGTTATTATTCCAGATTCCTGATTTGGAGCTTACTATATTTGTGTGAATGCAGAATGTTTATTTTTGGTGGAAAACTTTTTTGGAATACAGACATTCTAGCAACTTCCTAATTAAATTATTTGAGAAGACTTAACTTTTGGGGGGGAAAATAAATGTCTCCTTTCATTTACTTTTCTGTTTTCTGGATTTCTAGCTATATATACTGTATTTTGACATCTTTATGTCTTCAGCACATGTCAATCAGTAAATGACATTAGTTTATATAGGTAGTAAGTATGTATAGCTTTATTAGTGAAATATAACATTGTTGACTTCTGCTAACATACTATGTTACTGGGAAAATTAGTTGCAAATTTTAAGTGAATACAAACTACTGGATATTCATGAACTGAAAGAAGTACTGAATTTAGAGTGAAGTCACTTTACCTTATAATTTTGACAAACATAAGAGAGGTGATTCAAAAGATTAGGGGGACTTGGGGACAATCCAGGATAGATGATAGGCATTATGTGATACCATAGCACCCATATTTGCTTTAGTGACCTCAGGTCATTAGTACTGAAGCTGCCCACCTAGCTTATATTTCCACTTGCTCCTATGAGTGCTATTGCACAGGGTTTTGTAGTGAACCATATAAAATCCTTCTTTCAAGTTAGTGGAAGGACATATTAAGTGTTGAACAGAAAGTTTGATAAATACTGGGTGCTGTGGTTAGCAAATATTACACGGCAGAAAATAAGTGGGGAGCATTACCTGCAATAGGTAGGTGTGGTGTGAACCTGAGCCAAGGGAGTTGCTCTGGAGAGGTCATGGCTGGACCCAGTTTAATGAGTTCATAGATATTTTTTCGGAACAAGGGAGAGACAAGCATTGTAGCTGGGGAAAAAAAGTACAAAGTTATAGAGGCGTGAGAGAGCACAATATGTTCTAGAATAATGAAGTATTTAGAAAGCCCGAAGAAGGATTAGCAGGGTGTGAAAGTGGAAAGAGATAAAGCTGATGAGATAGAACAAGTCACCTCAAGAAGAGCAGAGCGGAATTCATGTAATTCAGAAAGCTTAAGCACATCTAAATTTCTCAACCCTGAATATGTAATACAAAATAAAAATAATACTAACCTTTCATTTAAATATAAAACACATACCTTTATAAAGCATATATATCTATAGGTATGTATGTATAAATGACAATAGCTTCTTTCCAGATTTTGGTTGTAGAATTTTAGAGAAGTTACTTAAAGCTGAACTTGACTCATTTTCTGTCACATACTTGGTCTTTCCATATGTAATACAATTCTATTGAAGGGGCTTATGAATCATAATACGGATTTTGGGTTTTATCCTGAAGGAATTGGAGTGATATTGAAGGATTTTTCACTAGGGATTTTTATGATCACTTTTCATTTTTCAAAAGATTATCTTGTCAGCATTGTGGGGAAGAGCACAGAAAAGATTGATATGAGGTAAAGAGAGGTCTTGGCAGGAAGCAACTCTATACTTTTCTCTCTGCTAAGTGAGGACATCTCAACTCAGGCAGTGTCAGTGAAAATGAAAATGGGGAAAAGGACCTGAGATGTATTCATGAGGCAGGATTAGCAGAATGTACTGGCCAATGAAAGACTGCAAGTAAAAGAGAGGGAGCAGCCACTGTGAAGTCTGTATCCAGTGTGGAAGGAAGATGATGACTCAGCAGGGGACTTGTAGAGTGAGTGCTTGTGTGGTATACTGGTGGAGTTAACCCACCGTTACTTGGATGTACCAGTCTGCTGACACAAATCTGGAAACATCAAGGATTGAAACAATGAAGCAGATGAGATGAGATGATGAGATTTAAAAGTGAAGAGGATCATGTCTCACAGTTCTTTATTGGGACTTCAGGGACATTAAGAAGATCTTACCTGAGCAGCAGTATCTTTTCTCTCTTTGCAGACCTGGTCCCTGGGTTCCAGATGAACACAATGCTGTCGCTGGATTCCCCATGACTTGAAAGCCCTCATATCTCTTGACTAGAGTGGGTTCTTTCTTCACTCTCTTCCATTTCCTCTTTCATCTCCCTAAACACCTGCTTTTGTTGGCATGTACCTGGCAAGTGCCAGAGTTTGTGATTCATGGAAAAGTACAAGTTGGCATTTTACCAATGACAAATTTTCGAAACTAACAATTTGAGAGCGAAGGAAGCGATTCCTGGATAGCAATTTTTTCAAGACAGGAAAATTTAGAGATTGGTCATTATGTACACTTTAAAGGAGCTATTTGTGAAATTAAATTTTGTTTATTATAAAATCCCTGACATTTTACGGATTATATTTTTGGCATAATATTTAGAGGTGGCCTTGAGAATAAAATTTAAATCAGTTCGACAATTTATAATACAGTTAAACACAAAATGAACTAGAGTCCATGAAAATCTTTTTATAAAGTGGTGACCTTAGATGATTTTTAAGTCTACAGTAGTTGTGAATTACCTCAGAACTGTGTTAAGCAAATATATTTTAAAGCATAATATATATTTTAATAGTTATTACTCTTTGTTTAATTTTGATTTCTTACTGCTTATTAGATCTCATAAGTTTAATAGAATTTACTTTTTTCTTATTGTAACAGAATTGCATATTTAAAATAGAATATTTTAAAAAGTTATAAAAGATATAAAGAAAAGTATTAATATTTGCCCATTATTAAAACCTATATATAAATAAATTATCCTTTTATATATAGGTACCACGTATATGTAATTTTTCAAGGCTACCAAATACTCTTTAGGAACATGATTTTATACAGTTTTTTTTTTTTTTGAGTTGGCGTCTCACTCTACTTTTCTGGAGTGCAGTGGCACGCTTACAGCCACCCCAGCGTAGACCTGCTGGACTCTGATGATCATTCCACCTGAGCCTACCAAGTAGCCAAAACTACAGGCATGCACTATCATGCCCAGATAATTTTTTGATTTATTGTAGAGATGAGATCTCACCATGTTGCCCAGACTGGTCTCAAACCAATGGGCTCAGGCAATCCTCTCACCTCGGCTTCCCAAAGTGCTGGGATTACAGGCTTGAGCTATCGTGCCCAGCCAATAATTGATTTTATAGGTGGCACATGCTTTATTTAACCTTGTCTGTGTATCTGTAGGGCCTTTTTGTCTTTGACAAATTACTATAGGCAGCATTTTGATGAACAACCTTGAACATGTAACTGTTAAGTATCTCTGTTGATTTCCTAAGGATAAATTTCTACATGCAGAATTATTGAATCAAAGTGTTTGAAAATATGTCTGTTGATGCACAATGTCAAATTCCTTTTGTCAAGGCTGTGCCAGGATCCCAAATATTCTGAAATGTGTTCTTTAGGCCAGATTAATTCTGTGTTTCTGATCATCATTCTCCTGAGTAATCATAAGAAAACTAGTCTTTTGCCATTTAAATAAAAAATAGGTAGTAAAATAGGCCTCTATCTTAGGAAATGTCTTGATTTTTTTCCAATTTGGCATGTCTTCCATTGTCATTTGGAGGTTTTTTACTCCCTTTGTTTAATATATAGAGAAATTGTCAGTGTTCAGGTATTAATTGTCGGGTTTAGTGTGTCTTGACACTGATTATTTCATTATTATTTGAAATCATGTTGTTTTACTGTCTAAATGGTTTGTCTATCAAGTCACGTTTGGCAGATGTATTTACATCAAAATTCATTATAATATTAATACCACTTGACTGAAATTGTGTCTGGTCCACAGGACTGAAAAAATATACACATAATTATTTATTTATGATTTACATTAGCATATAATATAAAATAAATTTGAAATAATATGGAATTTTAAAAAAATGTTCTCAGTTTAATGAAAAGATTGGCTCTCCTTTAGTTATTATTATTTTTTTTAAAGAAACTGAATTCTTCAATTATTATACCCAAAAACATGATAGCACTGCTGTAAATGGGAGTTCATCCAACAAGCATTTACCAAGCTCTTCTTGGTGCCATAACATATAAACACAAAATCATTGAAATAAGGGAGAGCGGACATGCTGTACCACTTAGCTCATTTTGTTGTAAGAATGTGTGGTAGCAGATTGTTTGGTTGTGAAACCTGACTAGTTTTTACCATGTGTGTGACATTGGGCCACATACTTAACCTCCATGTGCCTCAGTTTTCTTATCTATGATACTAACTTCACAGTAGTTTCTAAATAATGTGGTGACAGCAATTAATGATCTTAGCACAACATTTGATACATAGTAGATACTAGGTAAATGCTTTTAGATCAGAAGTAAACTAAAATTACAAATCACATGTCTTTCCAAAGTTGCTTTTCTCATAAAATGGCCCAGGTGTCTGGGCCTGTTGCAGGACTATAAAGAGTCATGTGGCAGCTTAGCTAATGTACCATTAAGCTGGGGGATGCCTCAGTATTAGTGTATATCTTTGGGGCAACCATGGAAAGCATGCAAGGAAGATACGTTGATTGTCTTTCCTCTTCTTGGGCCAAATTATTCCAGATATGATTTTGTTTCACATGTATATTATGGAGAAATGATGATGAATCATATTCAAATAAATGTTTCTATTTTGGTCTCTCATATCCTATCTTAGTATGCTTTGCAAGTGTGGGTTTGATAGTTATATCTTTGAGTTGTCAGCCCAAGTGGAATTACAGGTGGAGTTGAAACCAGTAAAGATTTTGTTACTGGTATTAATTGAAAATGTGCTAATATGCACAAATACAAGAGGAAGATATGTGTAAATCTTTTAAAATCTCTTTTTTTTAAGTATGTGTATTAGAGAGCGAGAGAGAATATTCTAGAGATGAGAATGAAACCAAATATAACTACAACTTATAGGGTATATTTAATTTAACAGAAGTATTTAATTTAACAGAAGTATTTTTTACCATAGTTAACAACATAATAGCATTTATTATTTTGAAAAATACAGTTTGATTCTGGATGGCTATAAAAGCTAGCTGTTTATAGAAGCTAGCCATTAATTATTTAATATTGAATACCAACATGCCTTAACCATAATATTGGCAGAATGAAACATGATGTGAGTTTTAAGGAATTAATTCATTTGTTTTTGAATTGCTTCTTCTAGTCTTCTGCTTCAGGGATTCAGAGGTTTTCTGGGCCCTGAAGTCTGGCAGCAGTCATTTCAAAATATTAATTTATAGTTATTCTAGTTTTATTCTAGATTGCTTGCAAGCTACCCTTAAGTCAAATTCCAAAGTCATAAGTGCATAGGAAGCAAAGCTTATGAAATCCATCCTTATATCATTACACAAAATTAAGAACAGCTTCATGTATGAATTCCTTTCATTGATAGACAGTCAGGTATTATGTGTTATCAGGATCTGTAGTTCACAAATATGCACATATGTAAGAGATCCTCTTCATTATTCTCACCTCTTCTTCTAGTCTCCCATCTTTTCTCAGAACAGAGCAACTCTATTTTCCCACACAGAAGATGTCATCTTATTAACCCTACTCTACCTACTCCTTTTCATGACTTGTTCTCAAGAAGAGTTTTAAAAATCATGTTCACCCTATTCTTATTCTTACAAATAAAACCTAAATGTATTAACTCTTTCTAAATATCTTTTTTTGTTGTTGTTTAAAGGAGAGAGATTTTATGAAAGAAATATATCACTAGTGGAGGAATTTTAAAAATCTGTTCCAATAGCTGGGAATATGTGTAAGGAGGTAGAGTCATCACTAGTACTGTTGAAAATCATGACAGAGATCCGAATTTCCAGTTCTCTACATGTAGACTTAGGGCACACACTTTTTACCATTTTAAAAACTTATTTTCTTATGGGAAACAGATGGACTCATATTCCATATGCTCAAAATGTGGGATCCAGATGTTACAAAGGTGATTATAATTTATCCATGAAACAATGAAGTGTTTCCATAACAACTTGGGAGTAAACAGAGAGCACCCAGAAGTGAAGGTTAACAAAGGGAGAGGGAAGACAGATTGTCTAAATTAATTTTGGATATACTATATAATACCATATAGAATACTTCTACTTATATTTGATGTTTTGCTTAATATAAAAAGAAACCTTCAAAAATACAAAAGTGAAAATTTCATATCTATAGATAATATTTTTATTGTTCAGCCTGCTTTCTCCGCAAATTGTTTAATAAAGTTGAAATCACCTTCAATTTTATAGGTCGCTTTTAAAACACATAGTTATCTTTTATATTTACAAAGAGTTTAAGCATTTTAGTGATTACATACATGTTATCATTTTTGTTGTAGCATAATTTATTTAAACTTTTCCAAGTTACTTTTTTTTTTTTTTTTTTTTGAGTTGGAGTCTCACTCTGTCGCCCAGATTGGAGTGCAGTGGCCACTCCCAGCCACCGCAGCCTCTACCTGCTGGGCTCCGGCGATCCTTCTGCCTCAGCTTTCCAAGTAGCTGGAATTACAGGCATGCGCTACCATGCCCGGCTGATTTTTGATTTATTGTAGAGATGAGGTCTTGCTGCCCAGGCTCAAACCCACGGTCTCAGGCAATCCACTCACCTCAGCCTCCCAAAGGCGCGGGATTACAGGCTGAGCCACCGAGCTCGGCTTCCAAGTTACTTTTAACCTAAAAGGTAAAAACATACTTCTCAATAAACATTAGTTTTTATTTTTAACATTTTTGACATTGACCACATTAATCATCTAGAACTTATTTTGTGTGTAGGATGTAAGATAAAGTTATAAAGTAATTTTTTTAGAAATAGTTGATTGTGTCAATGTTCATTATTAAATAGCAATTTTCTTCTCTGCTGATTTATGAGAACCTTTTATCATATACAAAATGCATCAGTCTTTTGACATTGTTTCCAGATATTCTGTTCTTTTGGTGAGTTTGACTCTTCTTCATAACAGTGTTTAAATAAATTAGTTTTATATACTCTATAGCTCAAAGAACCAGCCTCCCCACATAATTCTTCCTTTGGAAATTTTTTATAACTATTTGTTATGCTTGTTTTTCCAGATATATTTTTTTCCAAGTTTCAATATGTGGGATTTCTTGTTATAGCTGACTTAAATCTATTAATTAATTTTTTGAAATTAAATTCTTTATAACTGTGACTTCTCATCTAGGGTTATCCACTAGCTTTTCCTTTAACATAAAAATAAATTTTTATGCATGTTCTAACTATGAAACTTTTATAAAATATATAAATATTATGGTAATTTAAAAATAAAGTGCTTTATCATTGTTATTAAAGTGCTGTTATTTTGTATTGCATATTTTATACAAACATTGTTTGGCCTTTATACAAACATTGTTTCATTGTTGATTACTTATGTATGTGTATGTTTATATATGTGTGTGTGTGCATATCTATCTATAAATAGAAAATATATAAGATAGATGGGAAAAATTTTTTAGAAATTACTTCCCTAAAACAATCAGTATCATTTTGTCTCATCCCTTTAGTCTTTTCCATATATAGACAAAAAGTTGCAATTTCTTGTTTTTATTTAATGACAAAATGCATAATTAATAATTTTGGCAGTCATTTTGCTAAGATTTACTTTTTATTCATTTACAATGAACAAATATTTCATAGGAACAGTTCTAGGTATTATATGTTATCAAAAATAACATTTGATTTTTCATAAGTTGAAAATCTAGTTTATAGAAGTAATTATACAATGTAAAGACTAGATTAATTGTATTTAGCATAGGTTTTAGGAAGTAATAAATGAAATAAAAAACTAATATTTTAACCAAACTATGGCTGTCTTAAATGTCTTCGTAGCTCTAGATTCCTCTGATTATAGAATTGATACAATATCTCAGGAAAATAGTAATTTAAGTTAACTTTAGTGTTAAAATATATAGTTTAAAATATACATTTGTATCTATTTAGCAAGAATTGTGTATAATATGTGAGCTTCATCATCAAGTTTACATTTTTCAGACTTTTTGTTTTTCTCATTTTCAAATCTTTAAATATAGTCTGGGCTGTTTTCCATTTTCTATAAGATGATCTTGGCACCATGGTGAAATGATGCTGAAGCTGTTTAGAGTCTACCATGTAGACTATTGTAACTCATTTGGCCATTGGGTCCATTTATACATTGTCAAATACATTGTTAAATTTCTGTGTGGAATACGTGTACATTAATTTTCTACAATAAAATTTGTGTTTGTCCACCAGAGTAATTTGGAAGCATTGATAACTTGTGGATCCTGGGCATTCAGTTTAAAGTTTATTTGCATATGGATGTGTGCATGTGTGTGTGTGTGGTTTTTGTTTAAATAAAATAATGCAAAATTTTAGAAATTTAGCATGTCTTCCTCCTTTGTCAAATTATCCTTTTAAGTCTTGAAGCAGAAATCAAAATACTAAAAATACAGTAGTTCCCCTCTATCTGGGATTTCACTTTCCATGTTTCAGTTGCCTAAGATCAACCATAGTCTGCAAATAGGTGAATACAGTACAATTAGTTATTTTGAGATTACATTCACATAACTTTTATTACAGTGTATTGTTACAATTTTTTGTTTTATTATTAGTTATTATAGTTTACCTTTAACTGTGACTAATTTATAAATTAAACTTTATCATAGATATGTATGTGTAGAAAAAAGCATGTATAAAAGGATTCGATACTATCTGTAGTTTCAGGCATCCACTAGGTGTCTTAGAACATATCCTCATAAATAAGAAGGAACCTATTATTATTCAATATTTTAAATTAGGATGCATTTCTAAGGAAATATTCAGGAAAACATTTAAATATATGTTAACTAATATTTATTTTATTAATGATATAATGACAAATGTAAGAAGAATAATGAACTGAGTAGGAAGCTAGGGTTTCCAACATTAGGAAGTACATTCAAATAACATAGGAAAATGAACTTTAAAGTTAGCCTTTATGACAGACAGTTTTGAATTCATCTGTGTATCAACATATTTTGAGGACAAAATGTGCATTGCTTTATTTGATAAATATAAACACAGTCCTCTCTTAATCATATAATTTTACTAAGCTGGAATGTGTGCAGAACAGTATATTATATACCTACTGAGAAATAGCTACCACCATCAACAACAACAAAAAATAGACCTTAGTGGGAATTTCTAAGTGTGAGGCCTCCAGAGATCAGTTATTTTATGTTCAAGCAAAATTACATTTAGAAAAAATGTTGAAACTGAAAATCGGAAGGAAATACTGAAAGAGGAGGTGTTTTTTTCCTTCCCTCTTTCCTCTTTAATGGTTCTAGCAGTTATTTCTGCCCCCTAAATAACAGGAAGGCAAGATGAGAGTTGATTATTCATCACCACTCCTATTTTTATTTCAGTTGACCCGGTTTAGAAATAAGAATAAAAATAATTTCTGGCTTATTTTTATAGGCCATACTGCAGTTTTTATGTTGGTTTTAAGTTGGCATGGGTCGAGTGGCTAACAATTGTATTTAATATATTGCTATTGCATGTATTGTTATTCTTATGATGTCATTACATTGAAATACAGAAATCAATTTTTAATGTACTCCAATTTTAATGACATCCTTTAATATAGATGGCTCCATTAGCAACATTATGTCAAAATGTAATACAAAATAATAATATTGGAATAGTATTCACTTCATATTTGTATATTAACCTTCTATATCTGGCTTGGATTTAGAGAATGCTGATGAGAATCTTTCAATAACTTACTTTCTCTAAGCACTGCCTCTGTGTGTGTGTGTGTGTGTGTGTGTATTAAACCAATATTCATTTGGTTTAAATTAGCTATATTTGTAAGCTTATCTTTACTTTGCTGGTGCTAATTTATAAACGTAAAGTTCAGCCAAATAAGTTTGTATTAACCATTAATGCTAGCAATATATGGAATATATTTTAAATGCCAGTTATTTGACCAGATAGGATCATTCTACACAAACTGTGAAGAAAAGTATACTTCCATGTGTCATAAAGTATACTTTTCTTCTGGGTGCATCTTCACAATTTCTCTTCAAAAAAATAGGGCAGTAAAAGTTGACTTCGTCTATTTTGGGAATAAATAAGAGCTGGCTCAGAGCTACCAGACTCAATTCTATTTGAAAATAGCTTCTTGAAAGTTAGACTTGAGTGCTTTTGGTATCTAGCAATCACTTAGCTAAATGTCATCATTTTGATGTTTTAATAATGTATGTTTGCTGATTATAGGATGACAAATGATAGGTACGGTTTCCATTTATCTGCTTATATTTAAGAAATTAATGATTTATTTCTCATCGTAGCCATTATTAGGAGACATCTGAGAGACTCAAGAGCTCACAGGGCAGGGCAGAGCTTTTTCCTATACTCTGAATGCTAGAAATGGCTGTGCAAGCACTGGTTTAAAATGCAATCACCAACCTTGAATTGACCTCTGAATGCTTTTCTTTCTTGCTCTTCCTCATCAGTTGCTGAGATTATTTGGCTCCTGCATTTTTAGACTTATGTGTTCCAACGTGAATATTTCTCTTTGATGGATCTCATGACTCATTCCCCTCCATCAAATATATCTTATTGTTAGATATTTACTTAGTTGACTTTCTATGGAAAACAATAATCCATTTGTGAAACAGATTAATTCAGGTGTGAATAGATTCTACAAGAGCTGGAATCTACTCAAATCAGTACACAACAGTAAGAACTTCTGGCATTAACAAATAACTGTGCATCTCATTTGATTGAAACCTCATCTAGACCTGATTACCTTTATTACTAAAAGAATGCATTCATTTGTTAAGTGTTTTATTTGTAGTTACAGTTATCAATTATTTCTATTTTTAAAACTTGGCATATAGTCTGACAGAAGCTGTGTTCATCTTCTACACTATTTTTCTTTTAATAGTGAAACCACTTTTTAAAAAAATCCAACAATAACAACAACATCAAGCAGTCAGTGATGAGACCAGTGGAGGAGGTGGTAGATTAGAACACAAAAGTTAGGGAGCGTTCATAAATGTATGATGACCATTTGGAATTGAATCCTATTATTAACAACTGAGAACCAGTTTATGCTTTTACTTACCATGGACTGTTTCAGTAACTCAGGCTGGAAAAGAGAAATGATATCAATAGACCAGTAGGGACCAGTAGACCTGACAACAATTAAAAGGTAGCAGAGTTATTTAATGTGATAGCAAATGCTACTTCTTTGTTATACTCTATGTACTATTTTCTATAAAGTGGATTCCTATATGCAGAATATAAAAATATTTTAGTCTAAAGAAAGAATATTAGGAGTTTTTGAAGCTTTGCATTTTCACACACAAATACTGTATACAAAGGATTAGAAAGATTAGAGGGTTTTTTTTTTGTTATATTGCATGTGTTTATATAGAAGACTTAAAATAATTAGTTTTTTTGTGATAACATTTATAATTGTTTAAAATGTCCTAATTATATTAAGTGGTGGTGTATATGTTTATGTAAATCATTTCATTCACACAATAATAATAAATAATTTGCCCAAATTTTAACTTGGCATTACACAGAGAACATCACTATTGCTTACTGTTTTGATGTGCCTGGTTTAAAAATGCATTAAAAACCTAAGGATTATTTCAAAGTAATATACTGCTTGGATTCTGTCAGTCGTTGTTGTCATTTAATTTACTTTGAACAGAAACAGCAGCGTTTGTCATATTTTAGAACTCATAGATTTTTGCTGTTTACTATCTTTTCTGCAGTCATCTTACGCAAATAGTAAAAATGTGTGGAACACAGTTTAGATTTCAGGCTTCTTTTGGGTAAAAGTGTAAAACAAAAGAACACTCATCCAGGTGGGACCTGTTAGAATTGAGGCAAGATTGTCATTGAGGCCCTCAAAAATGGACCAACTACATTGTAGCCTAATCAACTCTTCACTCAAATCTGTTAAGTTAAAAGTTGTCATAAGACATAAAATTTAGCCCTTAAAAAGACTGACTTTTAATGGAGTACCATATGTTCTCACTCATAAGCAGAACTTGAACAATTATGATACTATAAAAAGGGGATTGGCAGTAGTGGGAAACTGTCAGGGGAGAGGGGAGTGGGATTGGCAGTTGAGGGAAACTGCTAGGGGAGGGAGGGGCACATCTCATCAACAAGGATGCCTGCATAACCAAAGTTTGTATACCTAACCCTGGTTTGTACCCCACGTATTTATAATAATAATAATGACAGGCTTTTATTCCAGCAAAGGTCGTGATACTGTTTATTGCTTACTTTGGTGATATCTCTGTTTTTACATGACTTTTTGAGTTTTAATGGTAACAAATGAATGCTATATTAATTCTTTTAAATAATCACCAGTCCAAGCAAATGTATTTTCTTAAATACATTATGATTTTGGCAAGAGTCTCTAATAGGCTCAAGTTAGGGTCAACATACTAACTTGTTGACGGATTAGTGAGCAGTTTCAGATGTACTTTATTCAAATATTTATTGGATTGATTTTATTTTTCAACTAGAGAACACTTAGATTTTGTTTTTCCTTACATTTCTTTTGATAATATTTTGTGATCCCTACCTTATTAAAGTAACCCAATAGATGTTTAGTTATAATTGAGGCTATAAAACTTGAAAAAATTATTGTTTTGTTAGTGGGTATACTTTCACATAATTGGGGCTTACTAGATTTCTGTCAAAGGTAGTTTGATACTACTCATAAATGTGGAGTAGTTTTTTGTCTGATAGGTCTAGAATCACTACTTAATTAACAAAATTCCTTTATATGTATGATTCTGGAATGTGTTAAATTTTGTGTATCCAGAGAGTCAGTTTTTACCTATGATACAAATCTAGGTATAAAAATATCTGTTAGGGATCTCTCTGTCTCTGTCTCTCCTCCTCTCTCAATCTTGCTCCTAGTCTGAATGAACTTTGTAATAAAAAAATGAATATATTGCCTGTATTAGATAGTAGAAATATTACAAGGACATAATGAGAAAATTATTTTAATAATGAGTTGTCTTGAAATTCCTGTGGTTTCCTTGCAATTATGAAGTGCTAACCTAGACATGTACAAGAAATGTAAGTCATTTATCTAGAATTATAACGTATTTAATACTATGCTCAAATAATTTTTTATATTTAATACTCCCCAAATGGTATTACGATATAATAGTAGACAGTAATAGATACAAGTATCTACATAGGACTTGTTTTTTTACTCAAAAAGTTATTTTTATCTGTCATTTCCATACATAGTCTGATTGTATAATAATAATTTCAATACATCATTTTTATTATTGAAATTAAATGTTTTAAATAATGTAACTTATTTAAAAATAAAACTCAAATTATGCTTTCAAGGTTATAATATTATAGTATCTATAATTGCATTCCAGTATTGCTATGTATTTCTTGGACATTTTAGAATTAATATGTCTCACTAAATTCTTACAACAAAGTAACAAGACGAATACAGGGTAACAGCTCTGTTTGCATTAAAGATGTTCTTCCTTGGTAGATGTATGTGGGGAAGGTAATTGCCAGGCATAATGTATATTTCACTTCCAATGCAGAATTTTATTTTTCATATTGTGATTTATCTTTATGTACATTTCTATCTTTGTGTACATTTCTATCTCCTCTACCAAGCAGTAGACTCTTGAAAACAGAAAATATTAATCTGTTATCTTAACATATCTAGTATATAGGGTGCTCAGTACATTTTTATTGGAATGATTCATGATTCATAAGGTGGGAAAAGATTTGCTCCACTTATTATTTTATGGCTCTTAGTTTAACTATAATTTCAATATAAATATAATTTTAAATATAATTATGAGATAGTCAAAAGTCTGGATTAATTGATGATCTCTCCAATTTTAAGATATTGTTCCATATATTATAGGGCTTAGGTGAGAATGGCATTGCCCTGCATTCTTGTGGTATTTACAAGCTTTCACTGGATGGTGGGGAGGCTGTAGGCTGGGACACTACATTACTAAATTGGAACCTTATCAGTTATCTCAGTGAGTAGCAGTAATGATCAGACATAGTATGGTGGAAATGGAAATGTAAAGGCAATGAACTACAGAGACAGAAGAAAAACTCAAATGAATTTTTCGACTGATTTGATGTTGAAGATAAAGGGAAGAGAAGAGTCAATAATTTTGGATTTCCAAGTCTGGAAGATGGAGAGTTATAATATCCTGATCCAGAAAAGCAGATAATGGTGATCTAGATAGGAGTTGATTCATTAGTTTAAACAAATTTGAGTTTGAGACATCAGCAAGTAGGAAAATGTACACCTACAGAGGAATACAGGAACGTTTGCAACTCAGGATATGTGAGAACTGGAAGTCTGCGATGGAAGTCTCAGATGTGAGACTTATAAAATATTGTAGTTGAACTAAAACTGGCACAAAACTTAATTTGGTAGCTGAATAAAGTGACTCCCAGGAAAATGAGGTAATGTGGCCACAGTCCTAGGGAAAATAGCAAAGTGAAGACTAGAATCTTAATCTCATTTCTCAACTCAGTTTACCCAATTTCTTACATATAATTGAATATATGGGAATATATATGTGTAGATAGCGTATACACACACACACACAGTGTAGATAGTGTATACACACACACACACACACACACACACACACACACACACACACACACTTTTTACTGAAGAGGCCAGGGGACTAATTCACCAAATTAAGATGTAAAAGCAAGAAGAATAACACACAGGATGTTGGATAATATTATTTTAAAAATCAAGAAAGCAAGGACTTCATTCTAATTTTTTTAGGTTCTGGCAGTTGTATGAAATGCTATCTTTATTTTAAGTAGTCAGGCCTCTATTGTGAAATATGTATTCTTCCAAAAGTATATAAGTGCTTCTCAGAATTGAAATTATCTCATGAGATCTGAATTTTATCATACATATTTCTTATCAAGCACTGCTGATAGAAGCCATTAACAACAAAATCACAACAAAACTTTACCATGTAATTATTGTAAAAATCTGGGTAGCCATGATAAGTGTTGTTTTTTTTTTTTTTTTTAGAAAATTTTTCCTTAACTTGCATTAAGCAATTATTTTAATCATCAAAATATAACAAAATTAAACTTAAAATAAGGAATTTGAATAACATAATTAGTTAGAGTGACAGATTCAACAGAGGATAAGTGGATTATCCTCCATGTGAAAGATATTCAATGTTTAATTCCTCTCCTCTTACATTCTAAGTAGATCTTAAGCAGGATTGTTTCTAAAGCCAGCTATATATAATCATTGTGAGTTTTCTTGTGGAGCGTTTTCTTTACTCATCTCTCTTCCAAACACATGACCAAATAAATATTGTTACATTCTTCATGTATTTATTTAGAAGTTCATTCAAAAAGAGAAAAAAATATAATGTTTTAACTTCATTCTCCACTGTCATCCACAGAAAGTTTCTTTTCCTTAGTAGTTGATGGATTCCTGATGTATTATTAGTGACAGCACTTGATTATTGCCTAATTAGGAAGCACTGTTCTCCCAACTGTCTGACTGAAGAGAAAGAAAAAGAGAGCGAGGGAGAGAAAGGTGCAAAGAAAATGAGAGTAACATAATGTCTTGGTATTGCAAAATGTGTCATTATTTTATTACTTGAAAAATGATCCACTTGGAAGCAGTTGCCAAATCTCTTTTTTCCAAGCTGATAGATAATTTTGGGTACAAAGTACTTTTTTTTAAGCATTCAAAGGTCTCAATTTCCACTGTTACATGGAAAGAAAACAGTGCTGCACATAAGGAGATACGATAGTTGTCACATTTAAGAAATACTTTAAATTGGATTAAGTAGTTTCACTGAAAATTAAATTTAAACACAGATATTAGCAATACTTACATTTTGTCCACTGGAATCACCCCAGAGGTAAGTAGAATGAAGATGAATATTATTAGAGTTTATTGGAAGAGGAGATCGAGCAACTGGTAAAAGATGGAAAGCTTGTACTCCATGTTGAATCAACTGAGCCTGAAAGGACTCCAGATTTCTGTTTTCTGGTCTGATTCCATCATCATTTCTTTTGATCAGATTTTTTTTTGTCATCGATAAAAGTGTGTACTAATTATCCGTTTCTGGTTTTTTTTTTTTTTTTTTTTTTGAGTTGTAGTCTCACTCTATCGCCGAGACTGGAGTTCAGTGGCATGCTCCCACCAGCCACTGCAGCCCCAACCTGCTGGGCTCCAGTGATCCTTTCGCCACAGTCTTCCAAGGAGCTGGAACAACAGGTGTGCATTATCACGCCCAGCTAATTTTTTATTTATTGTAGAGATAAGGTCTTGCCAAGTTGCCCAGGTGGGTCTCAAACCCTCAAACCCGTGGGCTCAGGCAGTCCACTCACCTCGGCCTCCCAAAGTGCTGGGATTACAGGCTGAGCCACCGAGCCCAGCCACTTCACACAGTTTTTGAGGGTCAGGAATCTAGGAGTCAGTCCAAGATGGAAGCCTGGACTTTTTAGAAACTAATCTCAGAAGTGATATTCCATAACTTTATGGTTGTTTTATACCTTCACAGTCCTAATTTTTGGAGAATCTTTGGAGAATATGGTGAAGATCTAAAAATATAAACCTTCACAGTCCTAATTTTTTGAAGAATCTTTGGAGAATGTGGTGAAGATCTAAAAATATAAAGAAGGATAATAGTGCTGATGATGATCATGTATATTTTTATATACATATATTTATTGAAAGCTTGCTATATTCTAGTCACAGAAGTAGGTCCTTTACTTTTAGTATCTTAATCTCTTCACCAGTCCTATAAAGTAGATGATAGTATTCCTGTTTTAGGGTAAGAAACTAGAGCTTAGAAGTTAAGTAATATGTCTAAAGTTGAATAAATTATAAATGACATTTAGACTCTAAATTCATGCTGCATACCTAACAAATATGTATGATAGTAAAATGTACATGCATTACTCAGTTTTTTAAACTTGAAGTTTATCTGAAATTGTACACTTATAATTTTAAATATTTACATTTTAAAAGATTCTATTGTCATTGGAGATGGTGGCTCACACCTGTAATTCCAATAATTTGGGAGACCAAGGAAGAAGGATTGCTTGAGTTTGAAACTAGCCTGGGCAACATAGCAAGACCTTGTCTCTACAAAATAAAAATAAAAAAAATTAACTAGGCGTGGTGGCAGATATCTGTAGTCTCAGCTACTTGGGAGACTGAGCCCAGGAGATTGAGGCAGTGGTAAGCCATGAGCATACCACTGCACTCCAGCCTGGGTATAGAGTGAGACCTCAACACTAAATAAATACATACATACATACATACATACATAGCTTGATTATCAAAGATTGAATATACTCAAGGTGTGCAATGTGATGATTTGACATATGTATACATTGTGTTATTTTTAGCACAAGTAAATGGCAGTTGGCCCTTGAACAGCAGAAGTTTGAACACACAGTTTCATTTATATGTGTATTTTTTAAACCAAACACAGATAGAAAATATAATATTTGCAAAGTGCAAAAGCTACTATTATATGCACATTCTATAGGGCAGACTGTGGGACCAGAGTATGTGCAGATTTTGGTATACATGAGAGGAGGGCATTGGAGACTCTGGAACCAATCTCCTGTGTGTACTAAAGGACAACTCTAATTAGCACATTTATCACCACTGGTCATATACATTAAATTCCTCTTACAACTGAACGTTTGTACCATTTGATCAAAATTTCATTTCCTACAGCCGCTGGCAATCACCATTCTACTCTCGGCTTCTTTGAGTTTGACTTTTTCTGATTCCACATGTAAATGAAATCATACAGTATTTGTTTTTCTCTGCCTGACCTTTTACACTTAGCCTAATGTCATCCAGGTTTATCCATGCTGTTGCAAATGGAAAGATTTTCTTTTTATTTTATGGCTGAATACTCCAGAGAGAGAGAGAGTGAGAGCGAATCACAATTTCTTTATCTATTTCATCCATCAATAGACACAGGTTGTTTCTGCATCTTGGCTGTTGTGAATAATGCTGCAATGTACATGGGAGTGCAGATATCTCTTCAAGACACTGATTTCATTTCCTTTGGATGTATACCCAGAAGTGGGATTGCTGTATTGTGTAGTAGTTTTACTACTAACAAAACTTGTTATCTCTTGTGTTTCAATTTTTTTTTTTTTATTTTAAAGATATGGGTTCGCTTAAGGATTGGTACATAAGTGGTCATCATATAGGTCTCTTACTGATCCTCACTTCACCTGGTTTGGAATCAGGTACCCTTATTGACGTTATGTGCCTCCTCTACCCTGCTTCCCTGGCAGTGTCCTGCTAATGCCAATCTCTTTCTTGTGGTATTATGATAAGTGTTTGGGATCCACTTACAAATGAGAACATGTGGTACTCAGTTTTTTGTTTCTGTAACAGATCACTGAGTATGATAGACTCTAACCATTCTAACAAATGTGAAGTGACTTCTCATTGTTGTTTTGATTTGCATTTCCTTGATAATTAGTGATGTTGAATGCCTTTTCATATACCTGTTGGCCATTTGTATATCTTCTTTGGAAGAGTATATAGTCATGTCTTTTGGCCTTTTAAAAATAGAATTGTTTTTTGTTTTCTATTGAGTTGTGTAAGCTCCTTACATACTTTAGATATTAATTCACATATGGTTTGTAAATAAGCTTGCAATTCTTAAAGAATACTTGTTTTATTAAAAATAGTTCCTTTCTCCACTTACCCTTTAACTATCATCTATCTAAGATACTTTCAATATACTGCAGATTCTCAGCTGTATCTTTCCTTTCTTGTTACCTTTTATTTAGCGCTCTCTGTTATCAGGTCAATTCTTTAATCTGCAAATACCTAATATTATGAAGAAATGTTTAGCTTGATTGAGTGTATAATATCTGGAAACTTGGCTGAATTTCAGTTTTAATATAACATATTGGCCTTATCCATTACCCAACATAAAAAGATAATTCTCAGTAGTTTTTATATGCCTTGATCTCTTAAAAATATTGCCTGTTATTATATTACCTATTTAAAACAATAATGACAAAAAATTTGGAAGAAAGTAAACACAAATTAATTTAATTTAAACACAAAGAAAAACATTCCTTGGCTTCAGATATGTACATAAAGTGTGTAAACTGTACCCCAGAAGGATTCCTTATCAATTTTGCATGTTGGTTTTTATGACCTTTCTTTGGATGGGAGGAATTTGTTGTTGAAATCTTTAATCTGAGTGTTATATATCAACTTTCTATTGAATTGCCTCAGAGCAAAAGGAAAGGTACAACGATGGTGTATCTTACTTCGGAAAAAAGATCATGTTATAAAAGGAAAGGTATCGATCTTTAATAGCCAACACAAAGCAAGGTGATGGCTAAGCAGAGAACAGCTGTGGGAGCTAGGCCACTTGGTATGACAAGAAGTATTTAGCTGCTGGAGAGTGAGTCTCTGAGGACTGAGGGTGTTCACTGAGACTTCAGCCAGGGGTCTCAGTGATAATGAACCCCCTAGCTACTCTACTCCTTGCCTGTATTACAAAGCCAGTTTAAAAGGTATTCCTATAAACACAGACAAGACAAAAAACCAAACAACAAGAAACACTTGCTGAGAAACAAAAATAAATAAATAAACTCCCTGCTTTGAAATTTATTATGAGGAGTCTCTCAAGCAGACAACTGAATTAATATAAGTGAATAAGTATTTTAGGGAAAATCTTTGAAATTTGAATAAAATTAAGAGTGGGAAGCCAAGACAAAAGCCCCTAGACTTGGAAAGTCACTCACTTGGTGTAATCCCATTAATCCTTATAAACTCAATGATGTGGGTATTAGTACAGGTTGAATATTCCTTATCCAAAATGCTTGGAACCAGAAGTCTTTCAGATTTCAGATTTTGTTCACATTTTGAAATATTTGCACATATGTATAAGATATCTTGGAAATAGGACCCAAGTCTAAATATGGAATTCATTTATGTTTCATACACACCACCTTGTACACGTAGCCTAAAGATAATTTTATATAATATCTTAAATAATTTTGTGCAGAAAACAAGGTTTGTATTAAGTACTTATGTGTGAAATTTGTCTCTTGTGAGTCATGTCAGTAATCAAAGTGTTTCAGATTTTGTATTATTTTGCATTTTGAATTTTTGGATTAGGGATGTTTAAATTGTATTGTATTTTCCAGGTTAGAAAATGTAGGTACAGAATACTTGTTTATCTCATATGTGAAGAACAGTGATCTGTTTCAAATTTTATACCTAAAACTCAGATTTTTTTTTATTCTTCTGCCCTATTAAATGTTCCTCAGAGCTGATTCTAATGAGGCATCTTGACAAAAACACATATTGTAAAACTGAAAGTGTATATTTGTTTATCAGTAATAATCTAAGCTCAACAACTATTTTAATCATGCAAACCCACTAGAAACCTAACATACTTAAAGGAACAGGGGTTGACATGCTAAAAAAGAAAAAAATGAAAATTATACATAAAGTAAACATGCTGGAAAATAAAAATGAATTAAATGGAATGTGAAAATATAGATGGACAAAATCCTAGTGTCTTTGGAACTGAACCTTTTTCTTCAACTTGTATTTATAGATGTATGTGTGCATGCAAGTACATATGTGTATATAATGGTTTCTTCAATGGGCACATATTTCAAGTTCTATTATAGAGTTGGAGAAACAAAATGACCATAAAATTGTAGAAAGTGGCATGGTAGACATCGCAGATGAAATGCTGAAAGTGAAGGCTAGAATTTAATAGAATCAATACAATAAATGTAAAAATCAATATAAATGTAACAAAGCAGTTTCACATTAATAAGTTTTGATTAGTGAGTCTTAGATCATTGAAAAAGTTTCAGAAGTTAACTTTTTGATGTATAGAGCTAGAATTTATTGGGTTGACAACCACTTTTTGTAGAAGAGTACCTGTAAGGACTAGAACATTGTGTTTATTCAAAAGACCTTAAATTCATGAAGGGGTCAGAGATCTTCGGAAGAAAAGGTAAATGCTAAAACAACATCACCTTGACTAGTTCTGTCTCAGAAACATAAATGCAACAAGCAGGATACATTTGAGGAAACCGAATCTTCTATCAGAGTCTATTGATGATATGATAGAAAAGTAGCCACTGGGAGATTATCAAATTAACCTTTTCTCATTATTGTTAGAGATTACTGTGCATGACCAGATTTCACCATAACTACTGACCTGTTTTCAAACCAGTTTAGCTATAACTACTAATGTTCTGATATATTTTCCTTTAATGTGAGGCATAGGGAAGACAAATAAAAGCTTTTCTATTCTTTTCTGTTGTATAACAGAAATAATTGCAATTATTATTTACTTCTGTCTAAATGTATTTCTGTTGCTTCATTGTATCTTCATATTTATCTAAAATAATGATTTATGCTACAAAACAAAGTTTACTTTAAAAATATATATATGATGGAATAGGAGAAAAGTTTATATTTCTTTTTGGAATCTTCAACATACAGTTTAAACCCTGGAGAATATGCTATTTTTCACATTTTCAGCTGTATTTCATAAAAGTGCTCTCTTGGGAATCTTTAAACCAAATGGAAAAAAACTTCTTGAACAAGCAAAGAGTTGAAGGCTTAAAAGCTTTAGTTCTTTGTTTTTCTTTGAGTAAAATAAAGTTTAATTTGCTCCATATATGTTTAATTTTCTTCAAATATTGGAACTTTTAAAAATATTTTATTTACATAATTATTTATTTAAGACAATTTCTCAAGAAAACATCATTTAGAAAAATAAAGTCATAGAAATAAAGCAGGAGAATAACTACAGCGAGATAATTATTTAGAAAAAAATTACAGAAATTAAGATGAAGAAAAAAAAAGAGTGGAAATATGGAAAAACATAGTGAGATGATTGTGGCTACAAAAAACCTATTCCCTATGAATAGAAAAAGTAATCAACACATCTTTAAGCATTTGATAAAGTGTCTGCCTCTGGAAATTAGAAGACCGAAGGACTAAAAATGGCTCATTTCCACTTAGTCTCTTTCTTGGAACCCAAGCTTTGTAGACATGATTAGCCCAGGGTAATTTACACACAATTGTTCCAGTGGAGGAAATGAAATGTCTGAGATGCTGGAAAGGGCAGGACAATAGTCTTCTGTGTTTCCAGCAGAATTATCTTCCACCTTTAGAAGTTTTTGTTCAATTTAGGAAAAAAATATGAATTTAAAGAGGAGACTACTTAGAAATTATGGTTTTTGGTTTTTTCCCTATCATTTTAACTTCTCCCTGAGGGAGCATGAATGTCCATGGCATTCTATAAAAGACAGATGTATGCATAGTTTTCTTTTTCTTTTTTTTTTTTTTTTGAGTTGGAGTCTCACTCTGTCGCCCAGACTGGAGTGCAGTGGCCGCTCCCGGCCACCGCAACCTCGACCTGCTGGGCTCCGGCGATCCTTCTGCCTCAGCCTTCCGAGTAGCCGGAACTATAGGCGCGCCCTACCACGCCCAGCTGATTTTTTGATTTATTGTAGAGATGAGGTCTCGCTGCACTCGCTGACCAGGTGGGTCTCGAACCTGCGGGCTCAGGCAATCCACTCACCTCAGCCTCCCAAAGGTGCGGGATTACAGGCTGAGCCACCGAGCCCAGCTTGCATAGTTTTCTTATTGCACCCCCAGATATTTATTGACTTTGAATGTCCTGAGCACCTCTGTGTCCTTTCAGAGATATATTACCTAGAAATTTGTCTCCATTTTCTCCTTTTTGTCTTCAGCTTGTGGAATCTTGGCAGCTTTATCTATGTAAAGCAGAACTCTGATCAGTGACCAATATCAAGGTACTCCTTGGTGACCAACAATTAGTTTTCAGAGACCATGCTAGTATTTTACAAACACTATTTTGTTTGATCATAACAGTAACCATGTATGGTAAGATGCTGTGTTCATTATGAGCTGGTACTCAAATCTCGCTGCATTTCAAAGAGAATCCAAAAATCATAGCCTGACATTCAAGGTGTTTCCTGCTTTTCTTCAGATATTGTTTCATTAACTTCCACTCTTTCATTTCCTATATATTATTTTTGTCAGACTAGTCTATTTACTCCTCCTAAAGTATATATACTGTGTTTCCTTACTCATATTTCTTCTTTTTGTTCCCATGTTTTGTGTACTATTTCCCCAAATATAATTACTACTAACCTTCCTTGATTCTCTCTCATGGTACATGTAAATTTTCATTTTGCTGTCATTATTGTATCTTTATCCCATAATTTGATTAGAAATCATTCCATAAAAGGGAAACCTTTTCAGGAAACATGTTTATTTAAATTTATATAAAGGCAAATTCACCTTGCCATTCTCTTAGTAGGAGCTTGCCCATGGTTTACATTTAATTAGAGCCTACTATCTGCAAAGCACTTTACTAATGAAAGATACCACCCTATATGCTATGAAGAACCCAAGAGACTATAAGGCAAAATACATCTTTAAGTAATGTATATTTTCTCCATAAGGCACATGTCACACAATATGAGGGGAAACCCCCCCAAGAAACAGAGTTATCTTTTGGAGGGTGGGTCTCTTGTAGTATAGACTTCCCTTGCAAAGTAAGTGTTCTAAGAACTCATTGACATCTGTGTACCAGCTAGCATTGTTGTAAAAGGCAGTATTCAGTGACTTTTTCTGGAGATTCTTTCAATCGATTGGACCATTTCATTATAAGTGATTTATGAGCACACTTGCCCACACCACGCTAAGTGTTCAGTAGTTTTTTGACCAAAAACATGACCCCTGTGCCCCACTTTCCTTATTCATCCCATCTTGCAATCCAGCGACTTGTTTTGTTTGCTTCCCCGGATGAAAAGAGAAACATTTTGCCTCAAAGGGAAATGTTTTGCAAATATGGTAGAGGTGAAACAAAAAATGGCAGAAGCACTAAAAGGCATCAAAACTGATGAGTTCAAAAACTGTTTTGAGCAGTGGAAAAAGTGTCTCAATAGGTGTATTGCATCAAATGGAGGGTACTTTGAAGGTGACTGAAGTTTAAACATGAAAGAATAAATGCACGTTTTTTTAAAAAGAGGTGGTGTACAATTCAGAGTTAGGTATACAAATGTTCATTATACAGGTACCTTTGTTGATGAGGTGTGCCCCTCCCTCCCCAGCAGCCTCCCTCAACTGCCAATCCTACCTCCTCTCCCCTGAAAGTTTCCTACTACTGCCAATCCCCTTCTTATAGTATTATGACAAATGTTCAATGTCCTCTTATGAGTGAGAACATATGGTACTCTGTTCTTGATTTCTGTGATAGATCACTGCGTATGATAGACTCTAAATTCATCCAAGTTGCTGTGAAGTCCATATGTTTATCCTTCTTTATGACTGCATAAAATACACATTTTTTATAAATAAATTCCAGGGTTTTTTGGGTCCCCCCTCATAAAGTCAAACAACAAAATGTCCACCATATTAGAGGACATCTTATAACTGCAAAAATGAGACAGATGTTTAAGAACTTTAAAGGGAGGGAGACATAATCTGGGTAGCCTAAGATGACTTAATGGAAGGGGCAGCACCTGAGGTCAGCCTAAAAGATAAATCACACTTGAACATTTGAATAGGTATGGAATGGTGGCATTACAAATGCCAGGAAAAGCACAGTGGTGAGAGTCATCTACTTTAGATGCTTCTCAACTTATGATGAGGTTGCATCCTGATAAATCCATCATAAATTGAAAATATCATAAGGCAAAATGCATTTAATTTACCTAACCTACCAAACATCATAGTTTAACCTAGCCTGCCTTGCTCAAAATTTAGAATACTTATATTAAAGTTGAGCAAAATCCTCTAGCATGGAGCTTATATTATAATAGAGTATTGAATATCTCATATAATTTATTGAATACTCTACTGAAAGTAAAAGCCAGAATGGTTGTACAGGTACTTAGTAAACTTCCTTGATATTTATTTTATCAAGTTTCTTCCATTTCTAAAAAATGGAAATAAAAAGAATTCAACCAGATTGTCACAATGTTTACATTACAAAATGCATTTAAAGTAGTTAGAACAGAATCTGACAAATGGCATCTAAATATAATATGAAAAATTATTAACCATTTTTATAAATTTAGAAATATTAATCTAGTAGCTGTATATGTGAAAATTTGAAAATAGTAATTTTAGGCAGAAAATTCAGTTCAGTGTTAGAAAGCCAATGCAGTCATACAGGATTATGGTACATGGTTCTTAAGAGTGCCAGAAGGGCTCAGCTGCAGGCATGCAGTGGCCATGCGGACTGTGCAGCTCTCTGCGGTGCGAGTGGCTCTGGCTGCTCTGCAGGGAGAACACCTACTGAGACCTCAAACCCTGGTACTGGTGTCATGACTAAGAATCTCAACTTAAACCCAAGGAGTTGACTTCCATGCAGGATATTTTGGAAGACACATCATCCAGTGAACAGGTGCGCTGCCTGTGCAGGACCACAGCTGGTTCCAGAAAGACAGCATAGAGGAGGAAGCCATGGCTCCTGGATTGCCCACCACCGGTTCATGGGAATCAGTTACCTTTACTGATGTGGCCAGCCATAGTATTCACCCCAGAAGAATAGGTGTTTCTGGACTCAGAGAAGCCTGTACAGAGATGTGATACTGGAAAACTACAGGAACCTGGCCTCTGTGAAGCCCCTAAAGACTTCAGACTATCAGCCCCAGTTTCATGTTGGGGCACAGTCCTCCCACAGCGTGTGTCTTTTCCCTCAAGCAGAAGATCAACTATGCAAACCCCATACATTGTCTCATTTGGAGCAAAGAAGAGAGAGCTGTGGACCACTGAGAGAGGAGTCATCTCAGACACCTGTCCAGGAGGAACTTCAGTCAGGAGAAAAACTCTATGATGATGATGAACTTGAGAAACCTTTTAACAGCATGGAACCAGTTTTTCAGTACCAGAGAATTCATGTTGGATAGGCTCCCTATGAATGTCAAGAGAGTGGAAATTCCTTCTTCCAGAGTGCTCACCTAATTATGCCTGAGAAGATCCATAGTGAGGATAGAATCTATGCATGCAATAAATGCGAGAAATCTTTCAGATACTGCTCTGACCTCATCAGGCATGGGAAGACTCCTACCACAGAGAAATGCTTTGAATGTGAAGAATGTGGGCAAGCCTTCAAATATTCTTTGAATCTGAGGTGACATGAGAACACCTACCAGAGAGAAGCCCTTTGAATGTAGTCAGTGTGGGAAGACTTTAACCTGATCTTGCACCAGAGAAACCATATAGGAGAGAAGCCCTATGAATGTAAAGATTGTGGGAAAGCCTTCAATCAGTCATAATCCCTTAGGAACCTGGATAGAAGCCCTTTGTTTTGTTTTGTTTTGTTTTGTTTGAGTTGGAGTCTCACTCTGTCGCCCAGACTGGAGTGCAGTGGCCGCTCCCGGCCACCGCAGCCTCGACCTGCTGGCCTCCGGCAATCCTTCCGCCTCAGCCTTCCGAGTAGCCGGAATTACAGGCATGCGCTACCATGCCCGGTTGATTTTTTGATTTATTGTAGAGATGAGGTCTCGCTGCCCAGGCGGGTCTCGAACCCGCGGGCTCAGGCAATTCACTCACCTCAGCCTCCCAAAGGCGCGGGATTATAGGCTGAGCCACCGAGCCCGGCTAGAGAGAAGCCCTTTGAATGCAACCAGTGTGGGAAAGCCTTCAGAGAATACTCATCACTGAAGACACACCTCCAAACTCACATCAGAGAGGAACCATATGAATGCAACCAATGTGGCAAGTCCCTCCAGGCAAGTACCCACCTGAATGTGCACAAGAGAATACACATGGAGGAGAAACTACGAGTGTGGGGGAGAAATTGTTATGAGTGCGGTCAGGTCCTGAGTCATCTCTCAACCCCTTAAAAGTCTTATGTGGACTCACACTGGAGAGAAGCACTATGCAAGTCAGGAGTGTGGGTGAGCCTTCAGCGAGCCCTCCTCCCTCAAAAAACATGCAAGGACTGACAGTGGCAAGAAGCCCTACACATGCCAAGCATGTGGGCAAGCCTTTGGTCAGTCTTCACATCTCATCGTACATGTTAGAATGTACACTGTGGGGAGACCCTATCAATGTAATCAGTGTGAGAAGACCTTCAGGCACAGTTCCTCACTCACTGTGCACAAAAGGACCCATATGGGGAGAGAGAACATTTGGGATGATGACCTGCCTTTGTGTCTCATCTGCACTGTGGGCCCCTTGCTAACTAACTTCTGGTTTGTAAAAATACAAACATATGAGTTTATCAATAATACCCCTTAGCTACAAAAAAAAAAGAGTGCCAGAAGAATGAAAATGAATGGAAATGTGTGATGGGAATTACAACAAAATTACCAACAGGTTTGCTTATAGTGACTGGAGGTGATGGGAGATTCCAGAAAATATAAAGCTTTGAGCTTTAACAATAGTAATATAATAATAGCATGAATTTGGACAGAGAGAAATAGAAGTTAATTCAGGACAGTGGATGCTAAGTAGGTTGTATAAAATCTGATGCATGGCTCACACATGGGAGTCACTTGATGAATGTCGGCTATTGATGACAAGAACAAGTGAGGTTCTACATCAGGTATCAGTGAGGCTAATTTTTCTTTTATTTAAATAATTTTATACTTAGACTCAGATATTGCTTATACACAATTTAGGAATCTTATGAAAGGGAATGCAGGAAATGTATGTAAGCTATACTTTTTGTCATCTTCAATGCAGAATTCTTGTTCAGATTCAAATGACTACCTCCTACCCCTTTATTATGGGCTTAGATATGATTTGCCTTTTATCTAGAGAAGCATTGATTGTTAAATTTCAGAATATTTTTGTTTTACTCATGACAGCATATTGGTGAAGGCAATTATTACTTTTTAGCAGAAGCATTGATTCTCCATAATCCTGTAATGGCCTCATTTAGATGAAACTTTGAGATCAGATCCACTTACAGATACAATAGTTTGTATTTTATAAGGGTTACATTAAGACAGTCTTCCAAGAGAGCCTGCGATGAACTCTATGAAACAAAACCCACATTTGACATATCTCAAGACATACTTCTCAAATCTGGTGCACATTTCTTTGCTGACCATCAACCTTGTGCCAATTGATTCTTAGTCACCAAGCGTCATATAGTTTCTTATAACCTGAATAAGGTAATGGAAAAGTCCTTTGCCTTTTCTTCACTGTCAAGTTGAAAATCCTAAAATGCTTGAAATACATGACCTTGATGCCAAAATAGCTTCAGGTTCTCAGGAATAGGATTGAGTAAAGCCATTTTTTATATATCCAAAGTGCCCTGAAAGCCAGGGTCAATCCAAATGGTTAGGGAGTGAATCCTGAGTTGACTCAGGACTATACTTAGCTTTATAGCTAATGGCTTATGACTGTGTCTAGTTGAGGAGTCATGTGGGGTAATACAATTCACAGCCTAACTGCAAAGGCAGAAAGGATCTTATTTCCAGCAAAGAAATAAATGTACCTGCACTAGAAAGGGAGCTGAATGTTGCATATATGGTTAGCAAAAGTAGTTAACCAATCCACCTGTGGTAGGATAACTTTTTGTTTTTGTTTGTATTTTTTTTAGATTAGAAAATATGATTTATTTAGAAAGTAAATTAGGGAGAGAGAAGAGAGAGGAGATTCACCTCCCCAAGGGAGGGGAAGGGGCCAAAGCAAAGAAATACGGCTGCCATAGCTCAAAGAGTCATGATGACACACCAGAGTTTAACAAAGCAATGGCTAGAAAGTAAATTAGAGAAAGAGAAAAAAGAGAAGAGATTCATTCACCTTCCCAAGGTAGGAGAGGGGACCAAAGCTTAGAAAAACATGGCCTGGCCATAGCTCAAAGAGCACATAGCCAGACCATAGCTTATCAAGACAATGGTCAGGAACTTTTAAGATGGTCCTGGATTATCTTTCCCTGATGCACATGTCTTGTATAATTCTTTCTCTTTAAGTGCAAGCTGGACCTGTGAATAAGATGAGTTATTACTCTCTTGATTATATTATGTTATATGGCAAAAGAAATGTTGCAGATATAATAAATTCTCTAATCTGTGGACTGGAAGATTACTCAGACTTCATTTAATCAGGTAAACCTTTTTAAAAGGCAAGAAAAAAGAACAGTGAGCAAGAACCTGTTCATAAGATGGCTTTAAAAGAAAAGGGATTGGCAGTAGTGAGAAAATTCCAGGGGAGGCAGGGTGGGATTTGCAGTAGCCTCTCATCAACAAGAGTACTTGCATAATGAACATTTGTATACCTGACCTTGAATTGTATCCCACATCTTTAAAATTAAGAATTATTAAAAAAGAAAAGAAAAGAGAGACCATTGTGGTGGAAGGTAGAATGGTAAGGTCATCAAACTGCGGGGAGGGCTCATTGGGGCTGGAAACAGAGGAGAAGCTTTGTGAGCAGCAGTCTGGAGTGAGTTTCTAACCCTTGTCTGGTGGCAGCTGCAACAGAAAGCAATCAATAATGAGCAGCAAGGTCAGGTGGCATTTTTGGCAGAGCAACTGTCAATTACTTGGAGCTACATGGCAGTCGCAAAACAGCAGTCTCAGCACCATGCCAGTGCCAAGCAGGATAAGCATTTTGATTTGATCCCGGGAAGCATGCAGAACACCTAACAGAGAGTGTTTTGGGAGTGTGGCTTAAAAGGAAGCTGAGGTCTGGCCATTTCACCAATGACTATCAAATTTAGGTTTGGATTTGTAAGGTGACATTTATTACCTGCTGTCTTTGCAGTCTGGAATTACTGGATTCTGTTAGTTCAAAATTGACTTTGCCAGGGCAGTTTATCCATGCAGCTCTTTTCTTGCCATGGCAAAGATAATTTAAGCCACAGAAGATGAACGTTGCTACTCTCTTGAAGCCATGAAAATAATGAGACTTTTTGTTTCTCAGATTATGCCATTCAAGGGATGCTACTGTCATCATCTTAGTCTTCTTCACAGACTAGTTCAGACTCAGAATACTTCTAAAGGGCTTAAAAGTTTTTTTTTTAATTTCATGTTATTACATGGCTTTTTGTGTCTCTTAACTATTCTATTGTCTGTTCTACTTTCTATTTAATTGGAGAACTTGATTGCTGTTTCCTTCATTGATTTCCCTGTGAGATTTCTATCTTGATATTCTGTTCAGATGGCATAGTTCTATACTTAACAACCAAACTGAATGGATCTTGTGATTTAGAACTTAGACCCATGGCTTCTTCACATGTCTTGCTGATAATGCATAGAGATTGGTTAGATATATTTCTGTCATAGTGGTATTTTAGAACTTCTCTCTTTGGTTATTTTAACCAGTTGGTAATCACTCTTGTCTATGTTAGAATGAAAGTTTCTCATACTTTTTATAATCTATATATTCCTACCTTTTAAAGCCAGAGATTCCATCGTGATGAGTATGTGAACCAAACCTTGCTTTTAATGATTGATTCTGCCTCATATTAAATTTATATTATCTTCTATGCTATACATGTATGTATAGTGTGTGTGTGTGTGTGTGTGTGTGTATGTATAAAGGTTCACTATATATGCATAGGCCATATTGTATATACACACATTATTTTCTCAATTTCTTTTTTTTGAGAATTAAAAAAAAATATTTTAAATATGTGGGGTATAACTCAGGGTTAGGTATACAAATGTTCATTATGCAGGTACCCTTGCTAATCTCAAAGATGCTATAACTTCTAAAACTGTTTTTTAATTATGTTTCTAGCAAGAATGAAAATAAGAGTGGATTTTATTTTTTCTAATCTGAGTCATTTGTAGTATGCATTTTTTTAAGGTTCAGGGGAGGGGACTACCATTTCTTAAGGAAGGAACTGTTCAAATGAGTAATGTCATTGCTCATGTTTGATAATGCTTTTATAATACTGATTTTTTTAATTATTTCCATTGTGTCAAGTAAGCCCATGGCTGACTATAGGGAGGTGACATCTGGAGTCAGATTACCCAAGTTCAAATCTTTATTCCATTACTTGCTGACAGTATGAATCTGGGTGCGGCATATGAGTTCCCCTCCCCAACCTCTCCAGTTCTTCACCTGTAAAAGGGAAATGATAGAGTAGCTGTGAAGAGGATTAAATAAGTTAATTCAGGTAATATTCTTAGAAAGTGCCTGACATATTTAGTGTTTAATAATTATTGGCCATATTGTTAATATATGTTCAGTTGATCCATATTGATACATTGTATATGGTAGTTACACTGTAAAACAAATTATAGCATTTTACTTTTGTCTATAGCTTAATGTTATGTAGATGTCAGACTCTATACTAGGGAAGTGCTTCAGATTATTTGATGACTTTTGTCTTCTAAAAAGGTTTAATACTTTTTGAGAAATTGTCAGCTCTCTGTGCCATTACAGTGGTTCAAAATATACTGTACTTTGACTTTTAATAGCAGGAAAAATGGCAGAGCATGCTTTTTCCTTAAGGTTACTTGCAGCAAATTATGCACAAAAACAAATAATTCCCTGTTAGATCCTAAATCCTCAGTAAAGCATATGAGGCAGACAGTTCTGATTTCAAACAACTCTGACTGTGAGAATTTTCTTCCAAATAATGTACTGAAATTTATATTCGTATAGTTATAAATTCTGTAGCCACATGAAATAGGCCTGAACCTTAAATATATGTGAAACTATTAAAAGGTTCATCCTGCTTCTGTTCTTTAAAGCAAACTTCTCTAGCTAAGCTTCAGAAGCCTCAAACTGGCTGCATTCTGTTTTTCCCAGACACTTGTTCATTTTGTCTCATCCTATTTGGAAATTGCAATAAATACAGGATCAAGTTTTCTGATTTCTTATGGTATTATAAAATCAAATTAACTCATTGTATTTTATCCCAATGTTTTGGAGTAACACTACTTGTTTTCTTTTCAGCATATTGATGATTCTTAAAAGTGAATATTAAACATTCTTAAGTCTTTGCTGCTTAAGAGATCTATACATCATATTTAATTATGTGAAGGCATTAAATATGCAAGTTGTCAGATTTGAGTTTTCTTTCTCTTAAAATTCTTAATAACTTTCAAATCTAATTTTTTCTTTCAAGTGGAATATGTAGGTTGATCTTTATGCAGGTATAGGATCCTGAGAAAAAGATGATTAAAAAACTATAATGATTAAAGTATGTGCATTTTCAAGTAATTGTATGGTTTAATGATACAAATATTAGTAGGTGTTGATGCCCATAACATTCCTGTATTATATTCAGTTTATGGGTTATACAATTTAGAGCATATGCTAGATGAATCTAGCATATTAGTCATAAGAAATACTATTTGCAGTAGACCAAATAAACAATGAAAAGCTACTGAAAGAAAAATTTTATTATTTAATAAAAATCTATACAACAATATGGGGAGGTTGTATAAACTAGATAGTGATAAAGAATAATTGATTAAATATCAAGTATTCTGGCTTTTTGCTCACCTTAACTTTTATGATTTCAACTTTGTAAAATGAACCTACTGTACTAAATGACCTCTGAGGGTTTTTTCCCCCAATCTTAATCTTTGTGGTTCTAAAGTCTTCATCTTCAATTAGATTTATGTGATTTGGAGATTGAAATAATCTTTTAGGTCTATTGGAAATAGGCTCACAATATACATATAGATGAGGATGGGAGCTGAGTATTTTCTCTGGTTAAATCTAAAAGTGGCAGTGGCATAGTTTTATCAGGGGTGGACAACTATATAAAAGTAACTGTATTCATTATCTTCATTCCATGCAGATAGTTATTGACTAAATTACTTCTCAATATTTTATTGAAGGCAATTATATATAAACATACATTTTTTTCTAAGTCGTGTACAACTTAATTTAAACCTTGAGATTTAGGAAGTCTGAATGTATTATCTGTCATTCAGTCCAGAGGAAAGTGATCTTTCCTCACAGTGAAATGTAGAGAAAACCTAAGGGCACACATACTACATATTTGGTTTAATGCCGTGATTCTCCAGTTTTATTGTGCATAAGGATCTCAGGATGGTGTTGTATAAATCAAAGACTAAAATAATTATTAATATCTATTATTCACTCCAAAGTGATTCTGAAAGGCAATCTGAAATGTGAGGCCCAGAAAACCTACATTTAAATAAATACTCCTAGTGACCCTTATTCAGGGTCCACATACTTTGAAAAGTACAACTAAATTTCCTATATCATATACCCCATAAATGTATACAATTATATATCCAAATAATAAATAAATAGAAAAAAGATAGGTTATACCCTGGTTCCAAATATACTGCCTACAAACTATTTTATTAAAATGTCTGTACCTATCCAAATCATAGTGTCTGCCCAAGAGAGAAACTGATGTCTCCTCATAGGTGACTCGAAGTATTACTGGTCACCAGCTTTCTAAGAATAATAATGTTTATATATTTGACCTGAATTTAAATTTGAAAAGCATATTTAATTGCTCTGGTTTTCTTTCTGTTTTTACCCAATCACTTTTCCTTACTGTGTAGAATCAAAAGTGGAAATAAAATAAAATATTCTAGAGTTCTTAACTCTCATATATTTTTCAACAATTCAGCAATATATTTTTTGTTTTATATGAAATTCATAAATTTGTAAAGTAACTTATACCTACTGACAGCTTCTTTTACCCTTCATCCTTTCAAATAATTGACTTTGACAGTTTTGCAAAAACCTACCTTTCAAAAATAGATTCCAACAGGATTTTACTGATGGAAACAATCATGAAAAGTCCATGTGCACACTGGAAATGCAATGTTGGAGATAATAGATCAACTAAATAATTTTATGCTGATGTTTTAAGGTTAAAAAGATTTTTCTTAGGCTCCCTTAGTTCCAAAAATAATAAAAGGTCATCACTTTTTAGTTTGCTTTTTATAAAGCCTGTGGTGAGTTTCTTCAAATAAAATCAATAAGTAATTGTGACGGAATGTCACAGGCCATTAGGAATCTCATTGTAAAATTCTTCTCTAGGCACTTTCTTCTCCGCTCTCTCTTGCTGCTCAGTGGATAGGAAGGTGTCCCATTTATTCCACAGTCTTTGTGACCCTTTAGGGTTTGAATTTATTTTGGGATAATATTTAATATTGGGGGAAATCTTATTTTTAAAAAGTCAAGGTTATTATTAGCAAAAACATGTTCTTTGCTAAAGTGATAATGTAGTAATGTAGTAATATCCAAATCCTTCAGAGATTTTCAGGTATGGGGAGGTTGAGTTTGCAGTTAGGATAACTCTGATTTAGATCTTTCAGCAAATGACAATAAGCAAGATACTTGAGTTTTAAAAATTAACTGTGATGGAGAAAAATTAAGAGTTTTTGGATATACAGATGTATAGCCACTTTGCTGTGCTATAGTTGGAACATTTAAATTTGAGCTAATGTACCTACCTGTGAAGATGGTCAACTGATTCAACAAAATTAGAAACCCTAGCAAGAAATTGCTCCTCGTTGGCAGTGCTTCCACCCTAATGCACACTTGCCTTGCCAATTATTTGTGTTAAAATTGTACTCATTTTTGAGCCATTGACCTTTGATTATGTGCTGATGAGCTATTATGCAAATTTTGACCTTGGTGTTGCATATTGTCCATAAGGGATTCTTTTTGATTCCTGCATGTATAGCCTAATGTCTGAATTGATTGCTTGATTCTTACTATAGAATTAATATTTTTTTAATTTTAGTTTGCTTTTAAAATAATATTTAAATATTAGTAATTACAAAATGGCTTGTGTCTCTTTCTAATTTATTAATTAATCAAGTATTCAAACAGTGCTGTAATATTGAAGAAAAACTACTATGAAAAATTAAACATATTTGTCATTCATTATCAATTCCTAAAGAGAAAAGCATAAGGGGGGGAACTCTATTACCTCTAGGAGCTTGGTTGAATTTGCAATATGAAGATATATTGCATAAGGAACACTTTATATCTGCATAAGAACATTTCTAGGTCTTGGTCTTACAGCATTCCTTTTTGTTTAAGACACCTCCTAAGAATTGGAAGAAATAGTAGACAATTTCTTCTCTTTTCTTTTGTAAGTAGAAAACTTGTTTTAGCTGATCTTGCAAACATTTTATAGACCTTCTGAATCATGTCAAGTATAATTTTTGTCTCTTGGCAGTAACTACTGAAAATTTTAGAACCAAAGTTAGGATCACTCTGTGATTCTCTAGGTGATATTTGCTGATCTCTATGGGTATAAGGCAGTGGCTAAAAGTTTCTCTCTTATTTTGTGATGCATGACTAATAGTACGCAGTAATTGATTTTACTTTACATGTACCTATAGTTCATAGAGTCTACAATGTATTTTATTCACATTTCAAAGTCTCTGAAGTGAAAATGTGTCATAGTTTGTTAGAGTTTGGCATTCATTTTTCTTCTCTTGGGTATATAAAATATTGTCATTTAAAATAGATGCTATTTTAGATTCAATGAAATAAAATACTATGATATTGCCACTTAGAAAAGACTTATCTAGACTTAAAAGAACAAAGTTATTGAAAACTCAAATGACTGGATGGATTTAAAATTAATTCCCCGACTATTATGGGTATTTAGATAACTCTGAAACATGGCTTATTTTCTTTTTTACTGTGTATCTCACTAAATATGCTTTCTTTTTTGTTTAAGTGAACTTACTGAAATAGTCTCTGCCCAAGAATTTTTACTCCATTCTTTACTGCTTTCATTGCCTTATTACAATCTTTTCCTCCATGTTTCTCTTCATCCATTCCTTCTTTCATTTCTTTCAACATTCACAGATATTTAATGGGCACATTATATGTTTCAATGGCTTAGCTAATTACTAGGATATAGGTTTGAATTCAATATAAGCCTTTATTTCAAATTGCTTACATATAGATTATAAGAAGAACAAGAAAACAAACCTCCTTAGTAGTATTATGGTTAACCGGAGTGGGACAGACAGATAGGTATGTTATTTGTAAGAGTAAGGTAGATAGGGGAGTGATTTAGTAATGCCTGATCTGAGTCTCAAAGGATAACTAAGAATTATCCAGATAAAAAAAGGAGATGGCATGTGCCACAGGAAGAGGGAGTGACATGAGGGAGTACAAGGTCTACAGAAAATTTCCAGTGGACCAAAATGACTGAATAATGTATGTAAACCTGTAACACTAGAAGATGAGCCTAAAGAGGTAGGAAAGTCAGATGATGAAGGACCCCCCTACATTTGATTGGGGAAGAAGAACTGCTTTTAG
The DNA here is from genome assembly GCA_027257055.1 of Cephalopachus bancanus. Taxonomy (NCBI): domain Eukaryota; kingdom Metazoa; phylum Chordata; class Mammalia; order Primates; family Tarsiidae; genus Cephalopachus; species Cephalopachus bancanus. The sequence goes on from JAPVLO010000686.1 coordinate 96,481, forward strand.
AGGGCAATGTGAACCTATTTTAAGTAGATATTATTTGCCTTTATAAAAATTAAGCAGGCGGCAGTGAGGAGGATAAATAGGAAATATAAAGGCTAAACTGAAGTTAGAGACTTAAATTTGGAGGATTATGTAGAATAGATTAGAGATGATTAATACAGAGGCATAAAGGGAGAGAAGGTTGGATTATAAAACTAATTACATGATAGGATTGAAAAGATTTTGTGACCAACTATTTTTGTGAAGTGAGGTAGAGAGAGAGACTGCAGATTATTTCTATTTATAGGTGGTATAACTGAGCTAATAGCTATAAAATACCCAACAACACAGGAGCATAGAAGGCAGAGCAGGTGTAAAAGGAGAAGAGTAAAGATAAATTAGTTTTGAGGCATGTTGATTGTTTTAGGACATCCAGTAAGTAGTTTACAAATTGGAGTAATATCAGTTGAGACACTATGCTAAACACATGATATGCATTATCTCATTTAAGTATCAGTATTGTCTTGTTACATAGGACTATAAATGCTCCCTTTTTATTGATGCTTTTTAACTGCAGTCTTAGAGTAGTTAAATAATGCCTGAGTTCAGACAGCTAGAACGTAGTAGAAATAATATTATTGAATTCCAAATGTCTCTAGCTGTTGAGCCTGTATTTTTTATTTTGTTTTTTTTAATCAATAGACAGGTTTTAAAGCAGTTTTAGATTTACAAAATAATTGATCAGAAAGTGCAAAGAGTTCTCATATCCTCCATCTCTCTCTCCCACTCATTTCCTCTATGAATGCATTAGTGTGGTACATTTGTTACAATTGATGAGCCAATATTGATGCATTTTTTTCTTTCAAGGATCTTACATTGAGTGTTGCATCTAAAAAGTCACCTCCAAACCCACTGTCATGTAGATTTCCTCCTATGTTATCATCTACAAGTTCTATCATTTTAAATTTTACTTTTAGGTCTTTGATCTATTTTTGAGTTATTTTTGTGAAAGTTGTAAAACCTGAGTCTAGATCTTTTTTTTTTTTTTTGCATGTGGATAGACAGCTAGCTGTTCTAGGACCATTTGTTGAAAAACTATCTTTTTTCCTTTGAATGACCATTTCTTCTTTGTCAAAGATAACTTGTCTATATTTATGTGGATCTATTTCTGGGCTTTGTGTTTTGTTACATTTTGATATTTTGGTCTGTCATTCTTGCCAAAACCACACTGTCTTTGCCACTGTGGTCTTGTAGTAATTCTTCAAACTGTGCCGTGAAAGCCTGTGATTCTTCTTCTCCTTAATATTCTATCGGTTATTCTGGGTCATTTGTTTTCCTTAAAAACTTTAGAATCTGTTTGGTGATATCAACAAAATAACTTACTGCATTTGGGGGGGGGATTGCATTAGATCTATACATCAAGTTAGGAAGAGTTGACATCGTAACAATAATAAGTTTTTCTGTCCATGCATTTGATTTACCTCTACATTTATTTAGGTCTTTAAAAAAAATTTCTCTCATTAGAGTTGCCTTATTTTCCTCTAATACATCTTGGGTATATATGTAAGATTTATGCCTAAGTATTTCACTTTTTCTGGTACTAATGTGAATAGTATTAAGTTTCTTTTAATTTAAATTCTAAATGTTCATGCTAGTATATAAGAGAGACATTGAACTTTTACATATTAAGTTTGTATTCTATAACCTTGTACAATCACTTATTAGTTCTGGGAGATTATTATTTTTTTTTTTGGTTGATCTTTTGGGATTTTATACATAGAACATCATGTCATCTGTGAACAAAGGCGGTTTTATTTCTTTCTTCCCAACTTGTATACCTCTTGTTTCCTTTGTTTCTTATTGCATTAGCTAAGAATTCTAGTACGATGTTGAATGGGGATGGTGAGAGGTGAAATTCTTGCCTTATTTCTAATCCTATGGGAGTAGTGTCTCAGTTTTATTTGACAAAATGTTAGCTGTTTTGTTGTTGTTGTTTCCTTCGGATGTTCTTTATGAAGTTGAGAAAGTTTCCCTCTATTCCTAGTTTTCTGATAGTTTCCATCATGGATGGGTGCTGGATTTTGTCAAATTATTTTTCTGCATCTATTCATTTTATCATATTATTTTTCTTATTTAGCATGTTGATGTGATGGATTACATTAATTTTTAAATGTTAACCCAGCTTTGCGTACCTAGGATAAATCCTACTAGGTTGTGTTATATAATCTTCTTTTTATGCTTTCTAATATTTGCTAATATTTTGTTGAGAATCTATGTTTCTTAATCATTCTCTTATAGATATCTAGAAGAGAGATTTTATTTTAGAAGTCAATAGTATATAAACAATAGTTAATGTCAAGGAATAAAAGTAAAGTAGTATTTAAAGTCAAGAAGTATAGTACACAGATAATATTACTACTAGTACTACTAATAGCTTACATTGCTGAGGGTTTTTTTTTCTTTTTTTTAATGCCAAGCAATGTTCTAATTGGTTTGGAAAGTATTTACTCTTCAAAAAATGTGTGCTTCTGTGGTTTTTGTTTTGTTTTTGTTTTTGTTTTGGCAGTTTTACAGACAAGGGAAATTTGAAGTACAAACAAGTTAATAACGTTCCCCAGAACTGACTTTCAGACCCAAATTGCCTCATTTCAGAACTCAACCCTTAACCACCTTGTAATATTAATGACTGAAAATCCTCTGTGGTACACTGAGAAGAACAGAGGCCTGTGGTAGTAGCACTTTGGGAAAGAGCAGTATGTTTGAGTTAGGAAGAGTAAGGTTATATGAAGAAATAACAAATTTGAAGACAAGATGGAAAAGTATGGGGACTAGAATTTTTGTGCTATTTTTATAATAAGCTGAGAAGACCTCAATTAATCATATTTTATATGAATAGGGTATAACATACCTTGCGTCATATTATCAGAACACAAAGTGCTTTTGTATCATGCTCTGTGAGGTCAGTGGATTTATCTTTCATATATGACAGTCTTACAATTCAGATCATCACTGCCATATTTCATCAAGATATTAAAGAATGGCAGAGCAGGCTGGAAGTTTCTCACTTTCTTCCTGTTCCTTAAGAGGTGAACTTGATGACTGTTAGATAAATTAGTATAGTAAAAAATCAGCAGCTGGTGGATAAGTCAGCTTCATCAGAATACAAAAGGGTGTATTATTGTCATTTGGGAGGACTCTCAGCCATGTCTAAGCCATCTGTTTTAATAGCTTCCATATGCAGAATGCTTAACTTTCCCAGTGTGTAAAAGTATAAGGTAAGAAAAGCATTATCATGAAAGTATAAGTAAAGCACATGTTAAGTAAACAAAAAGTGAATTATAGTAGGCTCAGAATAGTTCTTTCAGCTGCAATTTGGATAAGCAGGAAGGAATATGTGAGGTTTTTTTTTTAATATGGTGGTTTTTAAACCATCAGTAAGGTGAGAATAGAAGGTCTCAAATATATTAAAGCTGTCATAAGTAAAGGGACAGGTAAAAGTCTCATAATGTTTCACAAGTTCATAATCATACCTGTATGGATGATTCATACCTCTATGCCAGTCAGCCACCTAGCTAGCTTCTTCAGAGAATACTGCTTTCTTTTTAAAGAATGTCAGGTAAATTTGGAGAGTTGCCTGCAGTACTAGCATGGAGTGGGAGGAAAAAAGAACAAAAGATGTTCTAATTTCCTGATCTCTCCAAGGATGGTTTGATTTCTGGCTGACCTGGTATGTGATAGAAACCATAGCTAACCTAGAGCGCAGTCAGGAAATTTTTTTTTATTTTTTTTTTGAGTCAGAGTCTTACTCCATTGCCCGGGCACACTTACGGCCACCCTAGCATCAACCTGCTGGGCTCAGGCGATCCTTCCACCTCAGCCTTTCAAGTAGCTGAAACTACAGGTGTATGCTACCATGCCTGGGTAATTTTTTGATATATTGTAGAGATGAGGTCTCACCAAGTTGCCCAGGCTGGTCTCGAACCCTGGACTCAGGCAGTCCTCTCTATTCAGCCTCCCAAAGTGCTGGGATTACAGGCTTGAGCCACTGCACCCAGCCAAAACGATCTTTAGAAAGTGATGTGATTCAGTGGTAGTTTCCTCTTCCACACGGTAAGATAATTTAGTCTAGGACATCTGAACTGATTTGGCCTTTAAGCTATTGTCTACACTATGGATCAGATACTCATGGTTGTTAAGGAACAGGTGCTATAATCTCCCTAGTGCAAGTGCTATAGAAACATAATCTAATGTTGTCACAGTGCTGGATGTGGAATGCCATAATCCTATAATAATCTAAATTGGTTGTTCATTCATCCATTTATTTTGAGTTGGAGTCTTACTCTGTCGCTCAGGCTGGATTGCAATAATGGCTCACTGCAGCTTCAACCTCCTGGGCTCAGGTGATCTCCTACCTCCCCATCTTCCCAAATAGCTGGGACTACAGGTGCACACTATGCCAAGCTAATTTTTTTATTTTTATTTTTGTAGAGATGAGGTCTTTCTATGTTGCCTAGGCTGGTCTTGAACTCCTGGGCTCAAGCAGTCCTCTTGCCTCATCCTTCCAAAATGTTGTGCTACCATGCTTGGCCTCAATTTTAAATTCTAAATAAATATGGGAAGAGAAGAAAGATGCATATAAAATAGCAAATTAATAAAGTGATATGTAATTCAGTGTTAAAAACATGTAGTTAGAATATAAATCCTCTCAAAGTAGAGAGAAGAAAAATATCAATATATGCTAGAGTAGTGGAGGCAGACATTGACTCTGGAACAAAATTTAGACCTTGAGACTGGTCCTCACATAAAATATCAGTTGCTTGAATTTCTGATATTATTTAAGACAATTCATACTTTTTGTGGTATATTTTTGAGGGGTGTGTGTGTGTGTATTTGTGTGTGTGTGTGTCGTGTGTGTGTGTATTTGTGCATCGTGTGAAAAGTGGATGGATAAATTATTGGTTAAGACCATAGACTTTAAACTCAAACAAACTCAGCTTCATATTGTAGCTCTGCCAGTTACTCATATGTGACTTTGAGAACATTAAATTCTTTGATTCTCATTTTTCTCATATCTGTAGGGAGAGAAATATTTTTTCAAAGAATTTTTCTGGATTAGATCTGATCATAATTATGCATTTAACGCAGTACCTGGAAAACTTGTAAACCTTCAATAAATGGAAGCTGTTAGTATTTATGCTAAAAAAGTCAAGGTTGCAATGATTTATATATAATTGTGGATTATTTATAGCAGTCTTCTTTCCATCATTATTAATATGAGAACCAAAGCAAGAGAATTTTGAACTCATTATGCAAATCAAATTATCTATGATAATGTAAGATATCTCCAGTATCTTCAAAATTAGTGAAAATTTACTGGCCAATGTAAGAGATGAAGCAGCTCATTTTTATCATCTTATGTTGTAATAACATATTTTGCTTAAAGTGGGAACTGTATAGGATAGTTCCTATAAATTAATCATACATGCTTTTTTTGACATTAACAGATGTCCTGTCTGTATATATAAAAATATATTTTTTGTAGATAATAAAGCAACTCTCTCATAATAACTTTGATGTTAAACATATGATCAAATTGCCGGGCTCGGTGGCTCAGCCTATAATCCCACGCCTTTGGGAGGCTGAGGTGAGTGGATTGCCTGAGCCCACGGGTTCGAGACCTGCCTGGACAGGCGAGACCTCATCTCTACAATAAATCAAAAAATCAGCCGGGCGTGGTAGCTCATGCCTGTAATTCCGTCTACTTGGAAGGCTGAGGCAGAAGGATCGCCAGAGCCCAGCTGTTCGAGGCTGCGGTGGCCGGGAGTGGCTACTGCACTCCAGTCTGGGTGACAGAGTGAGACTCCAACTCAAAAAAACAAAACAAAACAAAACATATGATCAAATAATGGCAAATTACTCAGCATCACTCTTTCCAAGGGGGAGGCAGTCTTATGTGGCAAAAAGAGTAAACAAATGTGATTTATGTAATAGGAAGCCTTATTTTCCTTGCTTTTCTATATTTGGTATTTAGAGTTTAACCTGTTTTCTTGTTTTGTTTTGCTTTATATTCATAGTGAAGTGTTAGTAGCTGTCAAGATAAGAAAGAAAAGATTAAGATACTATACCTAGCTGGTGCACTTAAAAACAACTAACTAGGCTGGGTATGATGGCTTGCGTCTACAATCCCAGCACTTTGGGAGGTGGAGGCAGGAGGATTGCTTGAGCTCAGAGACAAGCCTAGGCAACACAGCAAGACCTCATCTCTACAAAAAAATCCAAAAAAGAAACCGGGCATGGTGGCATGCACCTGTAGTCCCATCTACTTGGGAGATTGAGACAAAAGGACTGCCTGAGCCCATGACGGTCGAGGCTGTGGTGCGCTATAACCGTGCCCTGGCATTTCAGCCTCAGCTACAGAGTGAGACCTTGACTCAAAATAACAACAACAATAATAATAACTAGCTATTTTTATTATTTAATGCTACTTAGATAAGTTTGTAAACTCATGTTTATTTTTCTTATTTTCAAAATACTTGCTCCTGAGCAAAGCATAACTATTCTCTTAGTGTTCCATATTTGTAACAAGTTAAAGCACAGAGAGTGAAAAATGCCAAAAGTACCCAAAGCCCTTATGCTTAAAAATTGATTTGTCATAGTTTCCCAACACTGTCAGTCATTTTCCTATAGTAATGCATTGGATGATCAAGGTCCACTATATGAGTGAGAATATGTGGTACTCAGATCTTTGTTTCTGTGAGAGGTCACTTAGTATTATAGACTCTAGCTCCATCCAGGTTGCTGCAAAATTCATGATTTTGTTCTTTTTTATGGCTGCATAGTATTCCATCGTGTATATGTACCACATTTTTTTCATTCTGTCCTCTTTTGATGGGCAGTGTGGTTGGTTCCAGGTTCTTGCTATTGTGAACAATACTGCAATAAGCATTCGTGTGCAGGTATCTTTTTTATAGTGATTTGAGTTCTTCAGGGTATATTCCCAGTAGGGGAATTGCAGGGTCATATGGGAGGTTGATGTTTAGAGCTTTTAGGAACCGCCACACTGCTTTCCACAGAGGTTGCACTAGTTTACACTCCCACCAACAGTGTAGAAGTGTTCCTTTTTCGCCACACCCTCTCGGTAGTAAACATCTGTCTGAAGTCGGGGAGACACCAATTATCAACAAGGGGGCCTGAATGAAGCATATTTGTATACCTAACCCTTGACTGTACCCCACAATATCAAAATAAAAAATATCGGTTATAAAAAGAAAAAGAAAAGAAAGAAAACAAGTGGATGATAAAGAACGACAAATATATGGACTTTGCAGCAACCTGGATAGATTTGGAGTCTATCATACTCAGTGATTTATCACAGAAACAAAGAACAGAGTTCCATATGTTGTCACTCATAAGATGATCTTGAACAATTATAATGCTATAAGAAAGTGATTGGCAATAATGGGAAACTGTTGGGGGGGTTGAATTGGCAGTTGAAGGAAACTGCTAGGGGAGGGAGGGGCATACTTCATTAACAGGGGTACCTGCATGATCAATGTTTGTATACCTAACCCTGAATTGTACCCCACATCTTTACAATAAAAATTTTTTAAAAGTTAAAAAAAAAAAATTGATTTGTCAGCCATGGAATCAAATCCTTAAATTATAAGCACCCATTTGTATTTGGGGCTTTGGATATAAATAAAGTCTTACTACATTAGAAAAGGAATATTTTGAGACCAGAACTAATAAGAATAAAAAATGCAAAATATATATGTGTATTCATATTCTATTATTTAAAATTTGGAAAAAAAAATATTAACTTCCAGAAGCACAGAAAAATCTAATTCTGGTATTTTAGAAATTCACTTAGATAAACAGTATTTATGAAATGCTTTCAGATATTTCTTGGAAAAGTCTGGAAAATTAGAGTTATCATTCCTAGAAAGATACTATTGCTTATTTTAAAATTAGCATTTCTTTAATATAATTGTAAAATCTAAAGTAACATTATAAGTATAAACTCTTACCATGTTGAAAATCAACACCAGTAGAGAATAAACACAAGGTATATATATCTATATTCATTCTAAGACTTTAACATGGGGAAATATTAAGAAGGAAAATGCTATAGTTAGAAATTCAGAAATTTGAGTAGGCAAGGTTATGGGCTGAATTATGTCTCCCAAATTCATTCGTTGACCTCTGATCTTCAATACCTCAGAATGTACCTGTCTCTGGAGATAGGGTTCTTAAAGAAGTAATTAAGTAAAACTGGCTGGGCTCGGTGGCTCAGCCTGTAATCCCGTGCCTTTGGGAGGCTGAGGTGAGTGGATTGCCTGAGCCCGCGGGTTCAAGACCTGCCTGGGCAGCGAGACCTCATCTCTACAATAAATCCAAAAATCAGCCAGGCGTGGTAGCGCATGCCTGTAATTCTGGCTACTTGGAAGGCTGAGGCGGAAGGATCACTGGAACCCAGCAGGTCGAGGCTGCAGTGGCCGGGCGACTGCACTCCACTGCACTCCAACTCAAAAAAAAATAAAATAAAATAAAGAAGTAATTAAGCAAAAATGGGATCCTTAAGGTGAATCTTAATCAAATAGGACTAGTGTTATAAGAAAAGGAGCTTAGGCTGGGTGTGGTGGCTCAAGCCTGTAAGCCCAGTACTTTGGAAGGTGAAGGCAGGAGGATTGCCTGAGCTCAGGGATTCGAGACCAGCCTGAAACATGGCAGGCGAGACCTCATCTCTACAATAAGTCAAAAAATTAGCCAGGCATGGTGGCACATGCCTGTGGTTCCAGCTACTCAGAAGGCCAAGGTGGAGGGATCACCTGAGCCCAGCAGGTTGAGGCTGTGGTGGCCAGGAGCATGCCACTGCACTCCACCTGGGTGACAGAGTGAGACTCCAACTAATAAAAGCAAAAAAGAAAGAAAGAAAAGGAACTTGGAACACAGCCAGTACAGACTGAGAGGTGTCTTTGTGAAGACAGCAAGATGGCAGTCATCTACAAGCCAACAGGAGAGGTCTTGTAAGAAACCAAACCTAGTGACACCTTGATCTTGGACTTTAAACCTTATAACTGTGAGAAAATAAATATCTGTTGTTAGGATCAATCAATCAGTGTGGTATTTTGTTATAACAGCCTTAGAAAACTCATACAGGCAAGTATCTAAATATCATAAGATTAATATTTTTTGCTTTCGAATACCCCTTGCTACTATTCCTCCTGAGAGAGGTTTGCCTCTTTTACAATATTGAACAATTTTGATAAACCATCATTTGGGTGAATGAGTCAAGGAATGTATCTTCTGGATAATCCTCATTTTTCCACACTTCTAGGAAATTCATTACCTGTGGGCTAGAGAGGAGGACTAATTATTAAATAAACAATAATTGGCCAGGTGTGGTGGCTCACACCTGTAATCCCAGCATATTGTGAGGCCAGGTCAAAGGATTGTCTGAGTCCAGGAGTTCAAGACCAACCTGGTAAGCTGTCATCTCCACAAAAATTTTAAAAAAACTTGCCGGGTGTGGTGGCATGTGCTTGTAGTCCCTGCTACTTGGAAGACTGAAGTAGAAGGAGCCCTTCAAGGGGAGGCTGCGTTAGCCTTGAGCATGCCACTGTACTCCAGCCTTGGCAACAAAGTGAGACTCTAACTCAAATAATAATAATCAATATTGTTATTATTTATTGAGTATTTTTATATTAGACACTGAAGATATAAAGATTGGGTCATGAATACACCTAAAGGACTTACAAATGAGGAGGAAAGATTAACTCTAAATACAAATAGCTATCATATGAGGCAGAATATACTCAGTGCCATAAGAAAGGTGTGTGCATATATGCAAAGGTATGAGGATTAAAAAATTAAATCATTTGTAATATCTGTTCCAGAGGATGGATTAAGAAAGTCTCATTAGAGCAAGAGGCATTTTAGCTGGGTTGTAAAATGTGATGACAACTTTTGAGAGAAGATTTTAAAAAATAAATAACATTGTAGGCATTAGTATTACATAAGCAAAATGCATTCTTGGATAAACTGATCTCTCTTTTCTTTCTACTCCTAATATAATTACATAATTCCTTTTCTATTCTTTTCCTTTTTTGAAGGCTGCTCTTTTCTCTACAAAAGAATATGGATTGAACTTGAGAAGAAAGACACTGTGACAATTTGCAACATAGACTTAGACTGGTGTATTAACTCAACAGGGACTAAATTGTGTCATTAAAATTGAACTGCATCAGACATACCTATGCTTCAAAATAATCAGGTCCTAATCAGATGAAATGACTGCTTTTCAGTTAGATTTAAAGCTGCCATTAGAAAAAATGAATAGTAGAAGCATATGGTGATTCTACAAACATTTTTGCTATATACTCTGGTTAGGAAGATAAACCTTATTCCATCATTGTTGCTTTCAGCTACAACCATGTTAAATGATAAAATATTTTCTTCCAAAACTTTGATTTCCATTAAGTCAAATAGTGTCCTCTTCACTCACCATACCCTCACTTGTAGGCAAGAGATTATAGTTCTTATGATATCAAGATTCATATTTTAAATATTAAATCAATATATATTTGAACACTTCTTGTTCTTTTTATATAAGAAATGTGTGTAATTTTGTGCTCCAAATTATCACAGTATACTTTATTCTGTATTTTATAGAGACTGATTTTTATTTGTTTGCTTCATTATATAACCCTCAACAAATTTTGTTAGGTATAGCAGGTTAGTGTGGTACTTTGTACAAAAAACAAAAACTAATTTAGGGATTGTTATAATTTTGATGGTAAAAGACACATTTATAATTTAATTTTGTTTACTGATTCTTTTAACTACTCAAACAACCAGTTAATATTTTACTGATCATATGCTATATGGACAATGCTAGCTATTTATTCAGATTTCTATTTTGTCATTACCAAATCGAAATAATTGTGCTATTGTTCTCACAAATTCTTACACTTGCATACATTATGGTATTCAAGATATACGGTAAAAAAACTAAAGCAATAATAAGGTTGAATTAAGGCTTTCTTTTGTGGGTCTTGAGAAGAAAGCAAAGTTTCTCTTCTAGAATTGGAAAGTAAACCTTTAACTAAAAATGGCCTTGTATACAGTGAGCATTCCCTGCTACTTATGGCAGACTTCTGTCCTCTCCAATCACAGTCTGAGTCTTTAAGTTGCTATCAGAAGCTTTGAGAGCGCCATAGATACAGGAAGTCTTGTGTGTGGGATGCTGATGAAAATTGAGGGCAATTCAGATGGTGCATGAAAGAGAAAACTAACACCACTTCAGTTCTCTGTTAATTTGCCACTTCCACATTATGTAAGAAGTTGCCAGATGAGTTTTAAATGTAATCTTTAGCAATTGTTATGCCTTGTTGGAATTTAAGAGGATGCACATAATCAAATACCCAATATATTTTTCTCTCTGAAAGTAATGAAATTATTTTGAGGTAATGTTATTTCAGACCAGTTTATTTACGGTTTATCTCTTTAATGTTTGGACTATGAAGGAACAAAGAGCAATCAATCATACCTTATCTATATTCAAGGAGTTTATATATATTTTAAGGTCAAAGGAAATAGAGAGGGCAGGCAATCAAGTTGACATGTATTTTTTTTTATTTTCTTGACCACTCTCATAAGACTCTCTTCAGTACCTCAGCTTCACTAATTTTAAAGCAATGGTTATCAAGTGGAGGAGATTTTACCCCATAGGTGATATTCAGTAATGTCTGGAGGCATTTTTCATTGTCACAACAGGGAAAGGAGTACTACTGGCATCTATTGGAGAGAGGCCAACGATTCTGCTAAATATTCTAGAGCACACAGATCAGTTCCTCTACAGCAAATCATTCTGCCCAAAATTTCAATAGTGCTGAATTTGAGAAACTCTGTCTTAAAGAAATAGATTGCGTGGACAGAACATGTTATCGAGAGATAGTTTTTCTTGGTTGTATTATCTATTCTATTTGGACTGCCCTGCCATTTATCTTAGCCATTTTCCTACCCATGTCCAGTTTCCTTGTTTACCAAGTTAAGATTTTGACTAAATCAAGAAACCAAAATCTATAAATTTTGCAAATTTCATTTATACTTTTAACATTTTTTGAAGGGAAAGGACATGCAGGACTATTGCAAGAGATTATTTAATTGTTATTCAAGTTATAATCATTTTTAGATTATAGTTTTAGAGAAATATTCAATATATATTTATCAACACAAGTGTGATTTACATATGTTATGATCTATTAATTTTAAAATAATATTTCAAATCTTGTCTAATATTCCTCAATCAGAAGAAAGTAGTAAATTGTCAAAAAAGTGGTTCTAAAACAACTTCCATACCAATTCAAGTCAATGTTCATGCTTCAAAGTGCATTTGACTTTAATAATTAAAATCTTAGTTCCACCAGAAGATTTTATTACCTCTTTTAGCCTTTTCTGTTAAATAGACACGTCTTTGGAAGCCCTAGTTTGTGTTCATATATTAATATTATTCAAAACCACTTTCTGATTCAATTTAGTAGTATATAATGATATAATGAAGACCAAATTCTCTAGTATTTTTTATTTCTTTAGGAAATATAATTGTGGGAATTAAACTGTTGTCAAAAATAATAATTTAATATTGTCATAAAATTTCTGAATGTTAGAATGGACACTTGATTAAATGCTATGTTGGAACTCCAAACCCTTGACTGTCTCATTTTTATGTTCTAGGCTTCTAGACTGACTACATTTTAGGTTAGAAATTTCTAGGAAAAATATATTAAATCTCAAAATGATGTTATTGCTAGTTCTTAGAAAAATGTTTGAAATGTAGAAGTTGGTCACAAATGGCTATGAAAATGTCATTTGGTTGTGAATTCTTGGATTTTATCAAACAAGTTCTATGTTTCTATTAGAATAAATAATTGGAAGCTAAGTTAATGCATTAACATGAAAGCATTTTTAAGAGACAGAACTAAAAAATAAGCTATGCTTCTGTAAAAATGTAAGTCTACTCTGCTATTTATTTATTTGTTTATTTTGAGTTGGACTCTCATTCTGTTACCTAGACTGGAGTGGAATAGCACAATCACAAATGACTGTATCCTCTACCTCCTGGCCTCAGGCAGTTCTTCCACCTCAGCCTCCTGAGTAACTGGGACTACATATATGTACCACCACATCCACATAATTTTTTTGGCAGAGACAAGGTCTTGCTATGATGCCCAGGCTGATCTCAAACCCCTGGGCTCAAGTAGTCCTCCCACCTCAGCCTCTCAAAGTGCTGGGATTATAAGTATGAGCCACCATGCCTGGCCACCATTTTAAAATAGAGATTTTTAACAGCCCGTGGAATATTGACAGGAGGTGGAATAACAGATCTTTTACACTTACCTTGAAGCCAGAAATAGCAGACTCTTGATTTACAGTACATACATATTATTTTATATATCTCAATGTTTATATATTTTGAAATAAAACTGTATTGACCTTATAATCACCTAGGTAATTTCATTTTTTTAAGAGAGAATTGTTTTTAACTTTATTTAAGGCTTTAAGGTATATTGAATATTAGCAAGATATTTGTGGTTTTGATATCTTTCTAAAAGAATTAGTGATAAAATACACAATTATAATTTTTAAAGATAAAATATTGCTTTTCTGTTATTAAATGCTGTACTAGTCAGGGGTGGTGGCTCACGCACTTGGGAGGGCAATACAGGAGGATTGCTTGAACCCAGGAGTTTGAGACCAGCCCTAGGCAACATGGAGACCTAGTTTCTACAAAAGAAAAAAGCACACACACACACAAAATAGCTGAGTGTAGTGGTGTCTGCCTGTAGTCCCAGCTACTCAGAAGGCTGAGGCAGAAAGAACACCTGAGCCCTGAAAGTCGAGGCTGTGGAGAGCCATAATTGTGCCACTGCACTCCAACCTGGGCCAACAGAGTGAGACTCCAATTCAAAACAAAACAAAAAAAGTTATGCCATATAAGTTACATTTTTTGATTAAATTATATTCTCACTCTAAAAACATTAACAATTATCCTTTTTAAAATTTTATTTTATTTTAAATTGACAATTTTATTCATATATATTTATGAGGTAAAATGTGATGTTGTAATATATGTTTATATTGTGGGATGATTTTACTATTAAGGTACATATCACTGAACTCATACAAGAGAATTGAATGATGGTTACCAGGCACATGGTGCAAGTAGGTTATAAGGAATAGGACGTGTGGTTTATAGAATACAAAGTTTCAATTAGATAGGAGAAACAGGTTTTAAAGATTTACTGTATAGCATGATGACTAGTTAATAATGTATTTTGTGTTTCAAAATTGCTAAAGTAATAAATTTTAAATATACTCACCAGGATTGTCTTCCAAAATAAACTTTGTTAAGAGATATAAGCATGCTGAAGAAATGAAAACTCAGGACAAATAAAAATACTATTCTATTTACTATTAGTATTACATTAGTAAAACATGATTAGTAAAACATTGCAAAATTTATTTCTGAATACATATACTAATAACATAGAAGAAAACAAAATATAGCTAAATATAGCTCATAATGAATTATTGGCTGTCTTCATGCAAATTCTATTATCAATATAGTTTATATTTTAGAGAGGAAGTTAATGATTATCTCTGAAAAAATAAAAAATTAATAATTTACTGAGTCAAATTATAGAATTGGCTAGTAGTTTACTATGTGTGATATCTCTGTCCATTCTTTCTGGGAGTTAATAGAATATATAGATAACCACAGTACTGGTTATATTTATGATGACACAAAAGTTTGTGTCGTGCTAGACTCCTAAAGACCCCAAAAGGGGAGGGACTATGTCTGAGAGGCTGAAGAAATGACCCGAAGACAACAGGCAAGCCATTGGGAACTTACTTACAGGGAAGGTGGTCCAATAGTGGCCGACTGAACAGGAAAAAAAATTACCGATTGTAAAAATCACAAGGCAGGGCTTAGTGCTCAGGTATAGTGTTAAAAGGCGCTTACACATATGTCATATATATACAAAATGACTGTGAATTCTCTCTAGGGGTGAACATTTTAGTGTTATGATGAACCAAAGGAGAACTAAAGGTAGCTAAAAGTTATAGGCATTGATCTATGTGTGTCCTATATGGTCTAAACCAGCCAGGGGAACAACTGCCTCAAGGATAGGGGCACAAGAACATTCACCATGCTAAACTAACAGATTTTAAATGTACTCACCATGATTGTCTTTTAAAATAAACTTTGTTAGGAGGTGTAACTATGCTGAAGAAATGAGAACTCAGGATAAATAAAAAATACTATTCTATTTACTGAGCTGCATGATATGTTCAGCAGGCACAGAGAACACTTTGCCCATGGTCGGCAGGTGCAGAGAACACTTTGCCCATGGCGTCAAGCATGACCTGCATGCTCAGGCACAGAGTCTGAGGGGAATGGACATTCTGGGTTGGTCACTCCCAGGACCCCTTTCCAGGCTCCAACCCCTGCTTGGGGCCATATCCAGGGTGTGTTCATGTTATCACTGAGTGTGTTTCATCCTACAGTTCATCTTATAATTGCCTCAGTTTTGATGCACTGCAAATCTGTTAATATACTTCCTGCCAGGGGGCTCATTTTACTGCTACCATCTATTCCAACAGTCAGAATACACGCATATGCACACATACTGTTAAATGCTTACTATTTGTTCTAGGCTTTGCTAAGCTTTACCTGATGGTCTAAGGTGGATGTAACTTCTCTCTCAATATAATGATTATTTTCTTCCCTGTAATATAACTGTTGCAGTTCTGGTATTTGTTGATATAAAATGATTTTCCAATTAGTAAAAGATGTGCAATTCCAGCCTACTAAAAATAAAGCCCCTAGAATCCCACTCTTGGCATAACAGCATGCGTAACTCCAGGGATCTGCTAGCTAGTGAAACTGGTGAAAACAAATAAAAAACATTGTTTAAAAAATAACCAAAGTGTCTGGAAATGGACCAAGGACATCCAAGCAAATGAAGAGGCATTACTTAAGAATTCTGCCAAATTATCTGTAAGAACTGAGAGTCTGTGGTCTTTGAACCAAGACCTGACATCTTCTTCCCCCTTTCCTTAGAAACTCCGTCTCTAGGGGTACAGCCAACAGCACAAGACTTTCACTCCTTAGGGCTCCCAATCAGAAGACTATCTTGCTCATCCTGCATTTCTCATTCTGTCCCCTGCTACCTGTTACTGAAGCTAAATTATGGGTCATTGTGGATAAGTAGCAGCTACCTTTTTATGTCCAGACCCTTCTTGTGGGACAGCAGCTCTGTCTCAGGCAGGACACCAATGGGAATCCTGAGCCTAATCACGCTGATCACAGCACGTGTGGCAGGGATTCCATACAGAGAGGCAAGACAAAGAGACTCGAGGCTGCTGCCACTTACATCCACCCAGTGCTCAGCTTTTAAATGGAGTGTAAGGTGTATTTTGTAAAAGCTAGACATTGTTTCTGGCTCTGACGCAGAGATTTTGCCTGGGAAGTGAAACAGACCTTAGAAAGGAGAACTCTAAATTCCTCCCCAAAGAAACTGGCATAATTTATAATGGAGTGTGGAGAAATTGTAGCCTAAGGACACTCCCAAAAAGTGGAAGTTGTAGTAAAAGACAATTGGGAAGTGATTGATAGATTCTTCAGAGATATAGACTGAACTGTAGGCCAGCTAGTCTGCAGGAGAGAAACGAACTGGGAAAGAGACAGCTGAAAGGAGCCCTCCTGAGGTCAGAACAAATTTTAAACCTTGGGAATTCCTTTAAATTTTAAACAATAACGTTGGGGTTCCTTTAAAGAAGACTCAATTTGAATAGATTAGTCCCTGAAACAAATTTATGCCCTAGGACATTGTAGAAAACAGTAGAACAATGAGCAGCACATGGAATTTAACAGCTGGTGTAATCTGAAAAAAAGGGAAAGTAGAAAGTAAAATAATAATAATAATAATGATAATAATAATAAGCTTTAGTCCATTGGGGGGAAAAATGGAAAGCCCAGCCCAAAACCATGTCTTCCTAGAGTGACTGTCAGGCAACTACTCTGCACTCCCTGATGAGCTATATCTAGGGCTTTAAACTGAGGGCAGAGTGGGAGATGGATTAACACTGAGATTTGCTAGAATTTATTACCTAAAATGTCCAGTTTCTAACAAAAAAATTATGAGACAGGCAAAGAAACAGGAAATCACAACCTATATTCTCAGACACCTTGATCTTGTATATAGAAAATCCTAAAGAATCCTCCTAAAAGCCATTAGAAACAATAAGCATGTTTGGTAAGTTTGCAAGATAAAGATTAATATTAAAAAATCAATTGTATTTCTCCACAATTTCAATGAGCAATCCAAAAATGAAATTAAAACAGTTTTGTTTATAAACACATCACAGAGAACAAAACACTTACAAATCAATTTAATAAAATAAATGCCCAACTTATACTCTGAAAATGTATACAACAAAACATTGCTGAAAAACATTAAATAAGTTCTAAGTTAATGGAACATCTCATGTTGACAGATTGGAAGAGTTATAATGTTAAGATGCAATGCTCTCCAAATTCATCTACAAATTCAGTGTACTCTCTATCAGAACTCAAGCCCATTTTTTGTGGAAATATACTTAATCCTAAAATTCATGTAGAAGCTATGCTCGGTGGCTCAGCCTGTAATCTCGCGCTTTTGGGAGGCTTAGGTGAGTGGATTGCCTGAGCCCGCGGGTTTGAGACCCACCTGGGCAACTTGGCAAGACCTCATCTCTACAATAAATCAAAAAATTAGCTGGGCGTGGGAGCGCGCCTGTAATTCCAGCTACTTGGAAGACTGAGGCGGAAGGATCGCCGGAGCCCAGCAGGTCGAGGCTGCGGTGGCCGGGAGCAGCCACTGCCCTCCAGTCTGGGCGATAGAGTGAGACTCCAACTCAAAAAAAAAAAAAAATCCTGTGGAATTGCAAGAGACAAATAATATCCAAAATAATCTTCAAAAAATAGAACAAAACTCAGGCATGGTAATCCCAGCACTTTGGAAGACTGAAGTGGGAGGATTGCTTGAGCCCAGGAGTTTGAGACCAACATGAGCAACATAGCAAGACCTCATCTCTACAAAAAGTCAAAAAATTAACCAGATGTGGTGGTGGGCACCTGTAATTCCAGCTACTCAGGAGGCTGAAACTGGAGGATGGCTTGAACCCAGGAGGGTGAGGTTGTGATGAGACATGACAGTGCCACTGTACTCCAACCTAGACAACAGAGTGAGACCCTGACTCAAAAAAAAAAAAAAAATTGGAGGATTTACATTTCCTAATTTCAAAACTTACAACAAAGTAACAGTAATCAAGATAATGTAGTACTACATAGGATAGATGTATAGATCTTAATTAGAGTCCAGAAATAAACCTATGTGTCTATGGTCAACTGATATTGACAAGGATGTCCAAACAATCCTATAAAGAAACAATGGTCTTTTCAACAAATTATACTGAAAAAACTGGACATTCATACACAAAAGAATAAAATCAGAACTTTATGTCATGCACAATTAATACAAAAAGAGTCAAAAACTTAAATGCAAGAGTTAAACCTATAAAAATTCTACCAGAAAACAGAGGGGCAAATCTGCATAGAGTAGGATTTGGCAATGCATTCATAGATCTGACCCAAAAATAAAGGCAACAACAGCAACTTAAGACTATATCAAAATTAAAATGATTCATATCACACTATTGAGAAAGAGAAAGTCCACAAAATGGGAGAAAATATTATAGATCATATATCTGATAAGGAATTTATATCTCAACTTAAAAAACTCTTTGCGGTAAATAAGATAATGAATAACCCACTCAAAAATGAGCAATGGATCTAAATAGACATTTATCCAAGGGAAATACACAAATGGCCAATAATCAGCAGATGCTTGACATCTTTAGTCATTAGGGAAATGCAAATCAAAACCAACTGAGATATTTCATTCCTACTAGGATGGCTAAAATAAAAAATTCAGAAAAGAACAAGTGTTGGTGAGGATATGGAGAAATCAGACCAAATCCGAATATACTGTTGTAACACCACTTTGAAAAAGTCTGGCAATTCATCAGATGGTTAAACCCAGGGTTACGGTATGACCCAGAAATTCCACTTTCACATATATACCCAAGAGAAATTAAGTTATATGTCCACACAAACACTTGTAAATAAATATTTGTAGTAGCACTACCAATGACAACCAAAAGGTAGAAACAACCCAAATGTTCATCAATGAATGATTGATAAGCAAAATGTGATGGATCCATATAATGGAATATTAATCAGCCATAAAAATGAATAAAATACTTATACATGCAAAGACATGGGTGAACCTTAAAACATTATACTACAAAAATATGCTAATAACAAAAGGTTACTTACTATATGATTCCATTCATGTGAAATGTCCATCATCATCAAATCAATAGAGTCTATCTAAGCAGATTTAATGGCTGCTTAGGATGGGGCTGAGTGGAGGAATATGTTAAATGTGGGGAGTGATAATTAAGATTATTAAGATTATTGGACTTATTGTGAAGTGACAAAAATATTTAAAATTAACAATGGTGATGGTTGCATATATCTGTGAGTATGCTAAAAACCATTATACTGTACTTTAAATGGGTATACTTAAGGTATGTGAATTATATCTCAGTAATAGAGTTATGTTTTTAAAAAGCCCTGGCCTCATACCTAAACACTACAGCAAACACAGGAAACTTACTCAAATTTAAATTAAAATTGTAGAGAGAACCAGCGTTATTTAACAGCAGTTGATATGTACTTTATCTCTCAATGGTCCCAGTAAAAATAATCATTATTTGTAGATTTAAAAATATTTATAACTCCTAAATTTTAAGTTGGAGAATTTTTAAAAAGATGGAATAGAACCATATGATATCATTTCAATGACTGCAACTCAATTTTTAATTTTTCTGGAAGATTTTTTGGGCTAACAGAGAAACCAGAGGAAATGAGCCCCGGGATATTTCTTTTCTTGTTTCTTTACTATAAAAAAGTCAGAATTGGCATCCTATTTATGAAAGGTATGAGTAAGAGATATTATTTAAAAAGTAACTGCTTTTTTCCCCTTTGGTCTATTTCTGACCAAAGCTCAGTGCTAATTCCTGCTAGCTATCCATCAGAAGCAAGTCGAGTACATTTCCTGATGTTCTTTAAATCAGATTCTCTAATTCACAAGCTCTGGTAAAAACCATATCAGTAGGAATCCCTGAAACCTTTCAAACTAACTGCTATTCTAACTTACAGCATCATATACTTTGGTCTTATGATGTGGCGATATGCTGGCTGGCTATTGGAGAACCCCTTAATAAGAAAATGATATGGCAGAGAGCTGTTTTAAAAGCACTTTTTCAAGCTACACCTCCATCAATATTGGTGCGTTAGGCTTAATGTTGCAGTCTGATCACAAGCTGGTTTGTTTGAATGCCAAAACAGGTTTGTTTTGTCAATAAATAATATGCAATATTTCTTCATCTTTATGTTTCTATTCTTTTTTCCCAAACAAATATTTTTCTATTTACCTTTCTTCAACAACAATGTGATAGAGAGTCAAATCTGTTCGTTTGTCCTTTTCTTATTACTATTTAGCTATTATTGCATTGAACTCATAAATCATCAATGTCAGACCAGTAAGTAACTTTGAAAAAAGGACACAGTATTCATAAAGCTATTTGTCCATGAAGAAGCAGCCTTGGAGCTAAGAAGCAGTAGGGGATAGGATGGAAACAATTATAATAGTAGGAGCAAGGTAATTAGTAGCTGTGTCAAGGGTAATAATTTGCAGACATTATGCCAATAGAGAGTTGTTATTCCAGAGAACTTCCTACCTCACCTTTCAAAATGTTAACTGTCCTATAGCATATCAGGTTTGACAAATAGGGCTGTGTACTGGAGACTTCAGGAAAATTAGTTACTATGCTGAGGTCACCCCACCAAGAACATTTCAGAATATTTGCATCTGTAGTTACAACAACATATGTAAGGACATGTGCTTCTGTAGTTACAAAAGGAGGCAGAAGAAAGTTTAGACTCATCTAGGAATAGCAAGTGAGCACTGCAAGTATCATGATCAAGAAATAAATGATAGCTTAATCTAGATTAATTAGCAATCAGCCTGCAGGAGATTTAGCAGTTTATACTCAGACAATAATTTTCAAAGTGTGGTCTCTAGAAGAGTAGCATCGGCATTACTTGGGAACTTCTTAGAATTGGAGATTCTTTCCCCACCCATGCCTACTAAAACAGAAACTCTGGAAAATGAGACTCAATAACTTGTATTTTATCAAGCCTTCTCATTGAATCTGGTACACAGTATAACTTGAGAACCACTGTGCTAAGAAGGTGTTTTATGAGATTTGAGGGTCACCTCACAGATTGGATGTGAGGGATTGCTTAGGAATTAGTAAGATATAAAATGACTAAGGGTTTTATTTAGGAGTTACTCATGATATGACATTCAGTGCATTTTTCAGTATTGTAAATGGAACCAGCAAGTTTGGGATGATCACCTCAGCTTTAAATACTTACCACATAATAAGTGAAAATAAAATAAAACACAAGTGTACATACTGCCTGATTAAATGCAGTAGAAAATTTATGTAGTTGAATTTACAATATGGTCAATGTTGGATAATGATTTCAAAACAGTATGTACACAGGATTAGTTTGATAAATCTTGTATGTAAAAGACTTGGCTAGAAAAAGCAGTGCTTGATAAAGGAAATGGGTAGTAATTTGCTTATTAAAAAATTCTATGTCTATTGGAAAGTTATATTGGATTTTTTTCTTCAGAATTATTAAATAGAATATAGTTTGTATCTCAGGGAAAAAATATAGGAGAAATTTAGTTATTAATTTTCCATATGTTTACAGATTTTCTACTCTGTTCTATTCATGAAATAGAACAACAGGTGATAGTAAGAGATGCATTAGATTTTTTTCTTGACTGTATTAGACTCATTTTCAATTTACAGTTTTTCAAATTAAGCTTATTTAACAAAACTGTACTGAGCATCTACTTGAATAAGTACTATGCACTGCAGGCAAGAAAATGGTAAACGTTATATTGTTTTCCAAGGAAGTTACCATTTTATCTAGGAATGAATTAAATATAGATTCAAAGATAGAAGGAGTATGATAAAGTTAGTAGAAATCTGGGTGAGCAATGGCATTGCAGCAGGAATGTTTAGGGGGAATTTGAAAAGATGATGAGGAGAGATATAACTAGCAAATAAACAAATGGAAAATTTGAGGGGAAAAGGTGGTTAAAGAGAAGTACAAAGTAATATATATGTTCAAATAAAGAAAGGGTATGCTAGTATAGAAAGATAGTTTATCAGCAAAAACTTCATCGAGGAAGAAATACTTAAGACGGTCATTGAATGGATAGAATCTAAGTGGTGTGTGATGGAAGGATAGTCTAGCCAGATGCATATGTGCATAGACAGGGCCACTTAGGTAATACTTGAGGAATAGGTTACATATAGAGAAATGACACAATAAGAAGAGCTACCATTTATTTAGTGGTGTCTTGTTGCATTCAACTTTCCAAATGTTATCTTATTGTGTTTAATCTTCACAATAACCTAGTAGATAATATCTTAACTATCATCTTTGGATAAGGAAGTAACTAATGTGCTAAAGTCAAATAGCTAGACTGGTATTCTTAATCAAATCTAATTGGCTTTAACCTTGTGCTTCATTGTTATCCAGCTGCATCTCAGTCATTTGGAGTTTACAGGTGTTAAAATTTCATGATTCCACTTTAGATTCTTAGATGTGGGGTATAAAGGAAAAAGAGTAGTCAAAATGATGCCAGCATTTCATGGCTGGGTGATTTGGGAAATGGTGACACCATAAACAGAAAGAGTTCCATGTGAGCATGGCAATTAAAAAAAAATACTAGTAGCCCTTCAGTAAGTTGTATCAAATAAAAACAGAGGTTGTATCTGGAATTCAGGAGACATCTGAGCTTAGGGTTGAGAGGAAAAGGATAACAAGAGAATAAAATCTTGGTGAGCACTAATGTTAAAATTAGATAGAAAGAACAGGGATGAATAGAGACTGAAAGTTTAGCCAGGATAGAGAGAGAGAACTGAGGGAGCCTTGTGCTTTTGCCGTTAGAAGGGAAAAGGGGATAGAGTTTTAAGAAGGAGTTCTGTGAATTATGCAGTACTCAAAGGATAATGCATTTGTCAATTGGGATACTCAGGGTGAAACTTAAGAGGCTAGCAAGATTTGTACAATGAAAATAGAAGACAGATAGAAAGAGGAATAGGAGTGAAGGTTTGGTGGGAAAATGGATGCAAGGGACATGGCTAAGAAGTTAAAACCTAGTTTTGCTGTATCTTAAGATAACCATCACAATTTTAGTATGGCAAGAAAAAATGAAGTGGAAACTTCATTCTATTAAGACACATATATAATAAATCTTACAGCTCAATTGAAGAAAGTAATTAATCAAATACATAAGGAAAAACCTAGGATTTTAGCAAAAAACAACAAAAAAAGTGACATATGAGGCATAGTCCTGAAAAGTGTATGACTAAAGTATGGAGAGTTATTGAAAAGATTACATACAATGTAATCTTAAGTCTACTTAATGTTACTGATCATCTTTATTTAAGGGACTTATTTTTTTCTAGTGGATCTGAAATAAGGATCAGCATCTATGTGTACGTGTGTGCAGTGGGGGTTGGCATCTCAGCCTCAGCCTCATTTTTTGGTTTAGTTTTTTATTCCTTATCTGATTGTTTGATGAGTCTCAGGGAAGATAAACAATCATTTACAGGAGCATTTAGAATCTGATTCTGAAGATTGCTCAAAATGTCTTTGCATTTGTTCAGAGACTCCATATTCATTTTGCCATTTCCTTTCTTTTTGTAATGTGGTATCAATGCAGATATGAAGTTGTACCCATATGGCATCCAGAATATAGAAGTTAACAGGGCAGCATAACTGGAACAAAATTCAATATGACAACTTTTGCTCTGAGTATAAACCAGTCCCAAGATCTTTGATCTAATTCCTTTCAGTCTAGTAATAAACCATATATTTCCATGCTCAGAACCCCAGTGTGGTATGATATAGATATTTGAATCTGTATAACATGTATAAAACATGCATATAACATGTCTCTAAATTTTCCCCATCAGAATTTTTTCTTTTTTTTAATTTTTAATTTTAAATGTGTGGGTTATAATTCAGGGTTAAGTATACAAATGTTCATTACACAGGCACCCTTGTTGATGAGGTACTCCCCTGGCAGTTTCCTACTACTACGAATCCCACCCCTGCCCTCCCCTGGCAATTTTCCACTACTGCCAATCCTTTTCTTATAATATTATGATAGCTGTTCAAGCTCTGCTTATGAGTAAGTACATGTGATACTCAGTTCTTTGTTTCTGTGATAGATCACTCAGTATTATAGACTCTAAGTCCATCCAGGTTGCTGAGATGTTCATGATTTTGTTCTTCTTTATGACTGTGTAATATTCCATCATGCATATGCACCACATTTTTTTTATCCAGTCCTCTTTCGATGGGCAGCATGGTTGGTTCCACGTGTTTGCTATTGTGAATGTTGCAACAAACATTTGTGTGCAGGTATCTTTTTCACAGAGTGATTTGAGTTCTTTCAGATATATTCCCAATAGGGGGATTGTGGGGTCAGATGGGAGGTCAACTTTTAAATCTTTTAGGAGTCACCCCACTGTTTTTCACAGAGGTTGTACTAGTTTACACTCCCATCAGCAGTGTAGAAGTGCTCCCTTTTCCCCGCATCCTCTCCAGCATCTCTTGGTTTTGATTTATTGATGATGTTCAGGCTGACTGGAGTTAGGTAGTATCTCAGTGTGGTTTTAATTTGTATTTATTTGATGACTAGTGAGGCTGAGCATTTTTTCATGTATCTGTTGGCTGCTCATATGTCTTCTTTTTGAAAAATGTCTATTCATATCTTCTGCCCACTTTGTAATGGGGCCATTTGGTTTTTTGTTCTTTTAGCACATTTGAGTTTCTTATAGATCCTAGATGTTAAGACTTTGTGAGATATACAGTTGGCAAATATTTTCTCCCTATCTGTGGGCTCTCTTAAATTGATATAGTATGAGGTATAAATTAAATTTACAAAGCTCTTTCAAATTATTTGTCTCACAATAACTCTATTGTTATAATACACACTGTTATCTTTTGATTTACCAATATGTATGAACAAGGCAGCTCAGAGAAATTAAATAACTCTTCTGAGGTCCCATAAAGTTAAAAACAGAGCTGGAAAAGGAATCTTGTAGGGCAGTGCCTTGTGGCACCGTATTAGAGCCTGTAGAAAAAGAAAAAATTGTTCTACTGTAGACACTAATCAAAATATCCTTTAATTTTTTTCAGCCAAGTAGAAAAAAAATTAATAAAAGCTCTATAATACAAAAGTGACTGTATATATGAAGGCCTTTACTATCCAATTTGTACATCATTTGTAAGTCTTTATAAAACAAGCCAAGGGTACCCAAAATGGCAGTTCAGGTTGGGAAACTTTGGTCCAGCTGGAAAGGACTCTTCCCATTGTGCAATAACACAAGATTGCAAAACAACAGCATGTCTTTACTTACTGTTTTAATATTTTATGTATCATGAATTTTTTCCATTAATTTTGATTTAAAACATTTTACCAGGTTGTTGAGCTCTTCCTTGCCACCTTAAAAGTTGCTCCCAAGATATCTTCATCATTTATATTACCCTAATCCAACCCTGCTGCATGGTTCATTCTATTAAGCTACACTGCATTGTAAATTGCAGAGAGACAAACAGGCTAGAGAGACCTAGGCTGAAGACACCAAGGCCAAAGACTGCTGTACTGTTGTTTTAGAAGATAACTAACGGTTCATAGACCATTCCAGGTGTTCTCACATGACCATGCTTTTGGCTCATGTCATTATATATACCTCATGTATCTGCTTTTCTCTCATTTTGATAAAAATCCTAGCATTTTTTCAAGTCCTAGATCAAAGGTACATTCCCTGTAGAACTTTTTTTTTTAATGTACAGACAAGACTACTTACTTATAGTTCTCTGCTATATGCACAGCAGGCTGTGTAGATCCCAACTGTTGGGTTTATCAAATTGTACTAGAGTTTTAAATGTCTCTCTCCCTCCATCAATTGTGAGGCTCTTAAAGTTGAGCTGAGTCTTTTCTTATCTGAGTGTTTAATCATTAACACCTAACATGGTGACTGGCCCAAAGCCAGTAAGCAATAAATGATCATTGAGTGGCAGAATGGTTAAGATGAGTCAGCTCTTAGGAAATACTCAACAGGCAACGTTTCTGTCTATTTAGTTTGGTATGCATTCCAGAAAATAAAGTGTCCAGGAGTGGTTATTTAAGTATAAGGATTTCTTCAAGTGAAGAAATCATAAGATTTTCCAGACATCTTGTCTCTCTACTATCAATAGCATTAATAAGTTAGAGAGTTATTTGTTTAGCTCCCTACTTGTGCCACCCTGTCATAACATGTTTACTTACTTTTTTAAACAAAACTATTAAGTTTGGTTCCAAACTTAATGAAGCTTTCCTTAATTATGGCACCTAGACATGATATGTTCAAATTTTGTTTTTGTGGGACTTTTTTTGACAAGTGAAGATACTATTGCTGAAAAGGTACTCAGGGCACAAGCTTTTGTGCTAAAGCACTTAAACACTTAGAACTTTTACATAGTTATTAGTTTTTACATAACTATTTTCAAATTTGAATATGCCTTATTCTATGATTCTCCAATTCCCAATTAGAACATCATATATTTGGCAATGTGTGTCAGATTTCAGGTGGGAGGGTGTGTGGATAAATGAGGAAAACTGATAGAATATAGATTATTGAATTCTAAGTGTGTCTTAACCTGTTCTATTGGGTGTTCTTCATTTCATATTGTTTCTGGGTTGTCATATTATCAGTCATAATATTATAAGTAATTGTGTAATATTTTACTTTTAAGAATAATTACTTTTTGTATTGTGTGCACACAACTATGATTTTTATGTAATGACCTGTAAAATCCTAAAACAAATAGATTTGGAAATCATAAATTCATTTTGCTGTATACTATCAGCTTTTTTATATGCCATCAATAGTTCATGGTTTAAAATTGACATGTTTGTGATAGTAAATTTTGCAGGTTAAATAGCTAATGGTAACAGTTTTAAAAAATTTTGTTCTGATGTTCGATATTTGCACTTACAGGTGATATTTCTCTCACACCAATTAAAAATAGGGTCATATGTCTAAGAACATAGTAGAATCTAAAATTCACTTTCTAACTCTCAGCTTTTGTCCATTAAGTTCTTGGGGGGAACAAATAAGTTAAACCTTTATCCCATATAGTCAGGTTTTCAGATAGTTTTTTTATTTTATTTTATTTTTGTTTTATTTTTATTTTAATACCAGAGACACTTAGGAGCTATTGTATGCTTGTTAAATAAGGCAAAGAAATGTGCTGTAACCTTTTCCAATTTAAAGAACGCTTTCAGTGCAGGCTTGAAAAAGGCCTGCAGCTAAAATAGTTTCTACTCTATGAATCTAAAAAGGGTATGTCTACTTTAAAAGAAAATAATAAATCTTATAAATTATTTGTTTTATCCATTTAACCCATATTTATTGTTTACCTACTACATATCTTTTTCACATTTATAGAAGATAGGCTTTGCCAACAATATCAGGTAGGGAGTCTTAAAACAATCCTATAGTCTACATGGGGACACTCTTCACTAGTACTGAAGATTAGGATCCTGGTATTTTGGGATCTTTTAAAACATTGCCATTATTTTTCAGCTACATTGTATAAGTTGCTTTGCTTTTGAATGAAATATTGGCAAATATAATTTACAAATAATTATTTTATATAATAATTAGTTCATTCAGGCTGCTATAATAAGATAACTTGAACTAGGTAATTTAAAGCAACAGAAATATATTGCTTGTAGTTCTGGAGACTGGGGAGTCTATGATCAAGGTACCTGCAGATTCAATATCTGGTATGGGTTTGTTCCTCATACAAGATGTCTTTTGTATATCCTCACATGGCAGTAGGGGCTAACAGGCTCCTTCAGGCCTCTTTTATGAGCTCATTAATCCCATTCATAAGTGTTCCTTCCTCATCTCTTAGCTACTTCTCCAAAGGTCCCACCTCTTAGTATCAACACAGTGGGCATTCGATATCAACATATTAACTTCAGAAGGACACAAACATCCAGACCATAGCATATACAAAAAAGTTTTTTAATTAATTAATTTATATAATTTTATTTTACTAGAATACTTACAGGTCAATATAAACAACTTAATACTGTGCATATCACAATTCCTGAGCAGTCTTTAAGAAACTCTTATATCCAGTTCACTTTTGATGGGCAACACAGTTGGTTCCATGTTTTTGCTGTTGTGAATAGTGCTGCAATAAACATGAGTGTGCAGTAGCTTTTTTATAGAGTGATTTGACTTCCTCGAAATATATTCCCAGAAGGAAGATTGCTGGGTTGTATGGAAGGTCAATTTTTATATTTTTTAGGAAACACCACATTGTATGTGGTACACATACACAATGGAATATTACACAGTCATAAAGAAGGACTTTGTACTTCTTTATTTTGTATTTTAAATTATGTACTTTACAGCAACCTGGATGGATTTAGAGTCTATAATACTCAATAATCTATCACAGAAACAAGGAACTGAGAACCACATGTACTCACTCATAAGTGGACCCTGAACATTTGTCATAATATTATAAGAAAGGGACTGACAGTAGCAGGAAACCGCTGGGAGGAGGGGACACATAACATCAATAAGGGTACCTGATCTCACACCGGGCGAGGTGGGGACCAAAGGGAGGCCCAAACTTCACCTGTACGATAACCACTTTCATACCTAACCCTGAAATATATCCCACAGCTTTAAAATAATAATAATGATAATGAACTCTTATAAAATATGTTTTTTCAGATTTAAATCAGTTTATTTATGAATTAGTTTAAGATGCTCTTTCTTTTACCCCATCAGAAGCAAAAGTAAATGTCTTGTAGAAGTTGACATTATCCAGAATTCCATGTTACTTCTTTAAATTTTCTTTCTTTTTTTAATCAATATTTTTTATTTTGATATTGTGGGGTACAGTTAAGGGTTTGGTATACAAATATGCTTCGTTCAGGCACCTTTGTTGATAAGAGGTGTCTCCTTGTCCCCAGACAGATATTGACTACCATTAATCCCATCTCCCTTCCCCTCCCCCCCATAGTTTCTCACCACTGTCAGTCCTTTTCTTATAGTATTACGTTGGATGTTCAGGGTCCACTATATGAGTGAGAACATGTGATACTCAGATCTTTGTTTCTGTGAGAGGTCACTCAGTATTATAGACTCTAGTTCCATCCAGGTTGCTGCGAAATTCATGATTTTGTTCTTTTTTATGGCTGCATGGTATTCCATCGTGTATATGTACCACATTTTTTAAATTCAGTCCTCTTTTGATGGACAGCATGGTTGCTTCCAGGTTCTTTCTATTGTGAGCAATGCTGCGATAAACATATGTGTGCAGGTACCTTTTTTATAGAGTGATTTGAGTTCTTCAGGGTATATTCCTAGTTAGGGGGATTGCGGGGTTATATGGGAGGTCAATACTTAGAGCTTTTAGGAATTGTCCCACTGTTTTCCACAGAGGCTGCACTAGTTTGCACTCCCACCAACAGTGTAGAAGTGTTCCCTTTTCACCACACCCTCTCCAGCAACTGTTATTTTTTGAGTTATTGATAATTGCCATTCTGACTGGAGTTCGGTGTTATCTCAGTGTGATTTTGATTTGCATCTCCTTGATGATTAATGAAGTTGAACATTTCTTCGTGTGTCTGTTGGCTGCTCGGATGTCTTCCTTTGAGAAGTATCTGTTCATTTCTTTTGCCCACTTTATAATGGGATTGTTTGTTTTTTTCTTTTCAGCACGTTTAAGTTCCTTGTAGATCCAAGATGTTAAGCCTTTGTCAGACCTGGAGTTGGCAAATACTTTTTCCCAGTCTGTAGGCTGTCTCCCTGCTCTCTTGATGGTTTCTTTGGCTTTGCAGAAGCTTTTATTTTCCTGTCTTTTTTACCTTGTGGTAAAGATTATAATTTTAACATTTGTTTATAAACTCTATATGGGAAAGTTAAATAAAATGATATTTGTCAAAACATAGTGAACCACCCTAAAAAATTAGATGTTTTATTCTTAATCATGGTATTATTTTACCTTGTCTAATGCACATTGGTCTTGCTCCAAATATGCCAAAATGTGCTGTTATTTCTATAGTCTAGTAATTATATCAAGAAATGCATGTGGGAGAGGGAAGAAAGGAAGAGGGAGGGAGAGAGGCAAGATCTATTGAATTAATATTTTGTTATAAAAGTCTACTTGGTTCTTCTAGTATGTTTGCTCATTTCATTCTAAACATGGATTTAAGAAGTAACTACTTTCTATGTTCATTATATAGATGAGAAAACTGAGGACCATACATTTTATATATGTCTAAGATCACCTTATCGATACATTGAAAGTCAGAATTTAGATCCAGAACCCTCTGGTCAGTAACTTTAGGCTCTGATAGCTCATTTCAATGTCATGGTCACTGTCTTCATCTGTTGGTGCTGCTATAGCAAAATACCATAGACTAGATAATTTATAAACAATAGAAATTTATTTATTGCAATTCAGAAGGCTTGAAGTCCAAGATCAAGGTGCTGGTGTTAGGTGTCTGGTAGGGCTTTCTTGCTGCATTCATGTTTGACAGAACAGAAGGGCAAAAGGGACTAAACACTGTTCCTCACATGGCAGCAGAGCAGAAGAGTAAAAATAGCCTAAGGTAGTTCTTTTCAGTCCTTTTATAAGGCACTAATTCATTCATAAGGATGGAAACCTCATGATGTAATTACTTCCCAAAAGGCCCCACCTCTTAATACCACCACAATGGAGATTAAGTTTCTTTTCTTTTCTTTTTTTTTCCTTCCCTTCCTTCCCTCTTTCTGAGATTGCTGTCACTCTGTCACGCAGGCTAGTCTTGAACTCTTGGACTCAGGGCTCAAGCAGTTCTTCCACCTCAGCCTCCCAAATAGCCAGGACTACAGGCATGTGCCGCTAACACCCAACTCAACACTAATTTTGGAGAGGAAACATTAAAACCATAGCAGCCATTATAACATTAGTTAAGACAAATCACTTAAGTTTTATACGGAGACAGCAAATTCTCCACCCTCATGAGAGAGGGAATGCAACGGCATGTACGTCAACACACAAAATATTTTTTTAAATTCCTATGCTAACTTCTTTCAGAGCAATCAATATCATAAGCACTTAGAGATCAAACTCTCTAGTATAATGGAAATTCTTCTTTAGACAAGTGCTATTTTTTAAATAACTTTTGTGTGAAGGAATGTATGAGTAATTAAGTGAGGTACATCATCTACATTAAGTGGTCTAACAAAAAGTTTGAATTCATATAACTACAAGGAAGACTAAACCAGACTATTGTATTCTTCTTCCATGTTTAGATTTTTTTCACTTTTACTTCTGAGAGTCACATACTTCTAAATATTTAACCACAAGAGTTACTTTGAAATGCTTGAATAGTTATTATCAAGTACTTCCTTCTGCCTCTTTGGAATTAGGCTATGGAAGTTGTCCTGTATTTAAGTTTCCTTTGCTGCTGCTTCATCTTTGGCCCAGAGTCTGACTGATTTTCTGGCCATAATGTATTCTATAAAAACAGTGATTTGGGATGTAAGAAAACAACACACTGCTTCCTAGAGATAAAGAGTAATAGAGGCCACTGAATTCCTAGTGTATAAAAATTGTGTTTACACAATAAAAATGAGACACTGGTTCTCTTAAATGATAGGTTTGTGACTTCCTAGAATTCATCGAGATTTTGTGTAGCTGTATTAGCTGAGAGTCCCTTCTTGTTGACCTTAAACACTAACCTGGAACTTTTGCCCTTCCCATGAGCACCTCTGACACAACAAATCTGGCTACTGAAAATGTGCCACTTGAGTATATTCCATGTATAACTTTACATTATTTTTGCTCATCCTCTGCAAACTCATCTTCTTGTTAAATTCTCATGGTTGGTAGACCACAGATTATAATAAAATAAATGCACAATATATTATATTATAAAATATAAGCTTTACATAGTTTTTGTCCAAATAGGTTTACAACTAAAACAAAAACTTAGTTCTTTATTTCTGCTCTTCTTTCTGCTGTACTCCACCCCCTAAAAGATGTAAAATTATTTGGTCCACTTAAGCTAAAATAGCTACATTATTTTTAAGCAAAGTAAAGCACACATATTGAAGGAACTAAAAATTCTTTACAATTATTTTAGCAATTTACAAAATTAGCACTGATACTTTTACTCACTTATTCATTTACTCACTTATTCATTCATTCATGTATAAATTCATTGATTTCAGGAATGCTTAAGGAAACTATAGTCCATTGCAAGCATTGTAAAATATAAGTAAACAGGAAGCTTTATCCTTACTATGAGCCAATATGCTTCTTTCATTTGCACCTCCTTTATTTCACCTTCCAATGATTTATTTTCTTCATAGCTCTAATTTTTTTAAAAGCAATTTTCTTCTAATATGAAGTCTAGAAAAATCCTAAAGAAAATAATGTATAAAACATAGACTACTTTTATTTATTTGTTTATTTATTTACTTATTTATTTTTGAATTGGAGTCCCACTCTGTTGCCCAGGCTGGAGTGCAGTGGTGTGCTCACGGCCACAGCAGCCTCGACCTGCTGGGCTCAGGGGATCCTTCCGTCTTAGCCTTCCAAGCAGTTGGAACTACAGGCATTCGCCACCATGCCCAGCTAATATTTTGATTTATTGTAGAAATGAGGTCTCACAAAGTTGCCCCGACTGGTCTCGAACCTGTGAGTTCAGGATATCCTCTCACCTCAGTCTCCCAAACTGCTGGAATTATAGTTGTGAGCCACTGCGCTCGGTTAAAACATAGACTACTTTTAAACTGGCTGTCAATTCTTGGATGCTATGGAATCCTTCACTAAGTGCTTCTCCATCCTCTCCTTGTTTATAAACTTCCAAATTGAGTTTCAAAAACATTTTATATAAAAATTAAAGCAGACAGTCAGTCACTAACCCAAACTACAGTGTTACTCATCCCTGAAATTCAAGGATAATTAGCATTATTCCTAAAATATTATTTAATATTTAATATGTACATATTTAAAGAGTGATTTGTAGATCTTTAGTTGAAATAAGGTTTATAATGATTTTAATATAACCATTAGAAATTTTATAAGACTATGTAATTTTGTCAGATATATTCTAGTATAAATACAAAAACACACAAATTCTTTCAACAGAATACCAGCATTTGGCATTATTTTATTTGTATGTATTTTGGGTTAAAATAGTGCTTAATGTAGAAAATTTAGAAAATATAGAAAATGACTTAAAAAAACACAATAAAGGCAGGTAATGTATCACAACTGATTCCCTAAAGATGAAACTACTCTTAATATCACTTATTTCTTTTATTTCTCACATTTAGTCTATCATTCTAGATGTATTAATACTCTGCATGTTTATAGGTTGTCTTTTTCACTTAACAGGATTATTTTTAAGTGTCTCTTTGAAAATTTGTAAAAAAAATTCTCTAGTATTAAGAATATAGAATAATAATTTTATTTTGTACCTATAGATGTAATATGTATTTTAATATATCCTCACAAAAGGATGCTATGGTAATTTTAAAATAATAAATCTAGGTTTACCTCTTTGATTGATTTTTCTTGGAATTAAGTGAACCTGTGTGATCGGCATTATCCAGTTCTTCTCCTGCTAAGGAAATATATTGGCAGTGTGTCCTGATTATTATTCCTGTTTTAGTGATTCTGGTTTTGTTCTCAAGGATAATTACAGTTCTTTCATCACATGTGCTTTGTTGTCCATCATAATTTTTTTTATTAAATTGCATCCTGGTAAGGTTTTCTTATTCAGATTTCTTATTCAATATTCTTTTTTTAAAAAAAAAAAGTTTATGCTGATATTTTCTAACATCAATATAGAGTTTGATTCTATGACTGCATTTTAATTTATCAAGTTTTTCTTTTCTCACCTGGCTTCATTATCTCATAGAAGATATATTTTCATGACCAGGTCTCCCTACTCTTAATCCAACTAAAACATTTTTTAAACATTGTATTAAATTTGCCAAATCATTTTCTTTTTTTTTTGGAAATTACTTTTAAAGGTATATTTTTCTTCTTCTGAGTTTTCAGAAAGATTTTTACTTCTTATTCTCCTTCAGTCTTCATAGAGCCATAGTTTATCCACAAAGAGAATCAAACTAATGTCCCTCCCTTTACCCACTTTAAGCCATTCTCAAATGGGGGCTAATCATTCCTGACATGTTTTCCATTCTCAAACGAGGGCTAATCATTCCTGACATGCTTTAAACCACTCTGTAAGGCATTTGCTTTGCCATTGGCTCTGCCCTCTCTCTATCCCATGAGTGCTGGTGAGTTCTTTGCACAGCCTGAAGGGACAATTGATATGTAGAGTTTTTGCAAGCCTCCCAAGCCTTTTATCCAGCCTACTTTTCCTCTAAACCAGTGCCTAGCTCCCATTTTTGCTATTTCAGTCGATTCCATATAACACTCAGAATCATTTTCCTAATATTTACTTTCTCCATATCACATATTATATTTTCTACTCAAAATACTCCTGTGATTTTCTCTTGTTTAAGGATAAATTCCACATTCATAAGCCCAGCATTCAAGACCCTCCATAATAGACCTATTTCTCAAACATAATTTCTACTCTCTAGAATAAATCCCTCTTCCAACCCTACTTTTCTAAACAATAATATTCCCTTGAGGCCAAGACGAAAAGATAAATTCTTTAATGGTTCAGCTCTCTATTATTAGCACAGATTCCTAAATCAACATGAGGAAGCTATTATAGTCATTTAGAGCTGTCAAAAAATAAGCAGCCCTCTTCATTCTTTCACTTATGACCCTAACATGTGAACTAAGTTCTTCTTAAAGCAATTGAAAGAACATTTAAAAATCTTGTTTCTTTCCATATTAATTCTGATTTCAGGTTCCCATTTTCACAAATATTTTTCCCCATTTTTCTCAACCTACATGTATTATTTAATTTTATTTTGACATTTCCAGATTTTGGCATCAGTGCTGGCTTTTAGTCAGTCCATCTGTTGTTGGGCCTCTGATAGTGGGTGTCCAACCTTGTGCCGTGTCCTTTTTTACATGAGGAACTCAGTGAGCTAGTGGGAAGAACATCACCTGCCTCCCAATGTTTGATTTTCTATCCAGGCTGTGCACTCTCATGAAAACAAATTGCGAGCTGGTGTTTGAATGTTGCCAAATTTCTGCATTTTTTTCAGGAAATAGACATAAGAATTGACATTTCAAAATTAAAGCATCTTTGAAGAACTATTATGTTAAGGGCATGTTTTTTATTCTTGGCTTTTGATCATGCAAAAAGCATGTTGTTTATGGTAGAATAAAATAGCTATGTTCTAGGACCTATCTGAGGACTTGTATTGTTGGAAAAAATTATAATGTAGCTAAAGATTGATATATTTCACTGCTAAGGAAACTGAAAGATAATAACCGTGTCTTATTTAGCTACTATAAGTGGTTTATTTCTGAGTAATATGTGATTTTTAAAATTTGGTCTCATTTTCACAGTAAAAAATTCTAATGATAATTTATTAATGATTATTGTCTATGCCATCTGTTTATATCAGGAAGCATATCTTTTAATACAGCTCACTGACATTTGTATTGCCAAAGTGTATGTTTATTTAAAATATATGTTGTCTTATTTTAGAGATACAAAGTATTATGTTTTATCTATATCATATAGAAATAGGTGAGAATATATAGAATTTGGGACAGTATGTATACACAGGAAAGTAAAAAGAAATCTCATGTTGAGATCAGATTTTATCTGGAAGAAAATGACTGGCCACTAAACATGTGATTTTTTTTTCTCTCTTAAAACTAGACCTAGCATGGAAAGAACAGAAAGTTTATTTTCACAGGCCCTAATACTGTTGTAAGACATTTGGAGATATTGTTTTGTGTCCACCAAGGTCACAGAAGTATTTTGTATAAGTTACAATGTCAACTAATATGTTACTGTGAAAAACAGTATTGGTTCACATTTTTTTTGTGTATGTGTGCCAGGACCAAGAGATTTATTTAAAGGGGGCTGTTACAGAGGGGATCTGTAAGGGGGAAAAAGAGAAAGAGAGAGTAAGAGAGAGAGAGAAAGTGGGAGAGAGGAGGGGAGAGAGCCGCAGAGAGGGAAAGAGCAATAGAGAGAGTGAGAGAAAGAGAGACCGAGAGAGTGGTTCACATTTTTAAAAGATTAAAAACTTTGGAGTCAGACTTCCTATGTCCAAATTTTATCCTAGTATCTTACTGACTGTTGATCTTGAACAATAATAGTACCTCTCTGTGCCTCTGTTTCCTCATCTAAAAAAGGAGGATAATAACTATGCATAGCTCATAGGGTTGTTGTCTTGGTTTCAAGAGTTAATTCAGGGAAAGAACTTAGCGCATGCACATAGTAATTACTCAAAAAAGTTTCCTATTATGACTTTTATGGTGAGAAACAACTAAAAAGGGGCAGTGCGCTCATATCCTTTTTCTAGTATTTTTCTCCCTCTTGGGAAGCTACTAGAGAAACTCTGTGACAATCCACACTTTTCTTTTTTAAGCAGGAAATTAGGACAAAAGTGTTAGTTATATAACTTGGCTGTCTAATACCTTTAGGAAGAAGTAGCCTGATATATTCACCTTCTCAAATGGTGCAGCCTTGTCTCAGGGAGCTAAAAAGTGAATGTCTATGGACCAAGATTCTCCCCTGGCTGGTGCTTAGATGAGCACTGCTAATTTTGTCACTTTGTGATTCATTTTTCCTCCTATCTTCCAATGCTGAACAGCCATCCCTCTCTGCTCCCTCATGACTTGCACATTCTTTTTTTAGGTGTGTTACTTTCAGGAAATTTTGCTGTGGACTGGGAGTTTCACAGAAATATATTCTTTGATCCATTATGTATTGATTTCATAGTTAAATCTCTGCAGACAGACTTCCTCATCTTCACGTTCATGAGGGGACTCTATTTTTATCTTCCCATGTGCTCTAGTCTTTATATTATATAAATGCATCATTAATCATCCTTGTAAATTCCTGGCAACTGATAAATATTTCTGCTGGTTTTGACAATAGAAGAGACTAGATATTTAATTAAATACCTTTTGGAATCATCACTTGACCT
This sequence comes from Cephalopachus bancanus, assembly GCA_027257055.1. Taxonomy (NCBI): domain Eukaryota; kingdom Metazoa; phylum Chordata; class Mammalia; order Primates; family Tarsiidae; genus Cephalopachus; species Cephalopachus bancanus. The sequence goes on from JAPVLO010000686.1 coordinate 133,894, forward strand.
CTTATTTATATCACTCATTCTAGCATTTGTTCATTTACTGACTTGTTTTGTTATCTGTCTCACATGTGTCTCTTGCCTTCTTAGAAGATTGTAATTTTTTAAGGAGAGGAACCTCTTAATATGAATTCCTTTTCTCATAGTGCCAAGCATAAAACTAGACCCAGAATTGACGTTCAGTAAATACTTTCTTGTTCTCCATATGAAACCATGAGTTGTTTGTTTCCTCTTGCTTTGCAAATGCTAGTGGTATAAGATTGTATACTACGACTTTTATAAGAATTACTATACTACAATGGATACAGGGACACTAACAACAAAACTCAAAAGCTGGGTTTTGTATGTTTAATAACAAAGAGTACTTTGCATAATATGAGTATCTGATATAGTTTTTATGATTTTTCTGTAATGGTTATTATTCTGATATTTTCAAAAACATTCAGTGACTTACAATTTTGTTTATTCACAGAAATGTTCTATTTGAAATCCATTGTAAGACTCTGGTAATGCAATCTCAGAAGTTGTATTTCCATTTATTATCTTCTTATGCAGAAATTTTGAAAAGCTTTTTTTGTTTTTATTTTTGTCCTGGACTGAACCAAACCAAAATATCAGGACTCCCATACTGTGAGATCTTCCTGGGCGGGGCTGTGCCTTATTTAGATTGCCATCTCTAGCATCAAGCATCCAGCTCAAGCTCTGGGAAAGATCCAGTAAGTTCATTTACCCAATAACAGGTGCATCTTACCTTTTTTTTTTGAGTGGGAGTCTCATTCGGTCACGTAGGCTGAAGTGCAGTGGCACACTCACAGCCACTCCAGCTTCAGCCTGCTGAGCTCAGGCAATCCTTCCGCCTCAGCCTTCCAAGTAGCCGAAACTACAGGTACTCATTACCATGCCCGGCTAATTTTTTTTCATTTATTATAGAGAGAGGAATCACCAAGTTGCTCTGGCTGGACTGGAACCCCTGGACTCAGGCAGTCCTCTCGCCTCGGCTTCCCAAAGTGCTGGGATTATAGGCTTAAGCCACTGCACCCTGCCAGGTGCACCTTACTTATACACACTGTGCAAGGCAATTTGTACACATGCTTTTAATTTTATCCTGACAACAACCCTCAAAGAGTGATATTATCACTACTTTGAATGAAGACACTCAAGCACATAGAGGTTTAAAGATAAACACGCTTGTGGTTACAAAGAGAATACATACCAGAGCAAATATTTCTAACTCAAGTTTTTTGTTGTTTATGTTCTAAACTCAAATGAGTAAAGTCCATTCTTGTCAGTTTTGTTGTCTACTATAATCAAATTTTTTCAGATCTCTAATTCATTCACTTCTAACTACATCTATTTGAAAGCATAAAATAGACCTATTAATTGGGGAAAGCTAATTAGTAAAGAATGATTCTGTCTCTCCTGGTTAGAAATTTCATTTTTAAAAAATTGTTTCTAGCTGGGCTCGGTGGCTCAGCCTGTAATCCCGTGCCTTTGGGAGGCTGAGGTGAGTGGATTGCCTGAGCCCGCGGGTTCGAGACCCGCCTGGGCAGCGAGACCTCATCTCTACAATAAATAAAAAAATCAGCCGGGCATGGTAGTGCATGCCTGTAATTCCGGCTACTTGGAAGGATGAGGTGGAAGGATCGCCGGAGCCCAGCAGGTCGAGGCTGCGGTGGCCGGAAGCGGCCACTGCACTCCAGTCTGGGCGACAGAGTGAGACTCCAACTCAAAAAAAAAAAAAAAAAAATTGTTTCTGAGATCTTGAACTTTCACTGAGTCAAATCAAGAATGTAAAACTATAAAACTAAATTTTCTAGAGCTACTCTTTATTCAGATGAGAATGTGTTTAAGGTAAAGTTATGCATTGGACATTCAAGGTTAGTGTTTGAACTAATTCTGAAAAACAAATGTTCTTTATTATTATAAGGAAATATCATCAAAGACTTTGAAATTTAGTGGGTGTTGGGCTAGTTCATCTTTCTGGGTTATCTGCCTTTGCTTGCCTTGGACTAGTTAAGTGTACAGCTTTATAGAGGTAGAAATTAAGTAACAGAAAACTGATAGTAATTGCTTCCAGTGGGCTGTTATTGATTATGAAACTATAGATAATAATTGCCAGTTTTGCATTCATTTGTAAATTTATTTCAGTATTTTATATATATGTAAATATATGATATATTGAGTTGTCTTTTGGACCAGTTATAACATCTATTCATTTCCACTTTAATTAAAATTTCTGACACGTTTATTTTATATTGTATGAGAATTACATTTGTGCCTTCATTTCTTAGTAGTGTCTTTTTCTGCTGCATTTTCTTTCACCCTCAAGTTCACTTTTAGCTGTTCAAAAATGTAATGATCTCTTAATCTTAGACATCTAAGATTAGGCATATATGTCAAGTTAATTATCTCATCTGTTATTATGTTGAATTTCACATCTTTTGGCCATTTACAACTATTAAGAGGCTACAAAGCAATAGAAAGTTCCAGGGCATGAATTATACAATGAAGCCTTAACTGTTACCAAATTTCCTTAACTCCATTGTATGAATGATTTAATATATGTTATATACATATATACATATATAAAAGATAATATTTATCTAGTGTAAGGGATGTTTGTTTTCAAGTTGATTTATTATAAAGAAAGAAAGCAGCTAATTAAACGTTATCAAGGAGGAAGAAGAATCAATTTCTAAAATTTTCCTCAGGATCAGAGTATGTCAGAAAGCATATTGATTTCCTCATGATCAGAATATATCAGAAAGCATATTAATTTCATAATGCTAATGCACTGTAGTATACCAAGGAGAATTTGCTGTTAAATTCTGAATAATGTACATATATTTTGCAAAACTGGTAAGTAAAACTTAGATTATTTATATGTACAAGGGGGACCCCAAAAATCCAAAATTTATTTATATAAAATTGTGTATTTATTCTTACATATTTAGACTGTCAAAGTACTCTCCTTTTGATGCAATACACCTATCAAGATGCTTTTTCCACTGCTGAAAACAATTTTTGAGTTCATCAATTTTAATGACTCTTAGTATGTCTTCCTTTTTTTTGTTTGTTTGTTTCATGTCTTCCACATTGTCAAAGTCTCTTTGAGGACTTTTTTCAACTGGAAAAAAAAAAGTCACTAGGAGCAAGATTAGGTGAATAGGGAGGGTGGGGCACAGGGGTCTTGCCAATTTTGGTCAAAAACTGCTGAACACTCAGGACGGTGTGGGCAGGTGCACCTGCAGATCAAACGTCATGAAATGGGCAAACATGTTGAAAGAGTCTCCAAAAAAAAAAAAAAAAATTCACTGAAGCCAAATACAGCCTCTCACAACAACGCTAGCTGGTGCACTGATGATGATGGCTTCTTAGAACACTAACCTAGCTGGGGAAACCTGTACTACAAGGGGACCAACCTCCAAAAAATAATTCTGTTTTTGGGGGGTTCCCTCTTTCATTGAGCTCTCAGCTTATATCAGACTCCTTCAGAAGTGCATTTAATTATCATAAAGTATCTCACATGTGATTTTTATTTTCAACATAAATGTCATATTTTAATTCATATTTCTATCTGGAAAACATACATAAATCAAAGATCATATATATGTATAAAATCTTAGAAATTAGATGGCTGACTAGTAAGCTGTATACTGAGAGGAGGGAGCAATGGAATGTGGATAAATATTAAACTCATGGCAAATTTGAAACCCATCACTTTCTGATGTGGTAGCATAGGCAACTTGAATTTTCTTCTCTGCCTTGGTTCAACTCCATTAGTGTAGAACAAGTTCTGTAACTCATTTTGTCAGGGCTTTTAAATAAAATGTATATAACTAAAACATCTAGTCTGTTTTATTATCTGAAACTAGAGAAGGGTAGATGGCTTATTCTGCAGATGGACATAAACTGGAGATAGGAAGAAAAGTCAGGAAGTAGTTTCAGTAGTTTAGGAGTGATAGCCAAGTAGGAATGGTGATGGGAGTATAAGCAAATAAACATGTAGAAAGCTGAATAATCATGTTTGGTTGCCAAAATAATATTGATGCTGAGTGAAGAATTGTTTTTGTTTTTCCTGCATTGGATGTCAACTAGATGGAGTTGATGCTGGTGCTATTCAAGTGAACCTTGAGATACACAGGAATGGGAAGAGTTTTAGTGAGAGTGAGAGATTAAGAATTAATTTCGTTTTGGGCATGATGGGTTGAGGTACTTTAAAAATATTCAGCTAGTGATGTCATAGAATGTTGTAGATGTGGATCAAAAAGAGCCTAAGCTATTTGTCAACAATGGAGAAGGATGTACTACTTGAAGTAGTTCCAGAATGAAGTTCTAGGGAACACTGATATTTAAAGACATGCAGAAAGAATGCACTTTATGAAAAACAAGGGTTATATGGCAGATACTACTTTAATCCTCATCATAACCCTATGAAATAGCTGCAGATATGTTCCACTGAGGCACAAAGAGGCAGGTAGCCTGCTCAACATTGGGAAGTGGTATCCAAAAATGTCAAAGAGAAATAAAGAGTGGAATTCAGCATTTGTTATGTTACAAGTTAATATAATTTTGAAAACAGTGTTAATTGGGTATTTAAAGAATCCTTAGTAAATAATAAATTATATTCTAACCTTAAGACTTTGTGATTCTAATATTTAGAGATTGCTTGTAAGCATCATGCATAGGTAACCTATGTATAACAAATATGCAACCCAATAAATACTTTTATCTTCCTAGAATAAAGAAACTCAGGTAAATTTTTCTAATGTCATCCAAATCTTTGCCTAAAAAATAAGTATTTGTTTTAAATTTAGATTATTTTAGTTCCAGGCAGTCACTTATGCTGAGAAGCCATTTGATTTGATATAAGCTTTGTATTCTCTGTACATTATCTAATATTGTATTAATTAATCTCTCAACTTGGTACAGGAATTGGAAAAGGATTTTATTATGTACTTCAGGTCATAGAATAAAAAATACTCTTTGAAAAGCAAGCTATTATCTCATTCCTATCATACTTCGACCAGTTATTTAAAGTTGGTAAAATTTATAGTTAAATAGAAATTAGAAATCTTTGCCACAGATGGGCTAAATAACTTACTCACAAATCACAAAGAAAACATACTGACTTCAGGCTGTCATCCTTTTCCAGTGTTAATTTCACAATGCCAAAATTACTTGTTCAAATAATTATTTTTATCTTTATATTAAACATGCCAATGATTTCATTTGGTAGTAGTGGAATTATTTATCTCCAGACCTGTTCAGATATTACAAAATATCTGAATCTGATCTGTTGCTTGCTATCTGGGAGCAAATCACAGAGACAAGACAATTATATTTAGACATTTTAGAATATTTTTTCGATTACCCCCCAAAGACTATTTGAAAATAAGTTAAAATGAATTGGGCTATAGATAATTTTTCTGTATGGAATATTTATAGGTACAGAAATTGCTGTAGAGATTAACTTTTTTCTTGGTCTGTATATAAATGTCTCAAGAAACTGATTTTCTTGATATTGCTAAGTGTCTTTTTTCCATCACTTTGCTTTTAAATTTCTATGCCATTTTATTTTGAGTGAGGATCTTATCATGGCATGTATGTTTATAATGTATACACCATGCATATATAATAGTTATGTATATATAAAACATTGATTTTAATTAGTCATTTTCCTCTATGTCTACTAATGTGATAATTGATATATTTGCATACTGAAATCTCTCTGACTCTGTTAATACTGCTAGCTATGCTACCTGAGGCAGCCTATTATATATTTTTATCCTCTTCCTCTCCACACCCTGCAAAGCATTCTTTTTCCTTCTCTTGATAGCACACTCTTAGCCTTTTCAAGTATTCATAATAGCAAACACTAGATGTTGGTATTGAATAGTGGAAAGAGCATGAACTTTCCAATCAACCTAGGTTGGCCTTAGTTTCTAATTTTACTAACAGTAACTTTGACACTTGATAGACTTACTGTAAAATAGGGCTAATAATACTCACTTTATAGGATTCTAATTTGTATTAAATTACAAAATACATAAAGTGCCTCATATGCAGGAAGCATTCAAAAAAGATTAGATTCCTGCCCCACAATTTATAGTCCATTAAAATTTCCAGATTTTGTTTTATACTAAATGGTTTTTAATGAATAGAGTTATTCTGTATCTAAATGATCACTTTGATCTTAAAAGAAGGTACTTATTCTTTTTACATTAAAGAGGTTAAAAACATTTCCATCCTTTAAGGACTGATTTGTTAATATGTAAACAGGAAGAAGATATGTAGTCACAGAACCAAGAGGAACCCAGTAACCCAAGAAAGATAAATAAAAAGAAAATCTACAACTAGACTCCTCATTATACCAAAGAAGACTGAAGGGACCTGAACATAGGGTCCCTGTGGTAGAATACTGTAGTTTCATGCCCCCATGAGTCATACCTCTCAGAACCTTTATGTATTTGCTTGGTCCTGTGACATTTGTGAGTGGATACAGGCAAACATGATGCAAGCAGAGGCTCGATAAGTGTGTGTGCATTGAAGCCTGTCCCCTTGGAGTGATGCTCTGACACTGCCATGACATGCCCGGATGAAAGACGATGTGGTGAAAAGGGGGCCCATCTGTAAGCACCATGTGGCAGACATGCACAGGGTTGCCCTGTCCCACTCAGTCCACTCGCCAATAAATGCAGCCTCTTAGGAAACCCTGGTCAACACAGTCATTAGAAATACAGATGATTTTGTTTTGAGCCACTGAGTTTGAAAGTCAGGAATAGATATCTGATTAAGTCCCCAACTTTTTTTTCAGTTTGAGAGTGAACAAAGCTCTTCAATGCAAGCTTGATTATTTTTTTAATTAGATACACCTGCTAATATATTCAATTATATAAAATGGAATGTGAATTAGCCATGAAGATTTTCTGTAAATGCAAGAAATTATTTTTCACTCTAGCATACATAAATATTCCTTCAGATAATTGGCATTACTTCTTTTTCATAGTAGAAGTATCTAGGGTTTTGGATGTTTCTTTTTTTGTATGCAAACATCTCAGAATCTTGTTACCTACCACTCTACTGACATACCTTAGGACCATGGTTTCCAGACTTTCAAAAATCACAAAACATGAAAATAAAAGAAAAAATAATGTATCTGAAGTTTTTCAAGTTTTTATTTTGTCATCCAAAATAGTAGAAAAGAAAAAGATTCTATATACATCATCATTCTGTACAGGTAAGGATATTTTTAACAGCAAAAATGTTAGAAGGGCAAAGTCTCAAAACAAAGTTGGTATCCTTTCATTTAAAATGTTTGACTTAAGCCGGGCTCGGTGGCTCAGCCTGTAATCCCGCGCCTTTGGGAGACTGAGGTGAGTGGATTGCCTGAGCCCGCGGGTTCGAGACCCGCCTGGGCAGCGAGACCTCATCTCTACAATAAATAAAAAAATCAGCCGGGCATGGTAGTGCATGCCTTTAATTCCAGCTACTCGGAAGGCTGAGGCGGAAGGATCGCTGGAGCCCAGTAGGTGAGGCTGCGGTGGCCGGGAGCGGCCACTGCACTCCAGTCTGGGCGACAGAGCGAGACTCCAACTCAAAAAAAAAAAAAAAAGAAAAGAAAATGTTTGACTTCATGAAAAACTCACTAACTTATGTTTTTTCATTACGCTGGACTGGCTAAAAAATAATGGATTGACAGTATCCCATGCATTAAGTACATTGTTGCTATTATTATTTTGAACAAATTGTTATCTGTTAGATTAATTAAGATTAAAAAATAAATGTTTTTAGTTTACCTTCACTTATACTTTCTTTGATACTCTTATTTCTCTATGTAGATCCAAGTTTCTGATGTATTTGCTTCCTTTTGTCTAAAGTACTTATTTTAATATTTCTTGCAAGGCAGGTCTACTGGCAGCAAATTCCCTCTATTTTTGTTTCTCTGAGAAAGTCTTTATTTCTTTTTCATTTTTAAGTATAATTTCACACGGAAAAGAATTCTAGGTTTGTGTTTTTATGTCTTTTTTTCCTCTTAACACTTTCAATATTTTATTACACTGTTGTTTGCATGGTTGTGAGAAGTCAGGTGTAATTCTTATTTTTGTTTCTATGTAGATAAGCTTACCCCCCTTCTTTTGAAATATTTTTCTTTATTTTTGATTCTCTGTAGTTTGAATATGATATTCTTTTTTTATCAATATTTTTTATTATGATTTTGTGGGGTACAGTTAAGTGTTAGGTGTACAATTACGTTTCATTCAGGCACCCTGTTGATAAGAGGTGTTTCCCCGTTCCCAGACAGATATTTGCTACTGTTAATCCCATCCCCTTCCCCCCGCATAGTTTCCCAGTACCATCAGTCATTTTCTTGTAGTATTACATTGGATGTTCAAGGTCCATGATATGAGTGAGAACATGTGATACTCAGATCTTTGTTTCTGTGAGATGTCACTCAGTATTATAGACTCTAGTTCCATCCAGGTTGCAGTGAAATTCATGATTTTGTTCTTTTTTATGGCTGCGTAGTATTCCATCGTGTATATATACCACATTTTTTTTATCCAGTCCTCTTTTGATGGGCAGCATGGTTGTTTCCAGGTTCTTACTATTGTGAACAATGCTGCAATAAACATACGTGTGCAGGTATCTTTTTTATAGAGTGATTTGAGGTCTTCAGGGTATATTCCCAGTAGGGGGATTGCGGGGTCATATGGAAGGTCGATTTTTAGAGCTTTTAGGAATCGCCACACTGCTTTCCACAGAGGTTGTACTAGTTTACCCTCCCACCTACAGTGTAGAAGTGTTCCCTTTTCGCCACACCCTCTCCAGCAGCTGTTATTTTTTGAGTTGTTGATAATTGCCATTCTGACTGGAGTTAAGTGGTATCTCAGTGTGGTTTTGATTTGCATCTCCCTGATGATTAGTGAGGTTGAGCATTTCTTCATGTGTTTGTTGGCTGCTCGGATGTCTTCTTTTGTGAAGTGTCTGTTCATATCTTTTGCCCATTTTATAATGGATTTGTTTTTTTCTTTTCAGCACATTTGAGTTCCTTGTAGATCCAGGATGTTAAGTATTTGTCAGACCTGGAGTTGGCAAATACTTTTTCCCAGTCTGTAGGCTTTCTCCCTGCTCTCTTGATGGTTTCTTTGGCTTTGCAGAAGCTTGTCAGTTTAATACGGTCCCACTTGTCTATCTTCTCTCTTATGACCTGTGGGTTTCAGGTTTTGTTCAGGAATTGGATGCCAGTTCTGATTTCCATGAGAGTGTTTCCTTCCTTTTCTAAGATTCTTATGGTTTGAGGTTTTACATTTAGGTCTCTGATCCATTTGGAGTTAACCTTTGTGCATGGGGATAGATAGGGGTCCTGTATCAATCTTCTGCATGTGGTCAGCCAGTTTTCCCAGCACAATTTACTGAATAGGTTCTCCTCTCCCCAGTGGTAGGTGATGGAGGCTTTGTCGAAGATGAGTTGGTTGAGAAATTGAGGTTTTGCTTCTGGAATCTCAATTCTATTCCATTGATCTATATGCCTGTTCCTGTACCAATACCAAGCTGTTTTGATGATTGTAGCTTTATAGTAAAGTTTGAAGTCTGGTAATGTGATACCACCTGCTTTGTTTTTTTTTGCTGAGGATTGTTCTGGCTATTCTTGGACATTTGTGTTTCCATATGAATTCCTGTGTTGCTTTTTCTAGGTCTGAGAAGAATGTTGCTGGTAATTTGATGGTTATTGCATTGAATTTGTAGATTGCCTTAGGTAAGATGGACATCTTCACAATGTTGATTCTTCCAATCCGTTAGCATGGGATATTATTCCACTTGTTTGTGTCATCTTTGATTTCTTTTAGTAGTGTTTTGTAATTTTCATGGTAAAGGTCTTTCACGTCTCTGGTTAGGAAGATGCCAAGGTATTTCATTTTTTTGTGGCTATTGTGAATGGAATTGTGTTTTTTATTTGGGTTTCTGTTTGCTTATTATTGGTGTAGAGAAATGTGATTGTCTTTTGTACATTTATTTTGTATCGTGAAACTTTGCCAAAGGCCTTTATCAATGTAAGGAGGCTTTTCACAGATTCTCTTGGGTTTTCAAGGTACACAATCATATTATCTGCAAAGAGAGATAACTTGACTTCCTCTTTTCCTATTTGGATACCCCTGGTTGCCTCCTCTTCTCTGATTGCTCTAGCCAGGACTTCCAATACTATGTTGAACAGGAGGGGTGAGAGTGAGCATCCTTGTCTAGTTCCAGTTTTCGGGGGAAAAGGGTTTCCCAAATTTTTTGTCCATTTAGGAGTATGCTGGCTGTGGGTTTCTCATAGATGGCTTTTACTATTTTGAGGTATGTTCCCCATATGCCTAGATGCTCAAGGGTTTTTATCAAGAAGGGGTGCTGCATTTTATTAAAAGTTTTTTCTGCATCTAATGATATGATCATGTGTTTTATGTTTTGACATCTGTTGATGGATTTAATTACATTTATCATTTTACAAATGTTGAACCAGCCTTGCATCCCAGGAATGAAGCCTACTTGGTCATGGTGGATGATTTTTGAGATGTATTGCTGAATCCGGTTTGCTAGGATCTTGTTGAGAATTTTAGCATCTGTGTTCATCAAAGATATTGGCCTGTAGTTCTCTTTCTTTGTTGGATCTTTACCTGGCTTGGGTATCAATGTGATGTTGGCTTCGTAAAATGATTTGGGGAGAGTTCCATCTTTTTCAATCGCCTGGAATACCTTCAGTAGGATTGGTATCAGCTCCTCCTTAAATGTCTTGTAGAATTCTGCTGGAAAGCCATCTGGACCAGGGCTTTTTTTGTAGGAAGTTTTCTTATTACGTAGTCGATTTCCTTGATTATTATTGGTCTATTTAGGGTCTCAATTTCTTCTTGTTCCAACCTAGGTAGGTTGTGTGATGTCAGAAAATTCTCCATTTCCTTAAGGTTTTCAAGTTTGTTTCCATACAAGTGTACGTAGTAGTCTCTAATGATCTTTTGTATTTCTTCAGGTCAGATGTGACTTCATCTTTTGTGTTTCTGATTGTGCTTTTTTGGGTTTTTTTTCTCGTTTTTTTCTTGGTCAGTCTAGCTAGGGGACCATCGATCTTGTTTATCCTTTCGAAGAACTAGCTCTTTGTTTCATTGATTTTTTGTATTATCTTTTTGTCTTCTATGTCCTGGATTTGGGCTTTTATTTTGTTGATCTGGATTCTTCTGCTGAAATTAGGAATTTTGTGGTCTTGCTTTTCCAGCTTCTTTAGGTGACTAGTTAGGTTGTGAATTTCTGTTCCTTCCATTTTCTTCATGCGTGTTTGTAGGGATATAAATTCCCCTCTTACCACAGCTTCCAGGGCATCCTAGAGATTTTGGTAAGATGTTTCTTCATTTTCATTTGTTTCCAGGTATCTTTTGATCTCTGTTTTGATTTATCATTGTCCCAGGAGTTGTTTAGCATCATGCTGTTTAGTGTCTGTGTCTTTGTGGGTTTTGGGGGGACTTTGTTGGTGTCAATGTTTATTTTTATTCCACTGTGGTCCAAGAAGGTACATGGTAGAATTTCAGTCCTTTTAAATTTGCTTATGCTTGATTTATGGCCGAGTATGTGGTCGATCTTAGAATATGTTCCATGTGGTGATGAGTAGAATGTATATTCTGTGGTCTTTGGATGGAGTGTTCTGTAGGTATCAATTAAGTTCATTTGGTCCAAAGTCACATTGAGCTTCTGGATCTCCCTGCTGATTTTTTGTCCTGATGATCTGTCTAGGGTTGTGAGTGGGGTATTAAAGTCCCCAGTTATGATGGTGTTAGAGTCAATGTCTTTCTTTAGTTTTCCTAGAAACTGCTTTATGAAAGTTGGCACACCTATGTTGGGTGCATATATGTTTAGGATAGATATTTCTTGTTGATGGATTGAGCCTTTTATCATTAGGTAGTGGCCTTCTGTATCTTTTTTGATTTTTAATAGCTTGAAGGGTATTTTGTCAGAAATTAAGATAGCTACTCCTCCTTTCTTTTGTAATCCGTTTGCATGAAAGTTTGTTTCTCATCCTCTTACTTTGAGTCTGTGGTTGTCCTTTCTAGTGAGGTGAGTCTCTTGAAGGCAGTAGATTGTTGCCTGATGATATTTTATCCATTTTACCATTCTATGTCTTTTCAGTGGTGCATTTAGTCCATTCACATTTAGGCTAATAATTGAAATGCAAGAGTTGATCCCTGTCATAAGGTTCTTACAGAGTTGTTCTTGTTTGTTTGTTTGTTTGTTGTCTTTCTTTGGGTTTTGGAGTTGGCTCATGTGTGTTTTTAATCTTTTGCCTGTACTCTTGTGAAGAATGTTGTTGTTCTTTTTTCTTTTTCTTCTGTGTTCAGTACTTTCTTAAGTGTTTCTTGTAGAGGTGGTCTGGTGACAGCGTAGGTTCTTAGGGATTGGATATCTGGAAAAGATTTCAATTCTCCCTCACTAATGAAGCTTAGTTTGGCTGGGTAGGTTATTCTTGGTTGAAATTGTTTCTCTTTTAGAACTTTGAAGATAGGGCTCCAGGCTCTCCTAACCTGAAGGTTCTGTGGATAAATCTGCTGCTATTCTAATTGGTTTTTCCCCGGTAGGTAGTCTGGCCTTTTTCTCTTGCTGCCTTTAGGATTTTTTCTTTTATAGCTACTTTGTTTAGGCGAATTATTATGTGTCTGGGAGTTGGTCTTCTCATTTGTTGTCTTGCAGGGGTTCTCTGAATCTCTTGTGTTTGAATTTTTTCATCCTTGATGAGATGAGAGAAGTTTTCTTAAATGATTTCATGAAATGTTTGTTCCAGTGTGGCTTCTGTTTCTCTCTCTGCCTCAGGAAGCCCAATTACTCTTAGGTTTGGTCTCTTGAAGTGATCATTCATGTATTGCAGGTTTTGTTCTGTCTTTTTGAGCTTCTTTTCTATGCTTTTGACAGTTTGGGTTACTTCTGTGTTTTGGTCTTCGAGCTCTGAGATTCTTTCTTCTGCTTGGCTGATTCTGCTTTCCATGCTTATTAGTCTGTTGTTCATTTCCATCACAGTATTCTTTACTGCTGTCATTTCTGACATCAGCTCCTTCCTATTTTCCTCTTGTCTCTCCTCGATTTTTTTAATTCTCTCTATTAATGTCTTGATGCCTGGGTTTGTTGCATGTAACCAGTCATTCTGGGGGCTCTTCATTGTTTGTGTTCTAGAATCTGTTTTCTCAGTGTCTGATCTCCCAGGGATTTGTGTGAGACCTATATTCTTCTTTTGGTTTTTCTTCATTTGTGCGGTTTCTCCCTCTCCCTACTTTTTCCTTCCCTCCATGTCACCGTCTTCTTTAATTCTGTTATTCGGGGGTAAAGGGATTGGTTTTACTTCTGTTTGTTCAATCTCCTATTCTTTATGTATGCCCTCTTACTTTGTTCAATTCTGGAGTTGCACTGTAGGTTGGGGGTGGTCCTTTTTGCAGTTTTGAGATTTACTTAAGGGGGAAGCTGTGATTCAAAATTTATCTACAGGTCCTGGTATTCTCTGACAGGTGTGTGATTATTCTGGAACCCACTTCCCACTACCTTGGAATCTGTCCATGCAGTGGGGCTGTAGGTTTACTCCCTGAAATAAAATGTGGTTAGCAGAGGGGAGAGAATGGAGCAGACCATGGGTTGAAGGGGGGTGGAGAGATAGAGGAGTAAGGGGGGAAACAAACGAGTGTGCCAACAAATAGAGAGAGAGGCCTATACTGAAACAGATAAAAACAATAGACCACAGCTACAGACGAACCAACTCTCATACAGACAAAAATAAAACATATAGTGATGCTAACATACCAGCTATCCAACCACCTTATTAATGTGCTGTTCCTCTATATGAAGATATGGTTTACAGAGAGAAGAAAAGAGAAGAAAAGGAAGAGGAAAAAAAAAAGGAACAATACAGTAGGAATATAATTAAGTCATTAAACTAACAGAATCAATGAAGCACACTCTGAGACATTTCATTTAAATCCAATGTCCTTTCATGTCTGATTTCTAGTTTTCTTTTCAAGCTGGTAATTAGTTTGCAGTTAGGGTCAGTTGCCCTTGTCTGCTGTGAAGGACAGTTGAGATCACCCTCTGTTCACCACTCTGGCCTATGTCTTTTTCAAGCTTGTTTCTCCCGTTTTGGTGTTGTTACCTTGAGTCGCCAGCAGGTGGTGCTATCTCAGCTGCTCGCCCCAGTGGGGGTGGGGCCGGACAGGGACCCCAGAAGCTGCAGATGGCAAGATGGCTGCCTGCCTCAGGGCAGATGGCAGGAGACTTACAGCGGGCAGGACGTCTCGGTCGCAGGGGATGTGGCAGTGATCCCAGCAGATCTTCCCTGAAGGGGCTTCAAGGACTGAGGCTGTGGATCACCTCCGGCCCGGGTGGTGCGATGTGCTACCGGCAGTGGTGGTGGTGGCTGCGGCGGCTGCAGTGGCTGCGGCGGTGGCATCTGTGCTGCAGTGGCTGTCCAGACTGCTGCGATGCCCCAGAGGTGGCAACAGCCGCACTCCTTGTGAAGAGCAGGCTGCAATGTTGGGGTCCATAGCCCCTGGGGCGAGAGTCAGAGACCCACTGCAGTTCTCCTTTGCAGAGGTTTTCACAGACCAGGTTGCCCCGTCGCCATCTTGCCGGAAGTCCCATTTAAATATGATATTCTTAGTGTAATTTTTTTTGTTTTGTTTTGTGTTTGGTATTTAACCTGCTTGGTGTTCTCTGAGCTTCCTGGATCTGTGGTTTGATGTCTGACACTAATTTGGGGGAAATTCTAGTCATAATTGTTTCAAATATTTCCTCTATTTCTTTCTCTCTTTTCTTCTATTTTTGTATTCCCACTGTGTGTGTATGTGTGTGTGAGTGTATGTGTGTGTGTATACATACACGCATGTTATATCTTTTGTAATGTCCCACATTTCTTGGATATTCTATTCTATTTTTTTTTTCAGTCTTTGTTATCTTTACTTTTCAGTTTTGAAGGTTTCTACTGATATATTCTCAAACTCAAATATTCTTTTATTAGCCATGTCCTGTGTACTAATAAACCTATCAAAAGCCTTCTTCATTTCTGTTACAGCACTTATGATCTCTAGCATTTCTTTTTGGGTCTTTCTGACGATTTCCATTTCTCTGCTTACATTCTCCATCTGTTCTTACATGTTGTCTACTTTATCCATCAGAGCAATGATCATATTAATCATAGTAGTTTAAAATTCCCAGTCTGATCATTACAACATTCCTGCCAGGCCTGGTTCTGATGCTTGTTCTATGTCTTCAAATTGTGGGGGGTTTTTTGTCTTTAAATATGCCTTGTCATTTTTGTCTGTAGCTGGATGTGAAGTGCTGGGTAAAAGCAAAGTGCTGTAAATAGACCTTTAGTACTGTGATGGTAGGATGTGGGGAAGGGGAAGCACTCTCTAATCCTATGATTAGCTCTCAGTGTTTAGTGAACCTGTACCTCTGGACTTCGAACATCTCAAGTGTTTCTCAGTCTCCGTTCCCCACTTTAGGCAGGACAGGATAACTGGAATGAGCTCGAGTTAGATATTTCTCTTTTCTTACATGGAAGGCTAGAGCTGGCTGAAATTGGGCATTTCCCATCACCCTGGTCATTTGCATCAATTTGGCAGGTTAGAAGCTGAATTGATAGTTTCTCCTGGGCAGACCTTGTTAAGAAAAGAATGGTCTGGCATATTTCAGTATGGGTTCTTTTCCCCTCCCCCTGCCAGAAGCATGAGAGGATTTTTCTCAAAAATTTACTGTGAAAACCTGATAAACCTCTTGGAAGTAAAACTCACCAAAGCATTGGCCCCTTTGTGACTTGCTCCTCCTAGAATTTTAAACTCTCAGACTTGTCCATACCAAGAGTCCAGCAATTTGTCAATTAAAGTTCAGGTTTTTCCTACCCTAGCACCAGTTCCCATGGAAATTTCTGCCCTGGGAATTGCACTTCTCTGTATCTACCTATCTGTCACTCCACTTTTGAGGGCATTGGTTTGTCCTGTGGCTTCCCCTCTCTTATAGAGCTAAGGAGAGTTGATTTTTCTGCTGGTTCAGCTTTTTACTTGTTAGAAAAGAATGGACTTCCAAGATCCTTACGTGGAGAAGAACCAGAAACCAGACATCAATTTGTTTATCACTTTGTGATTTAACTGTTAGATATAATAAGTTTCCTTTGGATGTAACAGAGATAAAAATATACATAAATCCAACACAATATTTATTTGCCATCTATTCACAAATTCGACTCTCCCAGTTTAGCTACCTCACCCTTTTCTTTATTTCATTTTTAGCTGTTACTATACTTCCTTAGGGAGATTTTTCCTTCCAAAGGTCCAAGTTGCATCTCCCTTTTTCAAAAGACATAGAATTTCTTTTTCCTAAAACTATCTGCAGTTTTAATTCATTATTATTTTTGTCATTATCTGTTTACCATGTATCTCCCATGCTGCATTGTTAGCGCCAAAACGGTGTCTATTTATTTACTGTTGTATTGCCTAGCACATATAAATCAATCAGTACATAGTTATTGAATGATTAATGATACTTTCAAATAAAGTTTGCTGCATTTTAAGATTTTTAATATTTGTTATATGTCATATATTGAGTCTAAAATTATGTTTAACTTATCTCATTCAGTAAAATAAATTTTTCATTTAAAAATTTCAACATTGCCAGGCTTGGTGGCTCAGCCTGTAATCCCACGTCTTTGGAAGGCTGAGGTGAGTGGATTGCCTTAGCCTGTGGGTTCGAGACCCACCTGGGCAGCGAGACCTCATCTCTGCAATAAATCAAAAATGAGCCGGGTGTGGTAGTACGCACCTATAATCCCAGCTACTTAGAAGGCTGAGGCGGAAGGATCACCAGAGCCCAGCAGGCGAGGCTGCGGTGACCAGGAGCAGCCACTGCACTCCAGTCTGGGCGACAGAATGAGACTCCAACTCAAAAAAAAAAAAAAAAAAAAAACTATTTTGACATTGAGTCTTTTTCAATATTTTAGGTGTCCTCACTTCAACTTTTACCTCTTAATGATATATTATTGCATCAACTATCTTTCCTAATTCCTTGTTTATTTATTCGTAATAGTTTTTCTCTTTATGACAAGATTTAGTCTATTAACTTACTTAAGTGTTTTTTAAGGTCTCATTTTACTGCTTAAGTTAATTATTTTCACCAGTTTTCCTACAGTTACAGAGAAGTTGAGAGTGGTTAAATAATTTATACAAATTAAACTACTAATAGGTTACGGAACTAAAATTCAAATTCAAGATTTTATAAAACAAACTCCAATGCCCTACCCTACTAACAGGTCAGCTTAGTAACTAGTGCTGTAGACAAGCAATGAATGATCCTATAATTAAAAATGTCTTTGTAGTAGACTGTGGTGGATTTTTCACTTTTTAAGTATTCCATAGAAATATAGTACATTTTATTATTTTCTACATCTTAACCCTTAGAAAGTGCATTTATTATATCTCTTTATGTAAACTTTGTTTTTCAGTTAGATTTATGAACAAATTTAGCCAATATAAGAAATTCTATATTAAAATATTAAGTCACTATGGAAGTAATGACTGAATTCCATATTGAATTCTAAAGGTACATCTAGTGGAGGGAGGAAAAGCTACATGTTTTTAATATTATGTGGTTAGAATTTTACCTTGGGTGATAAGATCAAATACAGTGTTTAGTAATTTAATTTTATTTTTTGAGTTAGAGTCTCACTCTATTGCCCAGGCTGGAGGGCAATGGCATGCTCACGACCACTGCAGCCTCGAAGTGCTGGGCTCAGGTGATCCTTCTACCTCAATTTTCCAAGTAGCTGGAACCACAGGCATGTGCCACCATGCCCAGCTAGTTTAGTAACTTTAAATGTGTGGCTCGAACTGCACATTATAGAGACAGTAGATACATTATTTCTAACAAGTTCTAAAAAAGTAGTCATCTACTTGTTTCATTTAATTACTAAATAAACATTTATGAATGATGTGTTATTCATAAAAATAACTATTAACAATAATGGATGAATAATTCTTACTATCCGATGGGATAAAGTATGAATTAGATGTGGACTTTTTCCTCAGGTAACCGAGTATCTCGGAATCTTCACAGGTCCGTTTATTTATTTATTTATGTATCTACTATCTATCTATATCTATCAATCTATCTATCCATACTGTTACCACACTATTGAAATTATATGACTTTTTATGTTAATTTTATATGCATTATTATTCAAAGTGATTATCTTTAGACTTACTTTGTGATGTAACCTTAAAATGTGTCATGAAACATTCAAATTATAAATGGCAATTTAAAGCTTAATACCATGAATATGTTTTTTTCAAAGCAATTATTTGGTGACTGTACTTTAAAAGACTGGCGTTAATACAGATGTCAGTATTTTGTCTGAATTTGCAAAAAGTAAGGCATCAATTTTTATTAAAGTCTTATAAGGCATTTGGACTTATCAGTCTAGTATGACTTTAAAATCCAAGGTAGATAATATGTTCCATTATTACGTCACACTATAATAGACTCTTTGAACAACTTTTGACTGTTAACTCATCTTAAATAATGACCTTTTAAATTTAATATTAGTTCTGGAGAGTGTCAGGCATACAAAGACTAGGCATTTGTCTTCTCCAGGCATGAGCGTTTATGATCTTAGAAAGTAACAAGAACAGTGAGCCCATGTAGTGGTCTGTGTATAGAACAAAGGTCACAGATACTAGGACACATAGTTCTGATGCTATGAGACCAAGCTAATTAGTCAGTCAGTCATATCATATTACTTCTGGTATATTAACAAGTACTTGTTCATTCTAAAATTAGTAATCAAGAAATAAAGAATATCAACTTTGAAAAACTTAGGAATAACTCTAGCTTCATTTTATTATTTGATTTATTGTTACAGATATGTATGACTTCAGAGGTAATTTTATTTGCCTATTTTGCCGTGATGTGTTTTCCTGATAATTTTCCCCAGTTTAAGTAATTATATCAATGCTTCATGATGTTTCCCAGAGAGCATAATCACATTTAAGTATCTCTGGGGATATACCATATATAATCAATAGTAACACTAACCTTGCAAACAGATAATAATTACACAAAATAAAGACTTTATTAAAGACATGATGGAGGGCAAAGTCTTTTCTATTTGTAGTAGTTATAGATTTCAGTCAACAGTCTCAGATGTGTAAATGGCAAATTCTACTCAATTATTTATTTTTCTGTAACCAAACTCAAGTTCTGTTTCAAGTCCTATTCACTACATTGGTGAAAACTTAATCTGCGTCCATTTGGAATCCTCCTACAGTAGCTCCCATTGTGTACAAAATCCTGTGGGTTTATACAGGGTGAGGGTAGGGGAAAGTAAGTGATTACCTGTTTGGTAATCAAGTTATGTCTATAAGGTAAATACTGAAAAAATCATCTTGTCCTTGGTCTTGGTTCATACATTTTAGTGAGCCATCCCTTTTCCTATTTCTGTGGTTCCAGTAGTTTAGGAAACCATAAAGGAGGCCCAGAATTGTTTTTGCTCCTTCAGTGTCATTCTGAGGATTGTGAAATTCACTAGATTCTCAGTGGCCTTAGATACCTACACAATGAATCCATTGACTCTCTGAGTCTTGCCTTCAACTTCCACATCCACTCTAGGGGAGGATTTCTTCATGCCTACCTACTGGGGCATTTCCTAGAAAGCATAACTTAGGATCTTTCTTTCCCAGTCTTAACTTCACTATACTCCCATAAATTGCCTTCAATCTCTCTCATCACCCAAGCCTAGGAAATCTTTTTCTAATAAAGCGGAACTTCTTTACTCATAAGTTTTAACAGTTTCCCATCTGAAGTACTTTCTATAAGATGCTGCAGACATACCAAACGTGATCTCCTTCATGTTTTTGAGGTTTGGGGAAAGAAAAATTTGAGAGACTAAATCTTTTGACAATATACTAACTCTTCCCCATGGCACAGTATTTACTATTTGATGGAAATAAAGGAAAGGAAAAGGGAAATTTCACAAGGAAAAGATATTTCATAAATAGCATCTCTCTGCCTACAGAGATATATATCTGATATCTTTATAAGTGATTTACCTTAAATAACTTGTGATGTTTGTAGTTTTAAATATATTAAATTTTTAATTCTATCATTTAAAATTAACATTAATGCTTAAAAAATAAATGTCTCAGGCGGAAGGATTGCCGGAGCCCAGCAGGTCCAGGCTGCAGTGGCCGGGAGCGACAGAGTGAGACTCCAACTCAAAAAAAAAAAAAAAAAAAGTCTCAGTTAAAAATCATTTTTTGCCTCTTTCATTGAGAATGTCATATTTTCATTTGAATAAATTATATACTCTTAAAGACCTAGAAGCATAGAAGCAAATCATTTGTTTATAATATTTTAAGTTCTCCAAGGTATTTTAAAATAGATTTGATTATAGCATGGCTGAACCTTTCTTACCTAGAAGAAATGGGTCAGGAAATTCAAATATTTTCAAAATAGTTCTAGTAATTCAGTAGATTGCTTTTTGCTCTAAAATTTCTTGCTTTTTCTGCAAAAAAAAAAAAAAAAAAACAATTACTGTCTTTCACAAGATAGTAGCTAGCAGTAATCCCAGTCTCCCCTGCCTCCACCCCAGAAGGACCTATAAGTAATATAGAAATTCTGCCTTTTGAGAAGTAGATGTCCTGAAAGAAAACCCTGACTCAACAATCAACTCAGTGTTACATATAGTTTTGTCATGGTCCTAGAGACATAACTTAAGAGCTTTGTTAGTGAAAACTGGAAATATCTTAAGTATATAATAATTTAAGAATGGCTAAATAATATTTGTTAGGTTCACATAGTGGACTATGATATTGCTATTTTAAATTTTTTAAGCAAAGATATTAAAAAATAACATTGTGCTCAGTATCTAAGGTTAAGTTGAAGTGACAGGAAAAATTGTGTATGTACTAAATGAGTATATAAATCCCATGCATAGATGAATGAAAGATATACAGAGTAATGAGCATTGTAAAATAAGTTTGATCTGAAGAAATGGAATAGCCTTTCATTTTTTGTTTACCTGTTTTGGCATGTAGAGTGTATATATGTTTAATACAGCCTGTAAGAGTAATTATTTTTCTATTGAAGCCTTGGTCTGCCCTTGCAAATTTTCATTTACCTCCATGAAACATCATAGGTTATGTAATGGAATGAAATTCATTTCTAGATCTAATAAACCTCCTGGGCAATCAAAAATTATATTGCAATAGTTTGACACAATGTCCCACATCATTCTCTAAATTATGTGTTTGTGGCAAATTATTCATTTTGAATTTAAAAATTATAAACAGTCTTTTATCAACCATCCCCATTTTACACATAAAGAAACTGAATTCAAATGAAATGTTCTTTAATTTTCATTTGTAAAATGTTTATAATTAGCTCATTTGAATGCATTTATTCAGCATCTTGTGCATTCCTATCAATGAACAATGCCAGGATTAGATGTGTCTTTAATACTAATAGTAAAGAGTGAAAAAAAGGTAAATTTTAAAAAGGAGTTATCTTAAATCAGTAATTGAAATAATGAGTTAAGAGAATTACTGTCCCATGTGTCCCGTCGTCACTCAATTATAGCTCAGTTTTTAAGGAGTCTAAATGGGCTTGTTGTTTTAGAACAAGCATATTTGGACTTATAAAAATACTCTATCTTGTTAATTATAACCAAATATGTTTCTGATTTATTTTGGTGCTTATTTAAAACATCTATTTGAGAAGAAAGCTGTTACAAATCATATATGAATGAGGCCATCTGCAAAACGATGCATATAAAGATCTTAGTAAATTATGATGAAATTTAATGACAAGTTTAAAAACAAAGGCAACTTTAATGTTTTCTCATTCTAGTGAGTCTTTCAAAATTATTTAGAATTCTTATGTTTTTTTCCCCTTCATCCATCCTGAATATAGTTATAGCCTCACTCATGACTTCACCAAATAATTTTCAGAAAAATTTAATCTCATCAAATTACCTACCCTAAATTATAATGTATTAGTAATCGTTACATAAAAAGACACATGAGAAATAATAAGACATTTGACTCAGCATTTATTTGATATATTTTCTCTTTCACAGTTAACACTAAAATGAATATTCTTTTCTAAAATTAATTATTCAGGCATACAAAAATATAAAAAATGTACACAGGAATAGACAGATAATAGTATTATTTCTAATTTGTAAGCACCTAGTTGCAATGCAGAGAAATTTTTAATTAAATGATCTGGGCATACTATGATACTTTTTCAGTTAGTAAAAAGCCTCAACTCTCTCTTCTTACAACATTCTTACATTGAAGGATATATTTTTTATTTGATCTATAGTATTTTTACTGCTTAGTATAATGTCCATTTTTGGATTTATGTTGGTTTATTGCCACATGCATTGACAATTTTAGTCCACTATTTACTTAAAACTCTTTATGAATCCGTGATAGACACCACAGAAAGCAAGTAGAAAAAGACACAGCCTTGTCTGTTCAGCATATGCCCTTGTTCAGCTAATCAACATTCACAAGATGGTATCAAAATATCAGTCCTAACCCCAGTTTGGCTAAATATTAAAACATATGGCTCTCCAGTTAGTTGGCTGCATGGAATAACCGCACTCCAGGTGCTTGTCACAGTAGAATCCTGAATCAGCCTCAGGTCAAATCTTTCTAAAGCTTAGCCAAAACAAATACCATGGCGGTTTGCTTAAAGGATATTTAGTCCATTCATTCTTTTATTCCTCCTAAATGTACTACAGACTGAAACAGAACATCAAGAAAGCCTGTGTACTAATCTTGTCTTCCCCACCTCTGTGCCATTATAATTGCTTTTCATAAATGGAACGTTGGCACTATACCATCAGCCTTTATTGAAGACATTTTAGGGAACATGGCAATATATCAGGCCAGTAAATGTTCTCTCTGAGGATCTATTTCTAGTTTCACAACAACATTAGTTTTACTAAATAATTTCAGTCAGTTTTAGGAAGAAATTCTGGTTTAGGAATAATAATAGCCTTAGTAC
The DNA here is from genome assembly GCA_027257055.1 of Cephalopachus bancanus. Lineage (NCBI taxonomy): Eukaryota > Metazoa > Chordata > Mammalia > Primates > Tarsiidae > Cephalopachus > Cephalopachus bancanus. Next base: position 156,952 of record JAPVLO010000686.1, read on the forward strand.
TCTCAACTTTATCAATAGAAACTATTTTCAGCTTCATACTTGATTTTATGAAGCACTCCAAGAATATTTCTAATTTGACACACACTGACTACTCAAGGATAGTTTTCAAATTAAAATACAATTAACATTATCATTTAAAGTTGCACACATTCCAATAATTAGGTTCCCAGTACAGCTTCAGAAGCAGTAAGAAATAAGCACAGGAGTTAATGAAACTTTTCCCAGCAATGGAGGAACCAATGTATTGTGCCTCAATTAAAAGAAAAATAGGACTAAATGTTAGCCAAGTGAGCAAAAGCTTTGGCAGCAAGAGGAGAAGAACAAATAAACAATAAACAAAATAATGAAGCAAGCAGGTTTAAGGTCATAGGATGAGGCCTTGACCGCATGGTGAATGATGTTACTTTTGTTCCTCCCGGTTGCTACAGTAATGACAGTCTCTCTGGAGTATCACTCAAGGTCTCTGTACTTATGCCTTTGACTAATGCTGATTTTTTTTTTTCCTTTTTAAATACATCTTATGCCTTCTAACACACACACACACACACACACACACACACACACACACACACACGAAATATACTGAGATAAATGGACAGTCTTAATATTTCCATAGGAGAATTATAGTCTATTTTGTAATAATTCAAGATATTTGTGAATAAGAGGGAATGATTAAATGATTAACACAAATATGTTCCTTGATGTCTTGGTATTTGAGAAAGAACACCATAAAATTAAGTTACTCTTGGAAAGAGAAAAATTTCACATTAGAAATTTGGTTTCACATTTGAAATGGCCTGATATAATGTTGGTAATGAAGTTAATGTCTTCACAAAACTAAATTTTACACATTTGTTATAGCCACAGTTACTTATCATGATTGCAGATGGGAGATTACTAAGAAAAACATTTTCTTCCTAGCTAAGACTTGAAACTAATAGCATTTAAAATGTATAGCTAAGTCCCAACAGAACACCAAATGAAGCTGAATACAGCTTATTCTCAAGGTGTCAGTTTTTCTGATTCTAATTTATTTTCATATTAGGTGCCAAAATATATTTATGCTTAAGGTTGACCTATTCATTCTATAATCTTAATATCTTTACTTGTTCTTCAAACTGATGCAGTGAGCTTATCTTGACTTTTCTGCAGAAAACAAAAGAACATATATCTCAAATCCATTTAGAAAAATGATTCTTTTTTTAACATTGCCAGGTGTACATTTAAAAAAAAGAGGAAAAAATTATCCTTTTGAAATAAGCATTGATTATGTCCTTAAGAAATACTGTTTTCTTCATGTTACTATTTTGTTCTAGATCTCATTTACACCTATCAATGTGATGATACAATATATTGTTAGTGTTTTAAATAATTATGTAATATATATGTATATAAATGTAAATAAATATTAAAACTTAAAATTTTGACAAATTGCATTTAAATATAGTTTTCAGATAGATCCGTAATATTTATGCTGAGGCCATTTGTATATTATTTAACAAAATATTAACATATATAAAATTTCTTTCCCAATTTTCTAATTTTTTGTGTGTATTTTCTAATTCTTAAGAAATCAAATACTCAGAAGTAAGCATTGTAATATGCTAATATTAGTTAAAATATTGCTCTGTGAAATATATTTAATTCAATAAAACCAGAGGGAATATATAGAGATATCTTTTTTTAAAATCCTACACTTTTGTTGATTGTCATAGAAAGATAGCTTTAAAAACTGAATGGCATGCTAATTATATTATAAATATAGGATAAATTTTTAAAATTTGACAGTTTTAGGACTGCCTTAAAACTTAACAGTATAAAGTGAATATAAAATGTTATTATGCTGAGTAAATTTTATTTTTTTTATAAATGTCAGGCAATTCCTTTTACTCAATATGAATAAAGAATATAAGCTCATTTAAGATTATGATTTTTAAAAATAGTAAAAGCAATTTTTAAATGCCTTAAATTTGTAGACTGTTTTCAGATTACCAAGTAACTTTTACTTCATTATTTTTTCATATGTCAGTGAATTAGATTAGGTATTGATATTATTGTCTCAATTCCACAGGTTTAAAACATCATTTCATGTAAAACATCAATGAATTAGCTATTTAAATTATCATATATAATAATATTACATGTAAATATTGTTTAATTAAAAATTTTATTTAATGTTTATATATATTGGTATAATTGGCAATGTGAGGACATAAAGATTAATTATGGATCTTAACCTTATGATAGTACAGTCAGTAAATATTCTGAATTTGATAGATTGTATCAGAATATCAGTAGGATAATATTATGTTAAAATATGACACAAATGTTGTACATCCCAATTCACATATTAGATATTATTACTTTTATAAATGTGTCTCAATGCTAAATAGTAGTCTACTTTAATAATTTTTCAATATACATTTAAAACTAAATATTACATTTATGTTTTTGCTTTTCTTTCTGAAATAAAAAACCAATAAAGTTTTAATATCTAAAGGTCTAAATTTTTTTTAACTTGGTTCTCAAAGTAAATAGAATTTTCTAAGAGTTAAAGGAAAACAAAATCCTGTTTGTTGAGGCTCCTCTATATTTCAGTCATTACCCTCTTCCTTGCACATTTTCCTTCTGGTTGTAATAAATACCCTGTCAAACTTCCTTTCAGCCTTGCATTCTCTGCTTTGACTGGCTAACACTATTCTTCCTAGGTCAACTCAGTTGTCACTTCCTCTGAAAAGTCTTTTCTGACTCTTGTTGTCCCCCACCCTATATAAGTTGCATCTTCATTGAGCTTTCAGCGCATCTTCTGCTGACTTTTATTACAAGGGTAGTGAAACTATTTATATTTTCTTTTTCCTGCTAGGCCTTGGGGTCATTGTGATGAGCAACTGTGTCTTTAATCTCTGTATTAACATAACCTAATATAGTGTCTGGTGAAAATATGAGAAATAATAATTTAATTGAATGAATTATACAACGTGATAGTTCTGTAACTTATCTAGGAATAAATACTTCTCCAGGAGTAAAGGTTCCTGCAGAATAAAGATTCATGCATAGTAGTTTCTATTATACGTTAATATACAAAGTTCACAGAACATTCTCATTGTTTATTTACATTTTTACCAGTTTCATTTTGAAAACTGGAAAGGAAGAAAGAAAAAAAGCATTGTGCCTAAATCTACAGCAACTAGTCTATATAAAGGCTAATTATTTAATATTCCATAAGAAAAGAATGATACCTACAAAGTAATTTCTACTTCAAAATCTATCTAATGTTCTTCTAAGAGATAGTCTAACGTGGAACTCTAATGCTACATCTTCTTTTCATTTATGTGCTTAGGTGCTCATTACATAAAGATGAAGCAATGTTATACACATTATAACTTATTTTTTTCAGGTATAGGAGCATACCTAAATTATAGGTAAACAATTGTTTATAGCCAATTATACAGGCTACTTGAGAAAAACAAAAACAATTATTGCAGAGATGACAGAAACAAAATGAAAGATTAAGAAAGAAATATATGACTACTTAAGTACCCAAGCCTGACTTGTACCCACATCATTATAATAAAATGAAGTAAAAAGAAAGAAATATATTAACGGAATACTCGATTGCATTGTAGAGACATGTCTGCCAACCTTTTTGAGATATATGTCACTTAGTCTCATCTCCATGTTTGGCGATGTGCCTGTTGCTTCCTTGAAATTTTCACCTTTCTTCACTCAATTTTACTAAAAACTACACTCAAGTTTACTAAAAACTTCACTCAAGTTTACTAAAAACTTCCCTCCCCCTTTCTTAAATGATCCTGTTTAGTATGCTTTGCTGATTTCTTGTGAAAAGAGCTATTTTCCAAGAATCTTCCCCATATTCTTCTCTGAGCAATCTCCATATTCTTTAATCTTTCAATCTTCAGCTATAACCTCATCTGTGAGATCTATCACTTACTAACTTTGGATATTGAGCAGGATGTTACTTTTTAGTTTCCATATTTCAATTTCTTCATCTGTATAATGAACATAATTATAAAAACTTCCTCCTAGGATTGTTGTGAGGATTAAATGATATAAGCATATTTACAGGGTCCTGAAGCTTAACTTACCCTAGCCTGTCTTACCCTCAGAACCTGTTCTCTATTTTTAAATCACCGTGTTCCTTGTAAATTAGGACAGGTTTTTTTTTTTTTTTTTGGCAGTGTCAGTTCCCTTATTCATTTTCTTCTGCTGCTGCCTTAGTCAGCTATACAAGCTTGTAACCTCTGCAGTGCATCTGTCATTCCTTCAGGGTAAACTTGTCCCCTTCAAATGCAAGTAGCCTAGGGAGGAAGTTACATGCTAAATGAAAACCAGCTATGTGTTAAAAATGGAAATTCTATTTTATAGTTCTATTTTTCAACAAAGCACACTGAGCTCAATCAAAGGCCACGAAAGCAGTGTTAATTTTTTGAGGGTACATTTCTTTATCGTATTCTTTTTCCAAGATGACAACTTCAATCATGCCACTTTCTGACTCAAAAATCTTTATTTGACTCAGTTGAACATTTCAGGCAGTGAGACTCCTGCTGATTTCCCCCACATAGCGAGCAATTCTGTCTTGTATATGTTCCAGGAGCTTTAGGGCACCATGTGTTCCTGGTGACAGGCTTCTGCAGTGGGACTAACAGCAGAAAGTTCAGATGTGAAAACAAAGCATTCCACTCTTTTCTGGCAAGACACTCCTCTTTTTCTCTGCTCCTCTCCCTCTCCCCTAACTCATTCCTGGGTTTACATCCTCACTTTCCAGAAGACACTGAGCAGGTGTGAAGACATGGGGAGAGTGAGAGTCCAGTTAACAAGAGTTGACTGGAATGTCTTGGGCTCCTTGAGGTGACTAAGGTAAACAGAGTAGACCTTGTATTAGGGTTAGCCCCAATGTTCTTTCTAGTTGATGATAATTGTGAGGCTATGATGAGATATGGCACCTGATTGTTAGGATCTAGCAGTAAATATCTCTTGTTTTTTAGCAATTAAAGAAATTAGTTGAACTAACATCCATTATTCTAGGTCAAGTTCATGTGAGATGCTCTTTACTTTCTGTTATTAGGTATCCATTCAATTACAGCGTGCTTCTAGAATTACTAGTTTCTTCATTGCAAAAATGAACAGGGTAATAGTAATGTATTTGCTGCTATAATACATGCTATCTTTGCCAACTTGACTTTCTTTTTTTTTGAGTTGGAGTCTCAAACTGTTGCCCAGACTGGAGTGCAGTGGCCGCTCCTGGCCACCGCAGCCTCGACCTGCTGGGCTCCTGCGATCCTTCTGCCTCAGCCTTCCAAGTAGCCGGAATTACAGGCATGCGCTACCACGCCCAGCTGATTTTTTGATTTATTGTAGAGATGAGGTCTCGCTGCCCAGGCGGGTCTCGAACCCGCGGGCTCAGGCAATCCACTCAACTCATTCTCCCAAAGGCGTGGATTACAGGCTGAGCCACCGAGCCCGGCTCCAATTTGACTTTCTACTTTATGCAATCCCCCATCTCAATCCTTAATCACCTTCCATACTGGCTCTAAGAGCAGAGACAACATGGTAAAAGTTAATCTACTCAAAATATCTATGCTTCCCTATATTCCATCAATGACTAGTGAGTCTTGGCCTTTCATGCCACATCTATCTGTTTACTGATAGCAATATAATACCTGCAAAAATGCTTAGCCAAAGATTGAGTACTGAATGTTTGGAGTGTGTAATACACAGTATAGGTATACAGTGAGGTACCAGAAAGCAAAGCAAACAAATATTGCTTTATTTATGGAATTAAACAAATTATTTTAACCCCTTACTGCTTCTCTGATTTATGTTTGCATTATGTTTTCACTTATATTGCTGTGTTTACAATATAATTCTAAGTGAGGAATCATTAAATAAAATGCATCCACACAAAGGGTATTGCTTCATGAATAAAAATCATGTTCTTAAAAACTCTTAATGGCATCAAAAAATCAATTTAATTTTTAATGATAGCTTCAAATTTTTCAAACATTTACCATGAACAGGCAGTGCTTCTATAATATATATGTATGTATCTATATATTTTTGAAGGAATCTGAATCAATTGCAGGTTCAGTATATGAGACTTAAGATTCTACAGTCTATAAATGGCTACAGGAAAAGGAATAACTTGAATAATTGAGTTTAGAACATATGTTCAACAGTCATGCCTTGAATGAGGAGCTCAGTCCTTAAATATTAACTTAAATTTGAAATATTTTCTATCCCTACCAATTCCAACTTAAACTCTATAACAGATCATTGTCTTCTGCATATGAATGACACATTGTTTTCATTCTCCATCTAGCTTTCCCTTTATTTCCATCATCCTACACCAGAAAAGATAATCATCTGTGATGTGTGTGTCCATGTGCAAGCGTGTCTGTGTGTGCATGTGTGTTTGTCTTTCCCCTGGAGCTTTGGTCCAGTTTTCTGTTTCTCAAATTCAGCTGATCTGTCATTGCTTGTAATAATTCTACTCCATTAAAGTTTCTCTGGTGACTTTGGGCAATTTAGTTGGTTCATTCCTAATCCTGATATTATCATTCTTTCTTTAATTGCCTAATTTGACTAAATGAAGATATAGACATTAATATTTATATATTATATAGTCGTGTATGTAATATAGATGGATATATACTTATGGTTTCTGTATAATTACTTTTATTATTTCAAAAGCAAAGATCATTTATGTAGCACTTAGAACAATTGGAATGTCATAGAAAATATATGATAATTATTTTATGAATTAATTGAATTAAACAGCTTCAAAGTCTCACAAAGATTTCTCAGTATTGATTAGCTATTGAATGTCAAATAAAACAAAAACTAACTAAAGGCAGTATATCCAAAATTTTTTATCAATATTACCTTTCTTTTTGAATATTTAATAATTATATTATCTTTTTAATAATTAGCCTCATGTTGAGCAATATGTGATCACACAAACTGTAGGATCCTCACTGTATTTTTAATTAAAAACTTGTCTGATGAAGGGAGTATACATTGGTGACTCATGTGTTTCATACAAATTTGGGGTTAAAATTTGGGGTTAAAAATGAAGTTAAATGAACTTAAATGAGTCATGAATTCTCATTTACAATGGGGTTGCATGTAGCTGTGGCCTTATACATTTATATTTAGCTAACATTAATAAAATTACTTGCTAATAGTCCTATAACTTGAATTTGAGAAACTGCTTTGATTTTAAAATATATAAGAAAAATGGCACTCTATAATTATGATTCTAGAACACAAAGAATCAAGAGTAAGGCAATGTAGAGGGCAACTTTCAAATATTCAATAACAAACAATATAGTATAGTTTAGGTATCCAAACACATAAGGTAAAAATATGCCCCCAAATGTCATAATAATAGACATAATAATTAGGGTAGTATTAATGTTAAATCAAGAGAATATAAAGGAGTGAGTTTGAGAGAAGCTTCAAATTCAATGATAATATTTCATTTCTTCAATTAGGCCAATGCCTCATGATGTTCATTGTAAACTTATTATTAATGCCCTATACATGTTTTATAGATGAATTTTCAACCCTGAGGATGTTTATTTTTTAAAAACATAAAAAGGAAAATTAGATAGCTTGTAACAAAGCATGCTAACTAATTAGATAACATATATTGTTAAATTAGATAGCATATATTATTTAAAAATATACCATTAAAAAGATATATAAATTAGATAGCACATATTGTTTAAAAATATATTATTATAATATATATAAATTAGATAGCATATATTGTTTAAAAATATACCAAAATAAGCCGGGCTCGGTGGCTCAGCCTGTAAGCCCGCACCTTTGGAAGGCTGAGGTGAGTGGATTGCCTGAGCCCGCGGGTTCGAGACCCGCCTGGGCAGCGAAGACCTCATCTCTACAATAAATCAAAAAATCAGCCGGGCGTGGTGGCGCATGCCTGTAATTCCAGCTACTTGGAAGGCTGAGGTGGAAGGATCGCTGGAGCCCAGCAGGTCAAGGCTGCGGTGGCCGGGAGCGGCCACTGCACTCCAGTCTGGGCGACAGAGTGAGACTCCAACTCAAAAAGAATAAATAAAATAAATAAATAAATAAATAAAAATATACCAAAATAAATGGTATATTAAAAAGTATATAATATTAAAACCATAACAAAGAGCAAAAGTCTAACAACAAAAAGTCAAAATAGTGGTTATTTCTAGAGAATATGTAATAAGATGTTATTGAAAAGAGCACCTGGTTGGCTCTAATGTATTAGGTAGTATTGGCAATGTTCTGTTTCTTATGGACAGTGGGTGAATGGATATTTACATTTAAAAATTTTTTTATTTTTAATTTACAAATAATAATTGTATGTGTTTGAGGGATACAGTGTCATATTCTAGTACATGCAAACATTGTGAAATGATCAAATAAGGTTAATTAGCACATCCATCACCTCACAAGTCACAAATTGTGTTGATGACTGAAATATATAACCATAAGTTTTTTTAAAAAACTAAACCTTTCAAGTGGCCTATATATGTATGTCACACTGAAAAGAACAGTTCCTATTTCTCTTGAATTCCAATAAAGTACACTTTCTTTGCCATACAACTTAAGATCTGAAATAGTTTATAAGAATTACTTTGCATACACACCAAAATTCATAGATAAAAGTGTAAAAAATCATCACCCTTTGAATAACAGCCGACTCAGCCTGACTGTATCACTTGGACTTTAATCAGAAAAGCAGAACCATTGGGAAGTATAAAACATGTACAATAAGAAATTTGCTGTAGAGATTTGATCTTACACAGTTGTAAAAACTGGTTAAGTGATTGTTGAAAGAATGCTGGAGCTTGAAGTCCAAAGGGCAGACAGAGGAAGGAAAGATGCATTTAAAGCAGAAGAGAGTAAGGACAAACTGGAACCCATGAGTATGAGGTAGAATGACGTCTGTTCTCACTGATGGAAAAGTTGAAGAAAACTCCAGAGGAAAATAGATTAGCTTCATTCCTGCCTTCTGTCCCAAGCCAACAATAACTGACAACAAGGGTAACCTATAGCAGCAACTAGTGACCCTGCCCAAATTTTCTGAATATACACAAGCCAATAATAAGGCAGCTGCTTTGCTTTTGTCTGCTAAATCATATAAAAAATGTCTCTTGTGACATACTGTAATGGGAAACATTTAGGGAAGGCAATTCTGGGAAACATAGTTAAGTTTACACAATACAAAATCAGCATACTGATTCTTTCCCGCAGCAGGGGCTTCAAGTACTGCATTATGTTTTACTACACTGCAAGAGAACTTAACACCTAACCAATCTCCCCAACCATATGTATCTATTATCCATTATCTAGTTGTCTAGTACAACTTGCCCTCCTATAAATTTCAACCTTCCTAGTCTGTGAGATTATTCTGTCTTTGAGTATTTAATCCACAGTGATGCTTTAATTTAAAAGTGAGGAATGATTTCTATTTATTCTGTAAAAGGTTTTAAAAATTTCATTTGGCTACAATTGTTTTAAATGATCTGTCTTCCAAATGCTTTGTAAGCTTAACAAAAATAAAATTCCTCTGTGATGAAGAGTGTTAGAATCTTTAACATAAATTTTGTTTTAAGATTCAATTACTTATTGCTTGTAGTGTTGAGTAGTGACTAACTTAAATTTAAGAGCTTTTCTTTTTGCTTTGATGTAATTATTCACACATGTAACATCAGTATACAGATCTTATAATAAGGATATAGCAAAATACACCTCTACAAGAACACAGGGAAGAGAACTGATTATATTTTTAAAGTGAATGTGGCACACGTACAATATAAATTACATGTTTTTAAAAGAGTTGGGTTTTTTAAATACTGGAGTTATAATATATTAATAGCTATCTTCCTAAAACTTAGCACACCTGAGTAATTAATCACAAAAATTCAGTGAAACCAAACATAAGTAATATTTTTGCTAGAATGCAGTTCCTTAAAATCAACACAATAAATTTGTATGAGTACCTATAAATTGAGTGCATCACTTTTACCAGTGAGAAATCAGCTGTATCCTTGGAATTGTCCTTTAAACACTGGTAAGGTGATCCATTATCTTGATGCCTCTGCTTAAACTCAAACCAGGTAGAATACTAGGTTAAAGAGGTGTTTAGGTGAGCTCAGACTCTCTCTTCCTGCAGTCCTCTATCCAGACAGAAAGAAAAATAGGAAAACAATGAGGGAAAAAGGAACAAAATTTACTTCTCATCCATAGGGGGCAAAAAATACACACACACACACACACACACACACACACACACATATGAGATAGGGTGCCAAAAATGTTTATATATTTTAAGAGATATTATCTATGTATTACTTTTAGTTTGCTGTAATCAGAGGTGTCTGGACACTGATCGTAACCACTCTGAGCTCCTCTTGTAATCACAAGTCAAACGGGACTTGTATTCATCTTTTGTCATTGATATATTATTACAATTTTAATACAGTTTTTCCTTTCTCAAAATGTGTATACATTTTTGGCACCATATATTTAGACAATTCAGGATATTATATATAGATAGATATAGATAGAATATATATGTGTATATACATATATATTAAGTGGTTTCAATGTTTGTGTTCTTCCCAAAATTTATATGTTAAAATCCTCCCCATGGTAATGGATGTTAGAGAGTACAGCCTTTGGGATGCAATTAGGTCATGAGAGTGGCGTTCTCATGAATATGATTAATGTTGTTACACAAGAGGCCTGAGGCAACTCACTCAACATTTCCACCATTTGAGAACACAATTAAGACACATTACCTATGAACCAGAAATAGACCCTCAACAGGTGCCAAGTCAGTACCTTGATCTTGGGCTTTCTAACCTAGAACTGTGAGAAATAAAATTCTGTTGTTATAAGCTACCCAGTTTGTGATTGTTGTCATAGCAGTCTGAGTGAACTAAGAAAAAAAATCTTTTGTGTATGTGTGTATATATATATATATATAGTAAAAAACAACTAAGCTCATGATTTTCTTCATATAGTTCTGTCAAAATGTTGTTAATGTATAATTTATACATATTTACATTTTTTCAGGTATATATTTATATATTATTTATGTAATGATATTTAAAACATGAAACATTCCGAGAATACATTCTTAGATTAGGAAAGTAGACATAAATTATGATGAGAAAGCAACCAGAAAAAATGATTATGGTTTAGTAAAAGAAATATGGAGGACACAGAAAGGATATCAACCAAGAATATGAAATTATATTCTAAACATAGTTTTAATCTCTGGTTATAATATACATAATTTTAGTTGACATGTTGCTATTTGCATGACATACAAATCTACATTACGAGTTCCTAATGAGAGAAAGAGACTTCATTTGGTTGCATGGGAGTGTGAGGATCTTGCAGAAACAAACATGCACATAAGAGAAGACATGAGTAGGTACATAACCACTGCTCAGTTTAGACCTGGGATGATCACTGTAGCACAACTTTCTAATGGTACCCCATATTTTATTAGGTTTCATTATTGATTCTTACCGTTCATATTCAGTTATTACACTAGAAATTAATATTTATATTTAGTTTTTTCTCAGTTCCATATACATGTTTATGTTCTAAAAAATTTTGATATAATTTTTTGTATATATAAGAGCAAATGAGAAAGAACTTCAATCATTCAATTATGTATTTTGGACATGAATTATTCTTATGTTAATGATTGTAAAAGAAACAAAATTATGAATGAAGCTATACATTCTAGTCAAAAAGAATGTAATGATAAAAGAATCTGGCACATACTTCATTCATTTTTAGAAGGAACAGGGTAAGAATAGAAATATCACAAATACATTATTGTGTACATTTGTAAGCTGCAGTCTCATGAATGATCACAGATTTCTAATACACTGATTTTGTAGTCTAAACAGCTAATTGTGCAGTCTAGAAAAACAGTGCATCACCGCTTCAGCCCTTCTCACTTTTATAGATGCCCAAGGGGAATAAATTTATAAGTAAAAAAAACATTAGTATCAGGATGTCAGATTGAATTATAAAAATGCATTTATATGGGCTAAATAGAACACCACATTGCCAAGGTAACAGTGATACAAGTGACTAGTTGCAGGTAATATTGCTTCCCAATTGGTGGCTTTGTCAAAGAGTAAAAAGGTGATTTCTAAGCAGATTAGTAGTGTAATTATTTCTCTGTGAAATTTTTGTTGACTCAAAAGCTTCATAGTAGGCAGGAAACTCAGTGGTATTTTAGTACCTATCCCCTTGATTGCTTGACTTTCCTTTACAAAATTTTGAGAAGAGGCCCACACAGTCTCTGATTAAATACTTTTATTCATGGCAAATATATACGCATTCTAATCACCCTGGTTGATCTTTTAATGAAAATTCATTTTAAAGTGCTATTTGCAAGATTTCTCAGTTATAAATATGAATGTTCATGTAGGTTTTACGACCATAGCTTTCTTACCATTTTAACTCTTAATGCAAACTTTCAAGCTACTGCAGGTCAGAAAAGATACTTAGAAAAATAAATAGGCAGCCCCGAAGTTCTGAGATTTTCCTTAATGGTATTGTTACTATAGTTACAGTTGGAATGTTATATAAAGCAAATTGCTTATTGATGAAAAAATGCTGAGTAGCACAGCAGCAACCCTTTTATGGGTTTTTATTGCCTTTATTTCCTTCTTTCCTCTTAAGATTAATGGATTTTTTTGAGCGTTCTTTTGTTTTGAACAAGCTCTGATAAAATAAATGTGTTGTATTAACAAGTACTAGCTGACAATCAAATATATTCAAGTATGTTGTGAGCAATGTGGTGTTATTTTTTTTAACACTACTTGTTTATCAGAATTTTTCCTATTTGAAGATGAATTTTGATATCCTGGTTAGTAATGTTAAAGCATTGAATAAGAATGTGACTGATCTCATAGTATGGTGGCCTCTGGAGTATTTATATTTAACAATAATAATATAGATAAAAAACTTTTATTATGTTTTGTACCATTAGAGCATACTTATAATAGTGTCCTCAAAACAAAATATATTTTAAAATCACAGAAAAACAGTAATTTTATAAGAGCAACCATAATGATGACTAGTATATTTTTAAAAGCTTCCTTAAGCATCTGTATTTTGTACTTTTCAATTTAATAAAATCAGTGATATAATAGAAATGTCTTTAGTATATCTAGATAGATATATATACACATAATTTTCTGGTTGTCTCATTAACTATATTTGTAAGCAGATATTTCAAAAATAAAACTATAACTCATTTTATATTTAAACTTAAGGCAAAATAAATAATAACCATGTGTATCACAAGTGTAGCCATTGTAGAGTTAATGCTATGTGTGGATAAATCTTTTCAGCTAGCAAAAGTCATATGTGGCATTGCAATATTAGCATTAAGTTTTTATATAAATTAAAGAACTTTGTTTAATTTATTTCCTTGCTATTGAACTGGGAACATGAATGTTTAGTAGGTGTGGCTATTGAGGAACTAAGAGTGCAGATAACATATTTGGATCTAGAAATGTAATACTTCTTAATCCAAATTCTGATTAGAATGACACAAAATTCTTTGGGATTATTTTTGTTGGAGAATGGAAAAGAAATTATGATGTATAGATGTTTATATCTTCTTCTGCGGTTATAGAGTATTTTCAAAATTTTATCACAAAGCAAACTTCTTCATTGTTTATAATTAATGATAATATGATAATGATAATGTTGCCTTTTTGTGGACATGTGTTATATGATTTTGTTATATCTTATCCCTTAACTTACTAATTGAATTTCAATGTAAATAAAATAATAAGGCCTTAGGCTGATGTTATTGTCTTTATATTTTGACTGATTGCCACCAAATATAAATAGATTTTTATAATGAATATTTCTATTATGTCAAATAATGACAAGAAATATTTTTGGCAAAATGGTTCATCTTACATGCACAAATTATTAACATATCTATTTTAAGGCTATATCTTCTTGGAAAATATCTGTCTAAAAATGATATCTTCCTCTTCTGCTTTGCAACACAATAGCTCCCTCTGTCTCTTTCTCTCTCTCTTTTTTTACTGCATATTTTACTTATTTTACCCATGCTTTTTTCCTTCTACTTGAGTGTTAAGAATCCTGATAAAATAAGCTTTGTATATACATTTCCCAATTGGTATATGTCCCCAATAAATATAAACAAAATAGATATATACAGAATAGATAAAAGAATCAATGATGTCATTATATGTCATAATGGAACATCACTTTCCCAATCAATATTTGTGACAATTAGTCAAAGTGTAAAGTCAAAATAATTAGTCTTGGCCATCTTATTCACAGTGAAAGTTAGTCATGTGCCCAAGGGACTGAGTATAGCAACATATGTTAAAAATAATTGCAAAATAGCAATTATTTAAAATGTTAGGTTAAACTAAATTTGGATGGTAGTTAAAGCAAAACATTAATTTGAAATAGTCAATAAGGCTTTCAGGATAACATCTTTTATCTCTCAGATTTACACTATCGTCTTCTGTGCTCATTACAAACCTCAGCAATGTGGTGGTGATCACTGCTTTATAGGTTTGCCAAGCATTACTTTACATTGGGAAAATGAAGGTTTTGTATGACAAAATAGATTAAATAGATTATACCTTTTATCCTCTTACCTAAATTTCAAATAGTATGAAAACCGTTTTCAAATAGTATGAAAACCTAAATTTCAAATAGTATGAAAAGCATGCTACCTTGAAATAATCACTATGCTTTATTTCCTCAACAAATTTTCTTTTTTTTTTTTTTTTTTTTTTTTTTGAGTTGGAGTCTCACTCTGTCGCCCAGACTGGAGTGCAGTGGCCGCTCCCGGCCACCGCAGCCTCAACCTGCTGGACTCCGGTGATCCTTCCGCCTCAGCCTTCCAAGTAGCCGGAATTACAGGCATGTGCTACCATGCCCGGCTGATTTTTTTTTTTATTTATTGTAGAGGTGAGGTCTTGCTGCCCAGGCGGGTCTCGAACCCGTGGGCTCAGGCAATCCGCTCACCTCAGCCTCCCAAAGGCGTGGGATTACAGACTGAGCCACCGAGCCCGGCTAACAAATTTTCTTTTTATCAAAAGTTGTATACCATTGTTGTATCCTATGCTATAAATAGCAAGAGATGACAACTTTGTAAGGATAATTTGTCCCAAAAACTCAGATTAAAAAAGTCACACTTTTATAGTTGACAAAATTTTTCAACTGAATGAAACCTGTATTTCTGATATATTTTAAATTATGTAACTTGTTTATATTAGAATATGGGCTGCAGGAAGTCTTAATACACACCTGTATTTGGTTTTTAGAATTCATGTGACAAAAAGTACAGTGATGCAGTTGTTTTTATCTGTTTTTGTTTTTTAAAAAGCTAAGCTCTGAATGAAAATATCTTAAGCTGTGACTCAACCAAGTAATAGTTTTTAAAATCACAGCATAGATTAAGATTGATTTTTTTGTACATATTGTAGGACTTCTTCCTTCAGGACTGTTCAACATGAACCTAGAACTTTTTGTATTTGACATAAGGGATCAAATCTGTTTCTTTCCTATGACTTTATTATATAAAGATATTAGACCAAAAGGGTACACAATTCACTTCAGAGCTACTTAGACATAAAATTAACAGGGAAATTGATACTGAATGATCATAACACACAAAAAGCAAATGAACCCATTATATATCTTAATGTTTTATGGACAATATTTTGCTGTAGTTAAATGATTGACTTCTGTCTTTTTTAGACCAGCAGTAAGAATTATAATGGTTTATAGATTGCAAAATAGTCACAGATACTAAGCAACATTTTTAATGTTTCCAAATAAATTGGAAGCTGAAATATGAAATAAAACTTAGATCACTGGTAGTGTCCTAGAACAATAAATGACTTATGTTTCTAAGCAACTGGGAAAGAGTGAGCCAGCAAGAAAAGCAATTTGAAATTGAACTTTTCAGAGGACAATACAACCTATGAAAGGACTGTTTATATGATCCTCCTGTAACCTGTGCAAGCTCAGCCACTCATCACTTGTACACTAAAATAAACAAGCACAAGACACAATGAAATGAAATGATTTTTATTCCAAAAGCTGGCATTGGGTGAAATGGCCAGGTTAATGCCTCAAATAAACCATTTCAGATTTTTGGGTTGAGTACAAGTATTTAAAAAAGGAAACTTTCATGGGAAAACATGTGCGTGTGGCACAGAGTGTGTCAGGATGGCTTGTCTTGGGTTATGGTCCCCCAAAAGATTGGTGTTATCTCATCTACAGTCAGTTTATGGATCAAGCATCTCATGACTCTCCCCAAGCAGTAGGGTCCCACAGTCAGGTTATTTTAATATTCACTCCTGGGATTTCTAAGCAAGCATCCAGTCAGATAAGTGTACATGGTGAAAAGTTTCTAAAACATGTTTCATGACTTAAGACATGTAAATATAAATAAATAAATAAATAATATATATATATATATATATATATATTTTTTTTTTTTTTTTTCTCTTTTTTTATTTTTTTTTTAGATGAAGTCTCACTCCATCACCCAGGCCAGAGTGCAGTGGTACATTCATGGCCATCCCAGCGTCGACCTGCTGGGCTCAGGCGATCCTTTTATCTCAGCCTTCCAAGTAGCTGGAACTACAGGCACATGCTACCACGCCCAGTTAATTTTTGGTTTTACTTATTGTAGAGATGAAGTCTCGCCAAGTTGCCCAGGCTGTCCTCGAACCTGTAGGCTCAGGCATAAATATATTTTAAGGCTGAGGTACTCAGTTACGTCCTAACACTGGGCATTGCAGAATGGGCATATATTAAATGGTAACAATCAGTACTATATACACAACTTTTATTTCTTACATTATAATAAGTATATAAGAAAAAAATACAACATAAATCAATCAGGGGAGGCATTCTGTAATCGTATTAGTCAACATAATCTGTCTCCTGTGTGAGCTTTTGTTGTGTTCTTATCAGAGAATAGTTTTCAGTCTTTAGTTTGTGAAAGCATTAACCAAACAGTTTATCAAAAGGGCAGATCCTCATTTCTCCATAGCCAGGATTCTGCCAAAAGGATTTTGGTGTAGTTCCCAGGAATTTGTAAGTCTAAGGACCCCCCCACAGTTGATTTAGTTCAGGTAGCCATGGTTTACATTCTGAAGAGGAGAAATGTAAGGAAATGTTTTAGGCAGCAAATCAGAACACTCTGGTAATAAGATACCAAACAATTTGATCCTCCATGTGTTTCTTGCTCAATTGCATGAGGAAATGCAGTTAGTATTAAGAATGTAATAATTTTCTTCATCTGAAAGCAGATACAGAGTTATGCACAAGAGATTCTTGAAAATTCTACTTATATACCTGTAAAGCTCTACTCTGATAGGCCAAACTATATTTGGCCTAAGACACAGGAAATAATAGGCTAAATCCTAAAGGAACTTTGGTTAATTGGTTGTTTAAAAGAAAATCATTATGAGGTATAAAGTGTTTGAAAAAATTTGTGATACAAATACTAATTTTGAAGGCACTAACCAGGTTAAAAATAATTGTATTTAGGACAAATACAGTTTTTTTTCCTCCCCTGAAATGAATTTTTCCTTTGGTTCACTTTTAATTCAAGTTTTTTTTTTTTTTTAACTCTTTGTTATTTAGTGTGAGCATAGTAAATTGCTAATATCTAGAGATTCTACACATTTTTAGATTTCAAATTGTGTCTTTGTAATCTTTTTTAAAATCACTGTCTTTGATTTAGAAAACAGTGACTCACCTTCTTTATATACGATAAACAACTAGGAATTATCAAATTTTCACTTTAGTAAATGCACAGAAACAGGCATTCCATTATAATATAGATAATCTGTTCATTACTGTTTTATTTGCAGATTCAAGAATGGCTTTGTTTAAATTGCCAAACCCAGAGAGCCATATCAGGACAGCTTGGAGACACAGGCAAAATGCCAGCTACACCATCAGCAGCCAAAGCATCTCCATGCCTATTCCTAAAGAACCACCATCTCAGAAAGCAGCAGTGCCTCCCCAGGTAAAAGTGAAAAAGCAGGAACAAGAAGTAAAAACAGAAGCTGAAAAAATTGTTCTAGAAAAAGTAAGAGAAACACCATTAATGGAAAAACTTCCCCCTGTGGTAACCACAGATCAAAAACATGAAGAGAGTAAGCCAGACAAAGATAAAACTTCAGGCTTGCAAGAAAAAATGCCACTCCCTGAAGAAAGAAAACTAACCCCTGAAGAAAACAAGCTATGCCCTAAAGAAAAAGTGCTACCCCTAGAAGAAAAAAAGCTAATCCATGAAGACAAAAGGCCAACACCCGAAGACAAAAAGTTACCCCCAGAGGCAAAAACATTAACCCTAGAAGAGGAACAGAAACATGACTTACTTAAAAGTCAAGTACAAATTGCTGAAGATAAGCCGGAAGGCAGAGTGGCTCCAAAGGCAGTACAAGAAGAGAAACAAACTCAGGCCAAGATGGAAGATTTACCATCTGGCAAGCCTGGGAGTTTGTGCAAGGAAGATAATATGGCCAAAACAGTAGAAGAAGAACCACAGGTGGCAGGCGTAGCAAAATCTGATCAGGTGGAACCTGGGAAAGAAAAAACAGTAAGTTATATTTTCCTAACTTTACACAGTCTCATGTATGTAGTTTACAATTTTTATTTTACCTAAGTATATAATTTGCTCAATAGTAGTTACTTGAGTGAAGTTCTTCAAACAATAAATTGAATGTTTGAAGAAATGAAACGTTTGCTGAAATGAAGAACTATGGCCTTTTGACAGCTTAATCAAGTTTACATAAAGCATAGACATAACATTTATTTTTCTGTTTCTTATGCCTATCAAATAATTTATAAAAGTCATACAGAGTGATGAAGATGCTTCCTACAGTTTCAAGTTATTTCTTTTTTCTCTTCTGTAGGCATAAAAAAATCAGTATGCCCCTTTATATGTCTTTATAAAGTATCTGTTCACTTAGCCGTCTGGTTACACAAGCATCAACAAGCTTTTTCTTGGTTGAAAGCCTTTTAAAAGTGTGGTTAACCATAAAATGATTGGGAAAAAAAAAAAAAGGTATGACTAATATCCAAAGCAAAAGTCATTTTTAAAATTCAGAAAGTAGTTTATTTTAGTATTTAGCATGATTTTAATATGATGTATTGTGTCAGCAGTTTTATTCAATGCGTTTAATACTAAAGGGCTATTTTTAGCCCAAGTATAACCTGCAATAATATATCTTCTTTTCCTTTTCTCTAATGGAAACTTTAAAGAGCAACCCATTTTAATCAATATTTGCACAACAAAATTATTACTTTTACAGGAACTCTGGTATTTTAGAATTATAAGAGATCCTACATATAATTGAATAATTTTAATTCACAGAGTACAGCAATGATTTACAGGAAAATTAAATGACTTATTACTATTAAACCTTCAACTAGAAACTATAGTTTGTTCTGATTCTGAGGGTTTTTTGTTTGTTTGTTTACAGTTTAAAGAAATCCTTACTAACCCATTCTGGCATATGATGCATCTCACATTAACTAAATAAACCCTAGTCTTCCTTCATTAAAATACATGAGTTTAATCAGAGTCAAAGAAAGCAGATACTCACATATTCTCCATTCTAATGACTGTATCTAGCAACCACCACCACCACTACCAACCACCAATGGCTTCTCCTAGCTAACTTTTGCAGAACTTGATGCTTGGTACTGTTTGCCCTTTTGGGAAACTTCCCATGGCTTTCATGACCCCCTGTTTTTATTCTCTTTTAAGAACACACTTTAAGAGATCTACTTTAATTATATCCATGATTTCTCTTTGTCAATTTTAAGTGATTTTCATTTTGAGTTCTGTCTTCTTTCTTCATAGGAGAGACACATGGACAATTTTTAAATCCATTTGTGCACCTTCTGACCCTCTTTTGAGTGTCACACCTGCATTTTCAAGTATCCAGTAGATAATTTCACTTTGAAGCCTCACTGTAAATGCAGACTCAATATGTCTGAATCTTATCCATTTCTCTAGAAGCATTTCTGCTTCTAACTTTCTATTTCTGATAATGGCACCATCATTCACCTGTTTCCTGTCTCACAGTCACTGATCTTCTGAGAGATCTAAGGTTTCCTCTTACTTGCCTCACCCTTTGATCTTCACATCCAAGTTATCACACTCCTGTCCTAATTCCTGTTCTTTAGGCACTACCTTACTTATGGATTTCATGATCTTTTGTCAATTATTTGAGTAATCTAATTATTGATCATTATGCCTTGCTTTTCTCCCTTCTCCAGTATATAGTTGTCAGATAAGTGTTTTGCAGAGTTCAGATAGTTTAACTTGGTTAGTCAGATATTCCTAATGATTGCCTATTGTGTTTTAAATATAATCTAAATAAGAAATCTTCAAATAGTTTGTTAGTTAATGTACTTCTCTTTAATTTTATTTTGTACCTGTATCACTTTCTTTTTGTAATTACTTTTTCATTTATTGTACAACCTCAATATCTATTTATTTATTTATAAACTAAATATATGCACGATTTTACTAATATTTGCATTATAAAAGATTAACAAAGAATAGAGAATAATAGTCAGGCAAATAAACTAAAATTACCACCTTTATCATATTTATTTAAATATAGGTACTAGATGCAAATATGTTTGATAACATTAAAAGATGATACATGATAATATTTTAGAGAGCACTGAGTGACTATGTATTTTTTAAAAATCTTGGTCTATCTCACAGAAACAAAGATCTGAGTATCACATGTTCTCACTCATATAGTGGACCTTGAACATCTATCGTAGTACTATAAGAAAAGGATTGACAGTGGTGGGAAACTATGGGGGTGGGAGGGAGGGGAAGAGAGGTAGGATTAAAGGTAGTCAACATCTGCCTGGGAACAGGGAGACACCCCTTATCAACAAGGGTGCCTAAACGAAGCATATTTGTATACCTAACCCTTGACTGTACCCACAATATTAAAATAAAAAATATTGATTAAAAAAAAATTCTTGGTCTACAATTTTATGATGGAGTTATTCAAAATCCAACTTCAAAGTTAAGTTTATTTTGATACTTTGGTGTTTAGCTTTAATGACTGTCCATCAGAAAATACATAATTAAAAGGGTATTTTAGAAATGGAAGAAGTGAATCAAAGGTTGCACTCACCAATACTTGCTATCATTTTTCGAAGAATAGAACTGGAAACCAATTATTAAAAAAAATTGTGACAATAGCAAAAATAAATGTGAAATTTTTCCTAATACCCAATATTTTTTTTAACGATTAGAACATAGGGGGTTTAAAAGTATTTTCTCAATAAATCCTTTGGGAATTTTTCATCTGGAAGATTTTAAAATAGAGTAAAATATTTAGTTTTAAAGTTTTTAAGTAAACTTATATGATAGTTTCTAAAAGTGACAAATGCCATTTCATGTATCATACTCACATCATAATTTCCAAATATCTATCTTTTGAGGGCTGTTTCCATGTTATAATCTTATCAAAGAAATAGATATTGTTTATATTTCCTTAAATACCTAATAGACAGCATATTGTTGGCAACTAGTGTTTAATTTCTTCCTAAGTGTCCAATAAGTAATATATTACTGATAACCATATTGTCACATAAAAGTTGAATAAGTTTAAAATTTTTCTGTTTCTGTTAAGAACTAATTAAATATTCATATTCTGCAGCTTTTAAACTAATTTTCCATGAATTAACCAGTAAACAATTGTAATTAAAATAATTTTATAGCTATTCATCATAGTACAAAATAAATGTTCTTCAAAATTTAAAGGTCTCATTATTATACAGTGTACTATATCAGTAACATCCAGAGCCATTCTGTCTAATCCTGGCTTATTTGTAATCAATGTAGCAAATGAATTTCACATGTGCTGCTGTCTCTCTATCCTTACCCCTTAAAAAAAATCCAATCAGAAAAGTCTTGTCTCAGTTTTTAATATGCAGTCTCTCTCTCTCTCTCCCTTTATAAAACAAACCACTCAACATTGAGGCTATGTCTTTAGTGGTACATTTTTCCTTGGGGACTTACATTAGTAATTATTTAAGTGTTTTATAATTGAAACAGAAATAAGAAATATTATGAACTAAGTATGTTAGTAATATTCATACATTGATTCTATTACCAGACATTTTGCTACTTAATATATTTGAATATTTTCCCCCAAACCTTGCACAGTTATTTCTTGGTTTCTTTCGACAATATTTTCTGACAAAGGAATGCAGTTTGTCAACTTATCATTTTTCACATATTACTTCAGTCATTTTTTTATGGCAGAAAAGCAAAGCATTTCCCCAGATTACATGTGTCTTTTAAAAAAACTTTTCCTGTTAAGCAAGAGGATTCAAAAGAAGATTCCGCATGTTTATTGTTCAATTTAGTGAACCTTTGTAAAGTACTGGAAAACGTATTTCCTGAAAATTATAGAGGTTTATAATGGTGTTATAATACCACTCCCTTTGACTTCAAAGCACATTATATTTTTAGGGTAAGGTTTGTTATTAGCAATTATAAATACAGATACAGATTTCAAATAGCTTTTCTGATAATGTCAAACATTTTTCACTAACTTCATGTCAGATCTGATTTAATTTGATGAAAAGTTTGTAACAATGTGAAAAGTGTCAGCCTTCTTATTAGAGTACTATGCGTTTCTTTCATTACTAGTTTTATCTTTAACATATGATCTTTTTTTCACTTACCCATCATAGGAAAGTTAGTTTAGCTGAAACTAGGTAATATAAGCCATAAATTGGCCTAACTGAACAAAAACCTTCAATAGAAAGATGAGCAAATTAAGTGACGGTCTCACTGTAACTTCTCTTTATAAACACCCACTTGTCTCCCAGGATTTTCATAGACCATGTTACCAACTGGCAGTGAAAGAATAGTGATATCAATCACTATTAGTAGATATTAATAAAATTTAATTTATTTTATGTTTTGGACTTTAAAATACAGTTAAAAATCCTAATGCATTCTCATGGTATTCCATTGGATCATTTTGCATGACCACTAGGGTGTCTGCACTCTACAGCGAAGACTCCTGTCTAAATGGTTTAGTTGGCTTTCTCAGCCTTCTGAAATCTGGCTCCAATACAACTTTCAAACAACCCCTAATATTCCCTACAGTGAGAAATTTTTGAGTAAACAGCCAAATATGCCTTTATATGATAGCTGGGCATAGTTTGTGCTTTCTCCTTTCTGAACCTTTTCTCAGTTTTTCCATGTGCACTGAGGCTGCACCATCACATTAACCCTGTCAGAATAATCCCACCGGGACTGCTTTGCTTGCACTTTTCGCATGTATCTGCCCTTCTATTCCCTAATGGTAGTCAGTTTTCCTGCTGCTGAAGTTTCTATATTGATTAATTTTTAAAAATTGCTTTTACTTACAATCAAAATAGTACTCTTAATTTACCTCTTACTGTATTCTGGCCACTGTGCTAAGTGTTTTCTCTCTTACTTAATCTATACAGCTATTGATAAGGTTAATACTATAACAGTTGTTTTGAAGATGGGAAACTGAATTTTCATGCCAAAAGCACGTAATTGGAAGGCAGCAAAATTGGAATTATAGTTCATTTCTGATTATAAAGATGCTCCTAACCACTGTACATGATACATTTTTCCTATGACACTTTTAGCACATTGCCATTTTATGATTAGAATTGCTTGCCTCTCTTTGCAACTCTCACTGCTATCTCAAACACTTCTTATAATTTTTCACTTAATATATTTGTGTTATTTTATTTATTCATTTATTTGTCACTGTGCCACTTATATTAGTATAATACATTTACATTTCTTTGTTTCCACATCATCCTGTCTCTTTATTTATTTCTGTCTTTCAGAATGCAATTGTTAAATAGAATAAAAATTTAATCCTGAAATACAGTAATTTAAAAAGGATATGTTTTTCATTTTTTTAGTTTAAGTAATTTATTTGTTTTGAGTTGGGGTTCTCACTCTGTTGCTTAGCCTGGAGTACAGTGGCAAGATCATAGCTTATCGCAGCTGCAAACTCCTGAGCTCAGAAGATCTTTCTGTCTCAGCCTCCCAAGCAGCTGGTACTACAGGCACGTCCACAGCACCTGGTATTATATTTGTATTTTTTTGTAGAGATAAAGTCTTGCTATGTTGCCTAGACTTGTCTCAAAACTCCTGGGGCTCAAGCAATCCTCCAGCCTTGGCCTCCTAAAGTACTGGGATTATAGGTGTGAGGCACTGTACATGGCCCATTATTTTAAAATGTCATATTGCTACAGAACTTTCTCTTTGTACTTATATACATGAAAATATATTTTACTTATATATTGTTTAAATATTGATTTCATATATTACACTAAGACACTAAAGCTTTCCTGATGAAACCAAACTTGAGCATCCTTTGATGACTACTTTTATTTTTGGTTAAAATGACCTAAGGGTTAATATTCAAGTTATATACGGCCATTGTATATAATGCCTGCATAATTTGATAGAATGAAAAATAATTAGCTTTTCTGTAGTGACAGGAACTCCATATTAATCTGTGCTTATGTGAGGATATCCAATCTTTCAATCCAGGTCCAGTGAACGTTATGGAATTAATTTTGTTTGGAGTATTTAAACACTCAGACCAGAAATCTGTGTTGATGTGAACTTTGTATAAATTATTAAAGATCTTTCATTTGTTGTTTAATTTTAGCTCATCAAAAATAAATGACTTTGGGAAAGTTAAACAAAAGTTTAACATGACATTCTTTCTCTGCAAAGTTTTCTGTGTAACCCAGAATTCAGTTTTTAACTCCAATAATATTCAGAAAGAACCTTCTGTTTGCTCTCTTCAGTGTGGAAGGCTATTGTAAAAACAGCAGAACCAAAGTTGGCAGTTCAAATATATCTTGGCACATTTACCACTGCTGGTGAAAGCCTCAAGGTACCCCACCATGGGAAGCGCTCCAAATGAGCTCAGTTCAGCTGCCTCTCTCTGACTGGTGTCTAGTTCACTAAACGGCAGTAGGATATCAGAAGGAAAGGGGAAAAAAGTCTGTAGAGTAAACATGCTGCAGACTTGCCACCTCCTAACATGGAAGAGGAAGAATCACTTGGAGGCGGGGGGAAAGCATCACAGCATCTCTTCCATAACCATGAAGTCCTGTGAGAAATGTGGAGGAAAGAGACCTGAAATTGAGTGGGAGGAGCGTCCATATGTAGGACATAGACTTTAGGAAAGAAAAAAGTAAGAACACATGCAGAAAGGTCACGAAGGGGGGGTTATGAAGTAGAATTTTGATATTTATTTGTGTTAGTCTTCTGTCTAATGCCACTTTATTTCCTTTGTTACATTCTATATGTCTGGTCCTAATCTTTTTTTTTTTTTTTTTTTGAGTTGGAGTCTCACTCTGTCACCCAGACTGGAGTGCAGTGGCCGCTCCCGGCCATCGCAGCCTCGATCTGCTGGGCTCCAGCAATCCTTCCGCCTCAGCCTTCCAAGTAGCTGGAACTACAGGAATGCGCTACCACGCCCGGCTTATTTTTTGATTTATTGTAGAGATGAGGTCCCGCTGCCCAGGCAGGTCTCGAACCCTTGGGCTCAGGCAGTCCACTCTCCTCAGCCTCCCAAAGGCGCAGGATTGCAGGCTGAGCCACTGAGCCCAGCTCCTAATCATATTTTTGTAAAATGTCAGTAGAACCTTCAGAATCCATTGTATAAAGCTATATTTTTTTATTATACTCAGTGAATACAGAAAGCAATAGTTACATTTCTTCCATATAGGCATAGTTTTATGACATTGTTATGTTTTATGCAGACACAAAATAAAGAATACACATGCCACTATCGAAATTTAATTATCAAAGATCATTCTCTTGACCTTCTACACACAAGCACCTTAAGTACTCTACCCCCATGATGATGGTATCTACTGTGATTCAGTGAAGGGTGGATGGAGGTAGGGTAAAAAAGTCATACAAGGAAGGACATAGGAAGCATACTGTACTCCAAAAAAATGTGCTCTGGCATTATCTGAGATGTGATGAAATAGAACTGTTTCTCCACTGTGACTGTCAATAAAACTCTTTGCCTTTGCTTGCCTCTTCAATGTGTAGGTCTTAAGAAAACGGGATAAAAGTACTCATCAACCCTGCTGCTATAGTCTCACAGCTGCAGATAAATAATCTTTTCCTTGCTCTTCACAAAGACATCCAAAGTGGTTTGGTACTTTTAATTCTTAATCAAAGTGTAGGAATTTTTTTTGTACTAAAGTTGTTACAAATATATGACATTGTCTTTTGGAATTAAGTCATATAAATTCAGCAATAGCATTTCACTGCATAATGTGTTCAGGATATGTCATTAACCATATAGAATAAAGATATATATTGAAGAAAATGATGAAAGTGAATATATAAGGAGTATCAAATCAACAACTTTTATATTTGAGAACTCTATAGCTGGAAGAAGGAGAAGGAGATGAGAAAGAAGAATAAAGAGAGAGAAAAGAAGGGAAGGAAGGAAAGTGGGAGGAGGAAGGAAATAATTTTTTGACATGTTTGTCATTTGTTATATAACCTGACATCTCTTCATTTGGTCCCTAGATAAGTCAGAAAAACTCATGCCCACACACCCACTGAAAATACTGAGGTAGTTTAAAATACAGACTTAGTGGAATTGAAATGACCTCATAGACCAGAATGAGATGCAGTATGCCCTTAGCTCTTCCCCTAACCCGTGTACTATTGCTGTGAGGTTATTGGGACACTCTTTTTAAGCAGGGACACTCTTTTTAAGTAGGAAACTAACTGTTTCATTTTGCTCGTATGTATTTTTAAATTAGCAAAAAAAAAAAAAAAAAGAGTGTGCAAAAAGTCTCTACGTTTAATTCTTATTTAAAGCCTTTCTGTTCCTTGAACCAAAAACTGCTGCTGTGGTATCATCACAGCCCAAGAAAGGCAGCAAGTTCAAGGCTGTGGTGTGCCTACTAAGGGTTTTAGCTCTCTAGAAAGTCCATGCTCCCAGTCACAGAAGCTATTTGTTGTTGAAGGAAGCTGTCTATGAAGATAAAACACCATGTAGTTTCAAAATCAGAAGATATTTATAAGTGAAATTGGTGAAACACCTTCAAGGTAGGATGCTGAGGATACATGTGATTAACAATGTGACAAAAATAACAGTGGGATATTGCTCTTTAGCTGAACTGATGAGTCAGACCAATTATTGCACAACTTTTTCAAAGTTTATAATTTCTCAACATGCATTCCAAGTGACATAGAGTAAAAATATTAACAATATAAGTGCATACATTGGTTTACAGCTTTCAAAGTGTCTCTAAAAAGTAGTGCTGTTTGAAGCTCTCAACAACAACAAAAGCATTTGCAGAAGATGGCACATATATTATTATGGCATGTTACTTGCTCATTTCTGTTTAGTAAATTTTTCAACATCCCATACAACTTGTAGCCAGGCAAGAAGCCCATCCTCTCTGTCTTGTTCTTTGTCTGACCTCATAATTCACAAGTATTAATTATGTTAATAGAAAACTTATCATTACAAATTTCCATCACAGTTTAAACTTTATGCCAAATTCAGTGCACTGAGAAAAAGAATTATATTTTTGGAGGAAAATGGTACTGAAAGGTGAATGTGTAGAGTATTTATGAAAGAACCATAATGTCATTAAGAATTGGCATTTAATTAAACGTATTTTAAATGAAAACTAATCTTAACCAACATGTGTCACTAATTTTTATTTTTGTTCTCATTCAACATGTTTTTAAATACTGACATATAGTTGATTAAATTTTCCAAAATTATTTCTCATTTCCTAATAGTTAATTTGGAAGTAATGGAGAGGCCATGTTTTTAGTTCAACCATGTTAAGTTTTCCTGTTATCTTTTCCTTCCTGCTAGGAAAAGGAAGATGACAAATCAGACACCTCAAGTTCCCAGCAGCCTAAAAGCCCTCAAGGTCTAAGTGACACAGGATATTCTTCTGACGGAATATCAAGTTCACTTGGTGAAATTCCAAGTCTTATACCAACTGATGAAAAGGATATTCTCAAGGGACTCAAAAAGGACTCTTTTTCACAAGAAAGCAGCCCTTCCAGCCCCTCAGATTTGGCTAAATTAGAGAGTACAGTCCTATCCATTTTGGAAGCTCAAGCAAGTACACTTGATGAAACACCAGAAAAGACAACACAACCCCATGAGATTTCTCCTGAGCAGCCTAAAGACCAACAAAAAGCTCAGATTTTATCTGAAGCTTTGGAAATTACTATTTCAGAAACAGGACTCAAGGAAAGTCAAGAAGAAAAGAAAGATGCTTTTAAAAAAGATAGCCAACAAGGAATTCCTCCTAGCCAGGACCATAAAGAAAAGTCTGAGTTTGTTGATGACATTACTGCTAGAAGAGAGTCTTATGATTCAGTTGAAGACAGTAGTGAAAGTGAAAACTCACCTGTTCCACAAAGAAAACGAAGAACTAGTGTTGGTTCATCAAGCAGTGATGAGTATAAGCAGGAGGATAGTCAAGGGTCAGGAGAAGAAGAGGACTTCATTCGAAAACAAATCATAGAAATGAGTGCTGATGAAGATGCTTCGGGTTCTGAAGATGATGAGTTTATTAGGAGCCAGCTCAAAGAGATTAGTAGTAGTACCGAAAGCCAGAAGAAAGAAGAAACAAAAGGGAAAGGGAAAGTAACAGCAGGAAAACACAGACGACTGACTCGAAAAAGTAGTACGAGTATTGATGATGATGCAGGGAGACGTCATTCATGGCATGACGAAGATGATGAAACGTTTGATGAGGGTGCTGAACTTAAATACAGAGAAACTAAAAGTCAGGAAAGTGAAGAACTTGTAGTTGCTGGAGGAGGAGGACTACGTCGATTTAAAACAATTGAACTCAACAGTACGATAGCAGATAAGTATTCTGTGGTGTCATCACAGAAGAAAACCACTTTGTATTTTGATGAAGAGCCAGAATTAGAAATGGAAAGCCTGACAGACTCACCAGAAGATAGGTCAAGGGGAGAAGGATCTTCAAGTCTTCATGCTTCCAGCTTCACGCCTGGTACATCCCCTACATCAGTGTCATCACTTGATGAGGACAGTGACAGTAGCCCAAGTCACAAAAAGGGAGAGAGCAAACAGCAACGCAAAGCTCGGCACAGGACACATGGCCCTCTTTTGCCTACTATTGAAGACTCTTCTGAGGAAGAAGAATTGAGAGAGGAAGAAGAATTGTTAAAGGAGCAAGAAAAGCAGAGGGAAATAGAACAACAACAAAGAAAAACTTCTAGCAAAAAATCAAAGAAAGACAAAGATGAACTTCGAGCCCAGAGAAGAAGAGAAAGACCAAAGACACCACCCAGTAATCTCTCTCCCATTGAAGATGCGTCTCCAACAGAAGAACTACGCCAGGCTGCGGAAATGGAGGAGCTCCATAGATCTTCTTGTTCTGAATATTCACCTAGCATAGAATCAGACCCGGAAGGTTTTGAAATAAGCCCAGAAAAAATAATAGAAGTACAAAAAGTTTATAAATTGCCCACAGCTGTGTCTTTATACTCACCAACAGATGAGCAGTCTATAATGCAGAAAGAAGGTGGTCAAAAGGCATTAAAAAGTGCTGAGGAGATGTATGAAGAAATGATGCACAAAACACAGAAATACAAAGCTTTTCCAGCTGCAAATGAACGAGATGAAGTGTTTGAAAAGGAGCCTTTGTATGGTGGGATGTTAATAGAGGATTATATCTATGAATCTTTAGTAGAAGACACATACAATGGATCGGTGGATGGCAGTCTGCTAACGAGACAAGAAGAAGAAAATGGATTTATGCAACAAAGAGGAAGAGAGCAAAAAATAAGGCTTCCAGAACAGGGATATGAAGATCCTATGCAGAAAATTACAGACCTCCAGAAAGAATTTTATGAGTTAGAAAGCTTACATTCTGTTGTGCCTCAAGAAGACATTGTTTCAAGCTCTTATATCATCCCAGAAAGCCATGAGATAGTGGATTTGGGTACTATGGTAACTTCTACAAGTGAAGAAAAAAAATTATTAGATGCTGATGCTGCCTATGAAGAACTCATGAAGAGGCAACAGATGCAGTTAACACCTGGATCCAGCCCTACCCCACCCCCCATTGGTGATGATATGACAGAGTCTACCATGGACTTTGACAGGGTGCCTGATGCATCTTTGACATCAAGTGTTCTCTCAGCAGCATCTCTTACAGATTCGACCAGCAGTGCAACACTCTCTATCCCAGATGTTAAAATAACTCAACATTTTTCAACAGAAGAAATTGAGGATGAATATGTTACTGATTATACAAGAGAAATTCAGGAGATAATTGCCCATGAATCACTGATTTTGACCTACTCTGAGCCTTCAGAGAGTGCTACATCTGTCCCACCCTCTGACACACCTTCTCTCACATCATCTGTCTCTTCAGTTTGTACCACAGATAGCTCCTCACCGATTACTACCCTGGATAGCATAACCACAGTTTATACAGAGCCAGTAGACATAATAACTAAATTTGAAGATTCTGAGGGAATTACTTCATCAACTTACTTTCCAGGCAGCATTATAGACTATCCAGAAGAAATAAGCATATCATTAGATCAGACTGTCATACCAGATGGTAGAACTAGTACTGATCATGTTATGATTTCCTTATCTGACATGGTACCTTCTATCACAGAATCTGTAGGAACTAAATCTGAGGGGCCAATTGCTGACCCTATTTCCACGGACCTATCCATATCTGAAAAGGATCCAGTGAAGAAAGCCAAGAAGGAAGCAGGGAATGGAATTATTTTGGAAGTTTTGGAAGCTTACAAAGATAAAAAGGAGTCTGAGGTTGAACTAACAAAAACTAACTTACCTGAAACTGTGTTTGATCAGCCAACTTCTTCTGAAATAGCCCTTCCAACAAAGGAACAGCTTTCAACTGCATACTTTACATCTGGAGAGGTCTTTGGTCAGGAAAAACCTACGTCTCAGTTACCATCTGGCAGTCCTCTTTCCTCTCATCCGTCTAAAGCTCGTCCATTCTTTAGAAGTTCCTCTTTGGACATATCAGCTCAACCTCCTCCTCCTCCTCCTCCACCCCCTCCTCCCCCTCCTCCCCCTCCACCTCCTCCTCCCCCACCACTGCCTCCGCCAACTTCACCTAAGCCATCTATTCATCCTAGAAAAAAGTTAACAGTAACAGCTCCAGTGACTCTAACTACCACAGCTACACCTCTGTTTGATGCTGTTACTACTATAGAGACCACAGCTGTTCCAAGGAGTAATGGGTTACCTATAACAAAAATATGTACCACTGTACCTCCTCCTGTCCCTCCTAAGCCATCTTTAATTCCATCTGGACTTGTATTTACCCACAGACCTGAGCCAAGCAAGCCTCCAATTGCCCCCAAACCATCAGTTCCTCATCTTCCAGTAGCTACACAGAAACCAGCAGATATACACCCCAAACCAACAGGTCTGTCTTTAACTTCAAGTATGACCTTAAATTTAGTGACTTCGGCAGATTATAAATTGCCTTCTCCTACCTCCCCACTCTCCCCACACTCTAACAAGTCTTCACCAAGATTTTCCAAATCCCTTATGGAAACTTATGTAGTGATCACATTGCCATCTGAACCTGGGACTCCAACAGATTCTTCAGCTAGTCAAGTAATTACCAGTTGGCCTCTGGGGTCACCCCCCAAAGATCTGGTTTCCATTGAACCAGTGTTTTCTGTAGTTCCTCCCATGACAGCGGTTGAAATTCCAAGTGCTCTAGAACAGACCCCGTACATCTCTGGAGTTTTGGAGACATTTTCTGCTGCCCCTGTTGCAGCACCATCTTCTTTTCAAGCAGCCCCCACTTCAGTTACACAGTTTCTGACAACTGAAGTTTCCAAGGCTGAAGTTTCAGTGACCAGAAGCACAGTCCCTAGTGCTGGTCTCAGCAGTGTTTCTATATCAATTCCTCCAGAGCCTCTTGCTCTAGACAGCCTACATTTAGAGAAGCCTCAGTATAAGGAAGATGGAAAATTGCAACTTGTTGGTGATGTCATTGATTTGCGTACAATACCAAAAGCAGAAGTTAAAGCAACTGAAAAATGTATTGATCTTTCTGCTTCTACCATGGATGCAAAAAGGCAGATCACAACAAATGAAGTTTACGGGAGACAGATTAGTGCCATCCAACCCTCTATTATAAATCTCAGTGCAACTTCATCAGTCGTGACTCCTATATCCCTGGTCACTGAGGCAGTGACTTTTGTCACATGCACAGCAACTACAAGTTACACTACAGGCACAGAAAGCCTAGTGGGTATAAAACATGCAATGACAACACCTCTGCAGCTCACTACATCAAAGCATGCTGAGCCCCCACACAGGATACCCAGTGACCGGGCCTTTCCTACAGTTAGGGAGGAAGCACCAATAAACTTATCTCTAGGGACTCCAGCACATGCCATGACATTGGCTGCCACAAAACCTGTCACTGTGCCTCCTGTTGGTGTCACAAATGGATGGACTGATAGTGCCACATCCCAGGGGATCACTGATGGGGAAGTAGTGGATCTCAGTACAACCAAGTCTCATAGAACTGTTGTAACAATGGACGAATCTACTTCAAGTGTGATGACCAAAATAATAGAAGATGATGAAAAACCTGTTGATTTGACTGCAGGAAGAAGAGCCGTGTGCTGTGATGTGGTTTATAAATTACCATTTGGAAGGACCTGCACAGCACAGCAACCTGCGACTACTCTTCCTGAGGATCGTTTTGGTTACAGGGATGACCACTATCAATATGATCGATCAGGGCCATACGGCTATAGAGGGATTGGGGGAATGAAACCATCCATGTCTGACACAAATTTAGCAGAAGCTGGACATTTTTTCTATAAAAGTAAGAATGCTTTTGATTATTCTGAAGGAACTGATGCAGCAGTAGATCTAACTTCAGGGAGAATTACCACAGGTCAGTATGATGTGGTAGCAGACCTTTCCTTGAAATATCGTTATGGTGTTCCTCATCTCATTTCTGGATGAAAATGTGGTCCCTTTTCCGATTTTGTTACTTTTTTTTTTCCTTTGGATGTTTTAGCCACATACTTTGGAGTACATGTACGCTTTTGTTTCTTCAAATTTTTTAAAAATTTGTTCTGCTCAGAGTCGCCTGCATGTGCCTGCATGTTCAACATTGCTTTTATTCTGCATCTAAGTAGGTTAACCTTGGATTTGCATGCAGCCCCATTCATTGTATTCATCAAGATGAGAGAGGGCTTTCACACCCAAAAAGCATCATTCATTCTGGGAACTGGACTATAACTCTGCCCTGTATTTCAGGTGAGGTAATGGATTATTCAAGCAAGACTACAGGTTCATATCCAGAAACACGACAAATCATTTCAGGAGTTGGGATTAGTACCCCGCAGTATTCTACAGCAAGAATGACACCACCTCCAGGACCCCAGTATGGCGCAGGGAGTGTTTTGAGGTCATCTAATGGTGTGGTCTATTCTTCAGTAGCAACTCCAATACCCTCCACGTTTGCTATCACCACACAGCCTGGCTCCATTTTCAGCACCACTGTGAGGGATTTGTCTGGTATTCATCCAACTGATGAAGTGATTTCATTACCCACCCTGCACCAGAGCCAACCAATGCCTAGATCATATTTCATAACAACAGGTGCATCTGAAACAGACATTGCAGTAACTGGTATTGATATCAATGCCAGTTTGCAAACTATTACTATGGAAACTCTTACTGCTGAGACAATAGACTCTGTTCCCACCTTAACCACAGCATCTGAGGTATTTCCTGAAGTGGTGGGAGATGAGAGTGCTCTTTTAATTGTCCCTGAAGAAGATAAACAGCAACAGCAGCTAGATTTGGAGCGTGAGCTCCTGGAACTGGAAAAAATTAAGCAACAGCGCTTTGCTGAGGAACTGGAGTGGGAACGTCAGGAAATTCAAAGGTTCCGAGAACAAGAAAAGATCATGGTTCAGAAAAAGCTAGAAGAGCTGCAGTCTATGAAGCAACACCTTCTCTATCAGCAAGAAGAAGAGAGGCAAGCCCAGTTTATGATGAGGCAGGAGACATTAGCTCAGCAACAACTGCAGCTTGAGCAGATCCAACAGCTGCAGCAACAGCTTCACCAGCAGCTAGAGGAGCAGAAGATTCGCCAGATCTACCAGTATAACTATGACCCTGCTGGAACTGCTTCTCCACAAACCACAACAGAGCAGACAGTTTTGGAAGGACAGTATGCTGCCCCAGAAACCAGTCAGTTTTGGGCAACTGAAGAGGCAACCACCACAGCTTCAGCTGTTGTGGCTATTGAAATACCACAAAGCCAAGGATGGTACACTGTCCAGTCGGATGGTGTCACTCAGTACATTGCCCCGCCTGGCATCCTGAGCACTGTTTCCGAAATACCTCTAACAGATGTTGTTGTAAAAGAGGAAAAACCACCCAAAAAGAGAAGTTCTGGTGCTAAAGTCCGAGGACAGTATGATGAAATAGGAGAAAATATGGCAGACGATCCCCGATGTTTTAAAAAGATAGTTGACAGTGGTGTACAAACTGATGATGAAGATGCCACAGATCGCAGTTATGCAAGTAGGAGGAGAAGAACCAAGAAGAGTGTGGATACAAGCGTCCAAACTGACGATGAAGATCAGGATGAATGGGATATGCCTACTAGATCAAGGAGGAAAGCTCGCGTAGGGAAATACGGGGACAGCACAACAGAGGCTGACAAGACCAAACCCCTTTCCAAAGTCTCCAGCATAGCAGTTCAAACAGTAGCAGAGATATCTGTGCAAACTGAACCGGTTGGAACCATAAGAACACCTTCGATACGGGCACGAGTGGATGCCAAGGTAGAAATAATTAAACACATTTCAGCACCCGAAAAGACTTACAAAGGGGGCAGTTTAGGATGTCAAACAGAAGCAGATTCAGACACACAAAGTCCTCAATATCTGAGTGCCACATCTCCACCCAAAGACAAGAAACGCCCAACACCTTTAGAAATCGGTTATTCTTCTCACCTCCGGGCAGATTCCACACTACAGCTGGCTCCTTCCCCGCCCAAATCCCCCAAAGTCCTTTATTCACCCATCTCACCACTTTCACCAGGCAAAGCCTTAGAATCAGCCTTTGTACCTTACGAGAAACCCCTCCCTGATGATATAAGTCCACAGAAAGTACTGCATCCAGATATGGCTAAAGTTCCCCCAGCAAGTCCTAAGACAGCCAAGATGATGCAGCGTTCTATGTCTGACCCCAAGCCTCTGAGTCCAACAGCAGACGAAAGTTCCAGGGCTCCTTTTCAGTATACCGAGGGCTACACGGTAAGAGTGATTCTTTTTAGTTGGAAGGCAATGGATGAGTTGATGTGAAGCATGTGTTTGCAGACTTTAGGAAGCAATAAAGCTCCTGGTACCTTAGAAACCTAATACCAAATGTCCGTGAAGACTGTTTCACTACTCATTCACTTAAACATACATTCACGCCCCAAAAATAAACATGTTATGTGAAGCAAAATGAGTTTATTTTTAAGAAAATGAGATTGAAATTTTTATTCTTATATTAAAATTGCCATATATCAACTGCAGACTGATTTTAATGAGTATAATTAATATTTATATTCAAGCATGATGAAATAAGCATTAAATATAATCAGATAAGGCAAAAGATGACAATAAGTTTAGACCAAAGATACTGTAACTCTTTAGTGAGAAGGTCATTAAAGATCATCTGGTCAACTTCCTCTTCCTCCAGCCAGAATGTTTTCACTTAAAAGCTTGAAACATTTATTCAAAGAAAGCATTTTGGGGGCAGCCAAACAAAAGTGTAATCATCATGGTTCACTCCTGCTTATTTTGTTTCTGGGAATTTTATTAATCTGAACTCAAGTGAGCCTTAGCCCTCGTGCTTACAGAAGCAAAAATAACTTTTTATGTTCTTTGAATAGTAAAAAGTAATTATTTTAAAACTATGCCTAGAGGGGAAAAGAACATATACAAATATATACAAACATGAAGATCTCTATAATTGAGAATAAGAAATGCTAATAATCAGATATAAAAGCAGCTATATTCTACTTAAGAAAATATAATGAAAACAATTTAGTAGATGATTGGCAGATATAATAGTTCAATTTAGAATAAGACTTGTAAGCTCAAATAAAACTCCTCTAATGTATGATTACTGAACTCTAGATCTTTGAACCCTGGAAACTTCTAAGTAGGTTTTTCTGAGGTATTGCTATATTCCCACTGACTCACATATGTTAAATATTGGCTGTGGACTGAAAAATATATCAAGATATATGACTATAAGTCTACTTGTAGTTAATATAGACATGTCAATAGTTATATTAATAAATTACAAATTCATTTCTAAGTTTTCTAGTTTTCTATTGGCATTATATTATTATGTGTTTTTTCCTCGAATAATGTAACTTGAAAGTAAACTCTCTTCATGTGTGGGACAGAGGTTATAACTAGAGACTCAGAGAACCACCAGTGCATTGAAATATCATCCAGTGTACAGAGTTATTTGACATAAAGCTTTATTTCTAGAATTAAATCTACTGTAAAAAGTTTTAACATAGTTACGATGTGTAAGTATTTATTTTTTTATAGCTGTGGCCTGTAAATTCACTTAAAGTGTTACATTGATAACTTTGAAAAGTGTTTTTCAGCAGTTGTTTTTAAATAGTGAAGCTTCTGTCATTAGACAGAACAGGCTTTTTAGTTAATCTAGTGACCATTTACTTAATAAAGTATATCCCTATAAACTTAATTCAAATGAACTGAGTTAAAGAAGAGACTCAAATCATCAATACTTTTTCCTCCTAGCATTTACTTTGGATTTGGAAAGGTATTTCTATTTGGAAATGGATACAATAGGTTTCGTAGGTTGTATTATTGATTGTGTCAATGCTGCCAAACTATCTAATCTAAAAAAAGTTGAGTAGAATTACCAAGTAGTACCCAGAGCCTGAAAACTCCTGGGTATAGTGAGGCTTGGAGCACAATTCATAGTTACTTCTTTCAGGTGGTCAACCTGAATGCATACTTTACTGTGGAATAATAATATAAAAACTCGAAGATATTGGTCATTGCATGTAGATCATTTTATATGCAGGCAATGTTTTTAATACTTTCAATACTATGAGTCTAAAATGTGAGTTTTATAATTTGTTTCTAGGCAAATGTCTAGACATGTTTTGACTCTATTTTAGAGTAAATAAAATTAATTTCTGAGTCATAAGTGTGAATTACTAAGTATTAGCTGCACTAAAAAAATAATTTTCTATAGTTATATGAATTTAATTAAAGAAGTCAAGCTCAGTAATTTACAAATTGTTAATTTTCACAGACCAACAAAGTTGAAAAAAATTATGCCATTCACTGCCTAGTGAATTGAAACAACATAGTGACACATATAAAATAATACAGTATAAAAGATAAGTTTTATACTGTATCAGATTCTGTGTCAGCATCTCTTCATCATGAAAGTGTCAGGAGAAGTTTCATAGAAGTTCTGAG
This sequence comes from Cephalopachus bancanus, assembly GCA_027257055.1. Lineage (NCBI taxonomy): Eukaryota > Metazoa > Chordata > Mammalia > Primates > Tarsiidae > Cephalopachus > Cephalopachus bancanus. The sequence continues at coordinate 194,633 of JAPVLO010000686.1, forward strand.
TCATGAAGTTTGAGACCTCTGTTGGATTATGAGTAGAAAAATAGAGGTTATTCTAAATAGAGGGAATAAAATATACAAAGATTCAGACTGATGGCCAGACATAAAGCAAAGAGGCGGGAAATAAGGCTTACTGTAAATGCATCTAATGAGGTGAGTGGGACCAGGTCACAGAATTTCTAATTTGCCGAATTACAGAGTTTGGTTTTACTACCCTTGACTATGGGGATCATAGAACAGAGTCACCCTCATTTTGTATTATACTGGGTAGTAACCCCTGGGCTCCTTCCACTCTTGCCTTCTCTACAGTCAATTCTCTAAATACACCTTGAGTAATTTTCCAAAATGTACCTCAGCTTGTCACTCACAGTACAGATTAACTCTCCTATAGTCTCATCAAATTCAGAATGTGTTATAAATGTTTCAGCAAGGCCCCATATGATGTGGTCTGCCTGCCCCATGACCTCATTGGTCATTCTTCATACTTTTCCCCTCATTCTGCTTCAACCACTGGCCTTGCTATTCTTAGGACATGCCAACTTCATCCCCCACTGATGTCTATGTCCGGATTTCTCTCTTCCCAGATCTGTGCATAACTCACTCCTGTGTTAAGGTTTCTGCTCAAATTTTACCTATACAGAGAGGCTCTCCTTACTTTATTCTCGAAATAAGCCTACCTATCACCATGAGTCTTCATTACTGTCTCTAAATTTCTCACATTACTTATTAAATGTTATGTTTTATATTTAAATAAACATGACCCTTCTTATCCATTAGAATATCAACTTTACAAAAAAAGGAATTTTGTTTTTTTGGCTACTATAGTCCCATTTGTCTAGAACAGTGCTTGGCATGAAGTAGATGTTCAACACTTGTTGAATAAATGTGTTACAGGGAAAATTATAATTACGGAGGCAATGGGATGAGACATATATTGAAAGGCTCTGGATTCTTCTCTTTTCATGGCCACATTTGGACAATGAAATCCTAGCAAGTCCTATTGATACTCTAAGTTGATAGGTCCTTTGTTTAAAGTATCACTTTCACTTTTGTTTATTTGTATATAGTCTTCTGAAACACTGAATACATGTTTTAAGCTATTAGTGAGTCTCTCCAGCCACATATCAGTTAAGAAAACAGACCTACAGTTGGCTGGTGACTTTATCATGGCTTCTTATTAAACCAATACCCCGGCTAGAATTAAAATGCTAGACCTCACACTTTATGGTTCTTATACTTTTATTAACTTGTTCTGAGATTCATTTTTTGCTAATTCAGTGGCATGCTAGGTGTTTTTTTATCCTGTCATTTCCTCTGATGTCCTTAAAAATCCAATTTAAATATTCATCAATTAGATTTATTCATTTTTAAAATTAATTCTTGCTAGTTTTCACTCATTATCTCTTTCATTCATTGCTGTTTTTCAGCCACAGTAGTAAACTGTAAAGGTACAGACTGAACCAGTGGCAGAGTTCATATTAACCTCCAACCACTGGGGTCATTTTGTTTTGTGTGTTTTTGTTTTTTGGGGTTTTTTTTGTTGTTGTTGTCGTTTTGTTTTGTGTTTGTTCATATATTACATTGGTCTGCTAGTAATCCCTTAAACAACAAAATGTATTGTCTCTCAGTTCTTGAGGCTAGAAGTCCAAAATCAAAGTGACAGCAGGATTGATTCCTTCTGAGGGTTTGAGGGAAGGATGTATTCCAGGCCTCTTTCTTAAGCTACTTCTGCTCTCCTAAACTTGTTGTTGACCATCTTTTTCCTTCATTTCTTCACTATTTTTCCTCTTTACCTGTCTCTGTTCCCAAATTTCTCATTTTTATAGGACCTACACTAATATGCTCATTTTAACCTGATTATCACTGTAAATACCCCCTGTCAAAATAGGTTCACATTCTGAGATATCAAAGGTTAAAACCACAACCTATCTTTTTTAAGGGGGCACAATTCAAGCATGTCAAAGTACTATTTTTAAATACTTCACCAAATAGCTTTAATAAATATGGCTAAAATAAAACATTGTCAAAAATACAAACACTAATAGATTTCATTATCAATAAGATAGTCTTTTTATTATTTTAACTTTAGGGGTACATGCACGGGTTGGTTACACAGGTATATTGCATAGTGGTGAGGTTTTGGTTTCTTTTGAACCATTCACCCAAGTGAGCATGGTACCCAATAGGTAGTTTTTCAACCCTTGTCCTTTTTGCTCTTCCCTTTTTAGGAGTCCACAGTATCTGTTATTTTTGTCTTTATGGCTGTGTGTACCCAATGTTTAGCTTTCGCTTATACGTGAAAATACATGCTATTTGTTTTTCTGTGACTATGTTGATTTTCTTAGTATAACAGCCCTCAGCTTCATCCTTATTGCTGCAAAGGACATAATTTCATTCATTTTTTTTTATGGTTGTGTAGTATTCTATGGTGTATATCCAGTTCTCCATTGATGGGCACCTTGATTGGCTTCATGGCTTCGTTATTGTGACTAGTGCTGTGATAAACATGCAAGGACAGGTATCTTTTGGGTAAAATGATTTATGTTCCTTTGGGTATATGCCCAGTAATGAGAGTGCTGGGTCAAATGGTAATTCTATTTTTAGCTCTTTGAGAAATCTCCAAACTGCTCTCCATGGGGCTGACCTCGTTTACATTCCCACCAGTAGTGTGTGAAGCATCTCTTGTCTTTACAATCTTTCTATTAAGAATAGTCATTCTAGCCGGGCTTGGTGGCTCAGCCTGTAATCCCGCCCCTTTGGGAGGCTGAGGTGAGTGGATTGCCTAAGCCCGCGGGTTCGAAACCCGCCTGGGCAGCAAGACCTCATCTCTACAATAAATCAAAAAAATCAGCCGGGTGTGGTAGCGCATGCCTGTAATTCCAGCTACTTGGAAGACTGAGGCAGAAGGATCGCCGGAGCCCAGCTGGTTGAGGCTGCAGTGGCCGGGAGCAGCCACTGCACTACAGTCTGGGTGACAGAGTGAGACCCCAACTCAAAAAAAAAAAAAAAAAAGAATAGTCATTCTGACTAGTGTGTGATGGTATCTCATTGTGGATCTGATTTGCATTTCTCTTATATTTAGTGAAGTTGAACATTTTTTCATGTTTGTTGGTTGCTTGTATGTCTTCTTTTGAGCAGTATCTATTTGTGTACTTTGCCCACTTTGTAAGTTTTTTTCTTGTCAATTTGATTAATTTTCTTATAGATTACAAATATTACCTCTTTGTCAGATGTGTAGTTTGTGTATATTTTATCCCAATCTGTAGGTTGTCTATTTACCTACAGTTCCTTTTACCATGCAGTAGCTCTTTGGTTTAATTAGGTCTCCCTTGTCAATATTTGTTTTTGCTGAATTTCCTTTTGAGTAGTTGGTCATGAATTCATTGTTGAGGCTGATGTCCAGAAGAGTGTTTCCTAGCTTTTCTTCTAGGATTTTTATAGTTTGAAGTTTTATATTTAAGCTTTCATCCATCTTGAGTAAATTTCTGTATATTGGCAGAGGCAGAGATTCAGCTTTATTCTTCTGCATATGGTTACCCACTTTTCCCAGCACCATTTATTGAATAGAGTGTCCTTTTACCAATGTTTATTTTTGTTAAGTATGTTAAAGACTATTTGGTTGTAGATGAGCAGCTCTCTATCCTGTTTCATTGGTCTATGTGTCTATTTTTTTAGCAGCATCATGCTGTCTTGTTTACTGTAGCTTTGTAGTACAGTTTGAAGTCCAGTAATGTGACGATTTCTGCTTTGTTCTATTTGCTTTGAATTGCTTTGGATTTAATGGGCTCTATTTATATTTGACATGTATGTAATAGTTGTTGTTTTCCCCTAATTCTGTGAAAAATGACGCTGGTAATTTGATAAGGATTGCATTGAATCCCTAGATTGCTTTGAGTAATATGGACATTTTAATAATATTGGTTTTTCCAATTCATTAGGAGGAAATGCTTTTCTATTTATATCATCTTTGATTTCTTTCATCAGTGTTTTGCAATTCTTGTTGTGGAGGTCTACTCCTAGATTAGATGTATTGCCGATTTTTTTTGTAGCTATTGTAAATAGGATTGTTTTTTCAATTTGGTTCTTTGCTTGAACATTGTTGGTGTATAGAAATGCTACTGATTTTTTAACATTGATTTCGTATACTGAGACTTTACTGAAATTGCTTAGCAGGTCTAGTAGTCTTTTGGTAGAATCTTTAGGATTTTCTGGGTATGGAATCATATCATCTGTGAAGAGAAATAATTTAACTTCTTCTTTTCCAATTTTCATACTTTTTATTTTTCTCTTTCCTAATTGCTCTGGCTAGAATTTTCAGTACGATGTTGAATAGGAGAGGTGAGACTGGGCATCCTTTTCTTGTATTTCTTCTTGGAGAAATGCTTCTAACTTTTGCCCATTAAGTATGATATTGGCAATAGGTTTGTCATAGATGGCTTTTATTATTTTGAGAAATGTTCCTTTGATGCCTGAATGGCTGAAGGTTTTTTTATCAAGAAGGGATATTTGATTGTATCCAATATTTTTTCTGTATCTATTGAGATAATCATGTGGCTACTGTTTTTACTGTTTGTGTGGTGGATTACATTGATGGATTTGTGTATGGTGAGCTAACATTGTATCTCAGGTATAAATCCCACCTACTCCTGGTGAATGATCTTTTAAATAATATTGGTCTTTTAAATGTGCTGTTGGATGCAGTTTGCTAGTATTCCGTTCAGCGTTTGCATCTATGTTCATCAGGGATATCTGTCTGTAGTTTTCTTTTTTATTGTAACTATGTTATCAGAATAATATTGTTATCAATTTTTGTTATTAGGATGATATTGTGTTCATAGAATGGGTTGTGGCGAAACCCCCTCCCCTTTATTGTGGAGAATAGTTTCTATAAGATTGATACTAGTTCTGCCTTCTGCATCTACATTTGGGAGAATTTGGCTGTGAATCTGTCTGGTTCAGGCTTTTATTGGTTGTTTTTATTTAAATTACTTGTTTATTTTTGTGATTTATTATTGGTGTCTTTAGGGTTTCATTGTGTTCCTGTTTCAATCTTTGGAGGTTGTGTTTCCAGGAATTGTTTGTTTCCTTAGACTTTCTAGGTTATGCACAAAAAACAGCTCATGGTAGTGTATGAATCTTTTGTATTTCTGAGTAATTGGTTGTAGTGTTGCCATTTTCATTTCTAATTGTACTTATTTTGGATTATTTCTCTCTGTCTCTCTTGTTTTGTTTTGTTTTGTTACTTTGACCAACAGTCTCTCAATCTTGCATGTTCTTTCGAAGAACCAACTTTTTTCTTTCAAAAAAGTTTTTGTATGCTTTTGTTTTCAAAATTGCTTCAATTTCATTTAATTGTGATCTGATTTTGGTTATTTCTTTTCTTCTTGATATGAGTATTTACTGCTATAAACTTTCCTCTTTGCACTAACTTTGCAACATTCCAGAGGTTTTGGTATGCTTGTATCTCTATTTTCATTTTTTTCCAACATTTTTTTACTTCTGTCTTGATTTTGTTGTTTACCCAAAAGTCGTCCAGTTTCAAGTTGTTTAATTTCCATGTATTTATGTGGGTATGAGTATTTTCCTTTGTATTAATTTCTATTTTTATGCTACTGTGATCAAGAAAGATGCTTTTCTTTTTTTTTTTTTAGACATATTTTTTATTTTAGAGCTGTGGGGTACGGTTAAGGGTTAGATATACAAATATGCATCATTCGGGCACCCTTGTTAATAAGGAGTGTCCCCCCGTCCCCAGACAGATATTGACTTCTGATTTTGCTTCTTTGGAATTTATTAAGACTTGCTCTATGGCCAAACATATAATCAATCTTAGAATATATTCCATGTTCAGATGAAAAGAATGTATATTCTGTGGTTGTTGGGTAAATTTTTCTGTAGAGGTCTTAGTAGATCCAGTTGGTAAAGTGTTGAATTAAGTCCAGAATTCCTTTATTAGTTTTCTGCCCTGACAATCTGCCTAAAGCTGTTAGTGGAGTGTTGAAGTCCCATATTATTATTGTGTGGCTGCCTCAGTCTTCTCTTAGGTCTAGTCATAATTGTTTTATAAATCTGGGTACTCCAATATAGAGTATGTATACATTTATGATAGTTAAGACTTCTCGTTGCTTTGAACTCTATCATTATGAATACCCTACATTTTGTTTTGGTTTTTTTAACTGTTGTTTGTTTAAAGTCAGTTTTATCTGATACAGTAATAGCAACCTCTGCTCTTTTTTGTTTCCCATTTGCTTTGTAGATCCTTCTTCATTCCTTTAGCGTCTTGGTGTTGTTAGCATTATGGTGGGTCTCTTGAAGACAGCAGAAGGATGGGTCTTTTTTTTTTTTTTTAATTATTATCCATTTTCCACTAGATTTATGTCTTTTAAGTGGGACATTTAGGCCCTTGACATTCAAAGTTAAAAGTGATATGTAGCCGGACTCGGTGGCTCAGCCTGTAATCCCGTGCCTTTGGGAGGCTGAGGTGAGTGGATTGCCTGAGCCCGCGGGTTCGAGACCTGCCTGGGCAGCGAGACCTCATCTCTACAATAAATCAAAAAATCAGCCGGTCATGGTAGCACATGCCTGTAATTCCAGCTACTTGGAAGGCTGAGGCGGAAGGATCACCGGAGCCCAGCAGGTCGAGGCTGCGGTGGCCGGAAGCAGCCACTGCGCTCCAGTCTGGGCGACAGAGTGAGACTCCAACTCAAAAAAAAAACAAAGTGATATGTGAAGGTTTTTGTTCCTGTCGTAGTGTTGTTAGGTAGTTACTTTATAGTCTCAGTTTTTCTGTTGCTTTATAGGGTCTATGGGCTATGTGCTTATGTGTGTTTTTGTGCTGGGGGTATCATTCTTTCATTTTCATGTTTAGAACTCTCTTAAACATTGCTTGCAGGGCTGGTGCTGACAAACTCCCTTAGCAATTGCTTGTCTAGAAAAGATGATTTCTTCTTCATTTTTGAAGCCTAGTTTAGTGGGATAAGGAGTTCTTGGCTAGTATTTCCTTACTTTAGGAATACTAAAAATGGGCCTCCAATCTCCTTTGATTTGTAAGGTTCTGATGAGAGGTCTGCTGTTAATCTGATAATTTCTCTTGATAGGTAGTCGAGCCCTTCCCTCTAACTGCCTTTAAGTTTTTCTTTCATATTGACCTTGGATAATCTGATGATTATGTGCCTTGGAGATGATCATCTCATATAATATCTTGAAGGTGTTTTCTGAATTTTTTCTATCTGCATGTCTGTCTCTTGCAGGGTTTGGAATTTTTTCTTGAATTATGTCCTCAAATACTTTTTCCAGATTGTTTCCATTCTCTTATTCTCTCTTAGGAATGCTAATCAATTATAGGTTGCATCTATTTACAAAATCACATATTTCTTGAAAGATTTGTTTTTAAAAAATTATTTTTTCTTTATTTTTGTGTAACTGAATTGGTTCAGAGGATCAATCTTCAAGCTCTAGAATTTTTTCTTCTTGTTGTTAAAGCAACTTTATTTTGAAATTCATGCAGTGAATTCTTCAATTCCAGGAGTTCAGTTTGGCTCTTTCTTAGTATGGCCCAGTCCTCTTTTAATTCTTGGATTGTTTTTGTGGCCTCTTTGTTTTGAGTTTCTACTTTCTCTTGGATCTCATTGAGTTTCTTTGCCATCTATATTCTGAATTTTATATCTGTCATTTTGGACACTCTTTTTGGTTAGGATCCATTGCTTGTGTGATTCTTTGGAGGTGTTGAAACATTCAGACTGTTGATATGATTGGAGTTCTTGCACTGATTGCTTCTCAGTAGTTGCTCACTATTCTGGTTTTTAACTTTGCTATTGTTGAGATGGCACTTTTTCATATTTTCTTCTTTTTTCCTTTGTAGGTAGATTATAGTGTTTGTTGTGATGGTTGATTGGCTTCCTTTAGTGCCTCGCCTCCCTGTTCTCCCCCTGAGCCACAGGTGGCAGGGATGGAGGTGGTGGTGGTTGCAACTGAGAGGGGAATAACAAAGGCCTCTGGGAATTTTTCACTCAGTGGCGTTCTGAGCCACAGCTGTGTTTTTTAGGCAGGGGCAGGGCAGCTATACTGCACGGGAGCCTGTTGTGAAACAGGGAAGCCCCATTTGGCAGGTTCTATAGGGACATGGGTATGTATCATCTGTCCTGGAGGGGCACACCAAGACACCCCAACGCTCTACTCCCTCCCTTACCTGTGAGTTTCACAGGTGGATTAAAAACACTATAATGTAGTTTTTGTTTTTCCACAAGAAAATATAAACTGTTTTGTTTTGTTTAGTTGTCTAGATCCCATTAGTCTTGTATAAAAACCACAGGCCCAAAACTAAATTCTGTATTTTGACAACATTTATGTATCCAAACAGTTTTATCTTGCAGCCTACTTCCTCTTACAAATTTAAATGTTTAACTTTGAGTAGAGATGGAAAAAAGTTACCACCTGTTTCCTTAAGTCCTTTTAGTTTTCTCTATAGAAAAATCCCCAGGAGTTGCAATCCAAACAAAATCAGAATATATTCCTTCCCATAGGGTTAAGCTTGGTACCTAGATATAACTTGGTAATATTGTATTTCCATTATGATGTAATAAAAGCATGGGAAGAAGTGTACTTTTTTATGAAAGGTAGCATGAAAGGAAGGATGTAGACAGTGATTTACTAATTTTTGTTAGTAGAACACTTCTTCAATTAAAATATTTTATGACAACCAAAGAGTTAAAAATGGGTAGAAACTGAGGAAGAATGATCAAATATCTATTTTCAATGATCAAATTATCTAACATTTATAACCTCCTATCACTGAGTCTGACAATTGTAGATATCCAGTAATGCTAATTCTCTTTTTCTCAGGTTGACATTTGGCAGTATCAGTAATTTCTGAGCAGAAAGTTGCCAATTATCATTAATGAACTTTATTTTATGGTTTGGTAAACATAATTATCAAATGTCCTAGTAATTGTACTTTTCATATTCTGTGGAGTATGTAATGCTACTTCTCTAGAAATTTCAGATTCTTTGTAGCCATTCTTGAATTTACTCTTTTGGGTCATAAGGCCCTTCTTGACTGACCAATTTTTTTTTTGAGTTGGAGTCTCACTCTGTCACCCAGACTGGAGTGCAGTGTCCGCTCCTGGCCACCGCAGCCTCAACCTGCTGGGCTCCGGTGATCCTTCCGCCTCAGCCTTCCAAGTAGCTGGAATTACAGGCATGTGCTACCACGCCTGGCTGATTTTTTGATTTATTGTAGAGGTGAGGTCTCGCTGCCCAGGCGGGTCTCAAACTCATGGACTCAGGCAATCCCCTCACCTCAGCCTCCCAAATGCGTGGGATTACAGGCTGAGCCACCGAGCCCAGCTTGACTGACCAATTTTAACTTAGCACTCTCTATCCCTGTGCTCTTCTTTTTCTTAATAGCACCTATCATCATCTAAAATACTATATTTGTTTCTTTATTATTTTATTTATTGTCTTTTTTTCTTCAAAATTTGTGGGTAAAGATTTTTTTTAATATGTTCACTGCTATATGCCTAGTGCCCAGAAAGATGTCTGACTCTTAATAGGTTCTCTATAACAAAATTTAAGTTGGTTAATAAGTGAGTCAATGGACGTCTTTAATCATCGAGTTATTTTCAATTTGGAGGGATTCACAAATTCCTCACTTCCACCTAAAATAAAACACAAAAACACAAAAACAAAACAAAACAGTATTCATCTTTCCACTACACTTTCTGTGTAATTCAGTGTTACCTTTTTGTTTTATTCTGCCTTCTCCTGTTTTTCTTCTATCTCCTACGTGAATGATACTATAGTTTCTCATAATTTTTTTCAATCTAGTATTTTCGCATGTGTCTGTGAATGTCTCTAGCATTTTGTTTATAAAGATTTCATAAACTAGAGACTAAAATACTTGTCATGCCCTTTCTTTTTCTTCTATAAAATGAGACTAATTTACATCAATACCCCAAGTGATAAACAAGTTTAAGAAGAAAGATTAATGTAGTATGTTCTTTACAAAGATAGGGGAAATGTGGCATTGTCTATTGGAGAAAGAATAATGTAAATTCCAAGAATTTGTTTGGAGCTCAAAGGGACCTAATTCATTCCAAGATTTCTCTCTCTTAAGGTATAACAATTCATTTTTCTATCAAAAATATTTCTATATTTTTATTTATAAATGTATAGAGACATATTTATATATGACATATATTTTAACTATTTATAAAAATATAACTTTTATACATTATGTATTTGAGAAATAGCCCATATTTTGATAGCACATACTGCTAGTATGTACTATACTACTAGCATATACTACTTTTTGCACTTTAAAAAATGGCTAAATAAAAATGTTATCACCTCTGTATGGCCTTAAAAGTACATGAGCTATGGGCTATTAAGTGTTAAAGCTGTCTGTCCTACTTTTAGACCTGTTTAATAATTTTAGAGATTATTTTAGTAATAGATAAACTCCTTATTCAGTTCTTTTTGTTCTAGTGTTTAAGGCAGGATTGCATTGCAAAGCAGATGGTATTCATGAGCTGATTTTTTACAAGAATATGCTTTGCTTCACTGAGTACTGTTATGATGGCTATTTTTAAGATTTTTGGAACCCTTTAATGTCTATTTTTGAGAATAATTTTCATAACCTAAATTGAGAAATTTTATTTCTGTCAATTCTTTCAGAGTATAATGATTTAAGAAATAATATCTATGATGACCAGATGTGATTTGAAGAATAATATTTATTAGGGGTTGCTTTTCATTGTTCTCTTTGAAAAGCCACATAAGAAATTAGTTTATTATAATTGACTTTGATGAAATTAAACTGTTTTTAAATGGTGGTATTTATGTACATCAGAAAAAATATTCATATATTAAAGATTGGCTTAGTAAATAACAGAAGTCTTATCTTTCTATATATAGTTCTTACCTTCTTCATTACTAATATATTTTCTGATGGTATTCATCTTTATGATTTAAAATCTTGGATTTCACAATCCAAATGTTTTAAAATTAAAATAGAAAGTACCATTTTAAAGTATTTTTCAAAATAAATAGCAGTAAAATAATTTATAATCTTTAGTCATTGGGGAGGATATACTAAAAATCAATTAAAACAATTGTACACATGTATACAAATGTCACCAAGTGAAAAACAGAAAGTGTTAAAGTTGATCTCATCAATTTAGTGTTCAATCGTTAATACTGCCACCTCATTATAGTCAATATCTAAGGATTAATTTCAAAACAAGTCTTTTGATGCTAAAGGAAAGAAAATTGAGTTATTTGTGTTATTCTTTCCAGAATCCATATTTCAAAAATATGCAAATTAGTTTAAGTCTAAGAAACAGATTTTTATTATTGTTTAGCAAAAGACCTCTGCCAAAAACTGATATGCCAGTTTAATACAGGGAAGTTCTGACTTAGTAGAGCATTGGTTAATGCTGACACACATTAGAACCACAGAGCATTATTTAACACTAAATAGCTTCCTATGTATTTTATCATATTAATTTCTTAACAATTCATTAAACTTTCTATTTTAAATTGTTGTATACTTTATAATTGACTCTACAATAGGGCTACATACATATTTTCCCAAATATGCCTCCTTCAAAACATACACACACATGCACTTTTATATCTGTTTGTATTTCTTCAAGTTAAGAATTATTTAAGCTTCTATAATATGCTACATTAGCTGTTACTGAGAAAAAAATGAATAAGCCACTAAAATGATTTGAATATAAAAATTTGGACACATTTGAGGCATATTTTGAGATGTAAGATATATATATTCACATCACAATTTTTTTTTTTTTTTTTTTGAGTTGGAGTCTCACTCTGTCGACCAGACTGGAGTGCCGTGGCCGCTGCCGGCCACCGCAGCCTCGACCTGCTGGGCTCCAGTGATCCTTCCGCCTCAGCCTTCCCAGTAGCCGGAATTACAGGCGCACGCTACCCCGCCCGGCTAATGTTTTGATTTATTGTAGAGATGAGGTCTCGCCTGCCCAGGCGGGTCTTGAACCCGCGGGCTCAGGCAATCCACTCACCTCAGCCTCCCAAAGGTGCGGGATTACAGGCTGAGCCACCGAGCCCGGCTTCACATCACAATTTATTCCAATACTTTGAAACTTTCTTAATATCATACTCAGTATCATAATATACATTAATAGATATACATGTTATGTGTATATACATAAAATTCTAAGTACTGTTACAGGTTCATATAACTAATAAAATACACATGCAGTTGCTTGATTGCAATCCAAACCACTTATTTTCTGTAGGTTTTATGTTTATTTCATTTCATATTATAAAGATGGGGAATCTGAAGTCCAGGTCAGTGTCTGTTGCACCTCATTTTAAGTGCATTTTAAGTGCATGAATAAATGACACAATAGTTTAGACCAAACTTTAATTCCTGTTTTATTGGACAATATTTTTTAACATGACAGGAACAAGAAAAGTCCCTATTGTTCTCTGACAAAACTTAGCCCTAATCACAGAGCTGTCTCCAGGCACAGGGGCTACTTGTATGGTTTAGTCATTTACTTCTTTAAACCTTGAGCTGAAACCATTGTTTAAAGTACAATTAATGCTAGTTTATCATAAAGAGTTACATAGTACTTTATCAAAGAATCAGCATCACAACATTAATTTTTTATTTTAACATGAATAAATGTATATGAATTTCTTCAGTGTGACATAGATATTAAAATGATAGAAATATTTCTTACAAAAACAACAATGGTATTATATTTAGAAAAACCTTCTTTACTGGTCATTTCAATTGGTTCTTCTATTTATGTCAGGAGTCAATGCTTATAAGAACTCATTCAAGTTCACAGCCACCAATAAACTCGTTTTATTGATTATCCATCTGGAAAATCATCTCATCAGCCATTCACTTATACCTCTGTTCTATGATATTGCATGTGTAGAACTGATAATTGAAAGAAAAGTTAACCTCTTTACATGACATTTAGTAAAAAATGTTGTCATTTTAATGTTAGCCTATGAGCTTTGTCTTCTAGAGGACTGCATAAAATATTTCTTGTCACTGATTTAATTTAATTTATCAGCCCTTAATCAATTGTGAATAGTATTGTCTTCTAAAGACTAAATGTTTCTGGTATTTTTTTGTTTGTTTGTTTGGGTTTTTTTGAGTTGGAGTCTCACTCTGTCGCCCAGACTGGAGTGCAGTGGCCACTTCCTGCCACTGCAGCCTCATCTGCTAGGCTCCGGCGATCCTTCTGCCTCAGTCTTCCAAGCAGCTGGAACTACAGGCGAGGGCTACCATGCCCAGATAATTTTTTTTTTATTTATTGTAGAGATGAGGTCTCACTAAGTTGCTCAGGCGGGTCTCGAACCTGCGGGCTCAGGCAATCCACTCACTTCAGTCTCCCAAAGCGCAGGCTTACAGGCTAGAACTAAATATTTCTACAGTTTATATAGAAAAAGGACCATGGTCAGATACTTTCCAAAAAAAATTGTTATTTTAATTTTAGGGATGCTATTTCACATGGTTTAGGTTTATGAAGAATAAATATTTCATTCGCTGCAAACATTTACAATGCAAATATTTGTAAATAAAAACATCTTTGAAGTATGTTAATGTGATGTTTCAAGGTTATATTCTAGGCTGGGGGATAATCATTCAATGTGCAAGAAAAAATAGAGATTACTGTAATTTTGAGGTTAGTCAGGATTGTGAACATAGACTATCTTTGTTATCTCAAAATTTGTGCCACTATAAAAATCATATTTACTATGACTTTTGATAGGTATTTGTTGAATCACTCTTCAAACTGCTAATGGCTTAATACTTTAGAAAATACATCACATAGCAATGATAGTTCTCATGCTCCATGTTCAAAAATGTAGCATAATTAGAGATTTATGTTTTTCAGCATTTAAAATATAGTCAACTTTGTTCTGATGATAGTGCCATTAAGTATTCTGCAGTTCCATTGCAGAAGCACTGGAATCACTACAGTTTCTCTTTATAGCCCAATGATTTGTTCTCAAAATGGAATATTTCAGTGGCAGGCCATGCTGCATTATTCAGCATCTGGAGTATAAAGGAATGACTCCTTTTCGGGAAAAATGAGGCTATACATTTGACTTTTTAAAATTTACATTTATATAAAAGGACAAATTTTCATGTTAATTCTTGGAAATTTTTATTAAATTATTATTTTACTTTAGATTGGCCATAGAAACCATTTAACACATTTTTTGGTAAAGAAATGTAGTCATTATCTCACTATAGCTTATTAGAATTATAAATGATTTTGCATTTGAAGAAGGAAACAGCATAAGGTAGCTGTACATAGCATTTAGTATTCCAGTCCTGCAGCACCATGTAGAAATTAAATGGTATAGAAATTAGCCATCTGGGATCATTTTCCAAAGATTTGCTCTGTTATCCCCATTCTTGTGTTGTCTTGTTTTCAAATTCTGTAAGTTAAGTCACTGCTTTTCAATTTCTTCATTGTTTATTTTTATGCTTACTGGTCATCCAGTCTTTGGAAGAAGCTGTGGGCATATAGGCAAAAGCTGGCTCAAGAAGTTTTTGAAGTAGTGACTACAAAAAGAGTGATTTTAAATTTATTTTATTTTATTTTTATTTTTGAGTTGGAGTCTCACTATGTCACCCAGACTGGAGTGCAGTGGCCGCTCCTGGCCACCGCAACCTCGACCTGCTGGGCTCCGGTGATCCTTCCGCCTCAGCCTTCCAAGTAGCTGGAATTACAGGCATGCGCTACCATGCCCAGCTGATTTTTTGATTTATTGTAGAGATGAGGTCTCGCTGCCCAGGCGGGTCTCGAACCCGCGGGCTCAGGCAATTCACTCACCTCAGCCTCCCAAAGGCACGGGATTACAGGCAGAGCCACCGAGCCCGGCTGATTTTAAATTTAGTAATAACTTGATGTTAGGAGATTACAAGGAAGAGAAAAAGGAGGTCATCATTACCTTTAAGTTTTTTATTTTCTCCTAGAAAAATAATCAAGAAAATGCAATGAGTGGAGTGACAAACCAGTGAAGAAATACACATATATTCTCTGTGACAATGTGTCTTTCCAATGAAAATGTAGAATTTAGAAATATAATGTCTTCTAAGTTATTAGCATTAGTCATGCTTTTAATATTGTACTCTTGTAGTTCTTACATATTTCACTAACAACACTGAAATGTCAAAATGTAATATCTCTTTATTATTTAAAGCAAATTAATCATTCCTGCATTTCTCATTCATGGTGTTTTTTTATTCTAAGTCTTCATAGTCCTTTGAAGAGAACGAGTCTTGTGTTTATAAGGCTAGCTTGGCTTAAGGTGGTTTATGTTTATTTCAATGCCATAGCTCTTAGAAGTCCCATCATATAATTGACATTGCCATCCAACTAGAAAAAAATATATATATATATTTTATATACATATATGTATACACACACATGGAGTAGATATATATATGCATATATGTATACACACAAGGAATATATATGTGTATGTATATATATATATATATATATATATATATTTTTTTTTTTTTTTCTTTTTCCAGTCTACTTTCTATAGGTATCTGAGGGACATGCTGGCTATTGAGAATAGTGCTACTATAGACATTAGTGGATAAGTATTTTTTTGTGTACTTGTTTTTAATTATTTGGGGGATTCCCTAGAAATAGCTAATTGCTGGGTCATATAGTAATTCCATATGTAACATTTTGAGGAGCCATCAAACTTCCACAGCAGTAGAATCATTTTATATTCCCTCCAGCAATATGCAAGGGTTGCAATTTCTCTACATCCTTCTAATACTTATTTTTCTTTTTTTAAAAAAAACTATTATTATAGCCATCTTAGCGGGTGTGAATTTCTATCTCATTTTGATTTTGATGTTCATTTCCCTAATGCCTAACAATGTTGAACATCTTTTCCTGTGCTTCTTGGCCATTTGTATTTCTTATTTGGAGAAGTGACTATTTAAGTTCTTTACCCAGTTTTCAATTAAATTTTTTGTTGTTTGATTTTCACACATTTGTGAATATTCTAGTTTTCCTTTACTTACTGATTATTAGCTTCATTTCATTGTGGTCAGAGAATATACTTTATATGATTCCAACTTTTAAAAATTTGTTGAGACTTGTTTTGTGGCCTAATATATAGTCTGTCTAGATAATATTCCAAGTGCATTTGAGAAAAATGTGTATTCTGCTGTTGTTGGGTCGAGCGTTCTATATATGTCTATTAAGTCTATTGTTTATAGTATAGTTCAAGTTCTCTATTTCCTAATGGATCTTTTGCTAGATGTATCCAAGCTAGAGAATGGGAAACTGTTGGAGAGTAAGCAAAAAACACCACCATGCTTTCTTACTGAACATTAGCACCCTCTGTCTTCATTAACCATGTTTGTTTGCTGTTTTTTGTTGGATTTAAAAAATTTTTTTAAAACTTGATTCTGACCATTTTTGCCAGCTTAATTGTTATTTCAGCAGGGAGATTGATTCTTGAGCTCCTAACTCTGCCATTTCCATTATGTCACTTTAATCATGGCTGAGAATTTTAATTTATAATTTGCCATATCTTCAATGAAATAAAGTTTCACTTTTGACAGAAAAGTAATAATTGATAGCTTACTCATTTCACATTTAGCTTCACACGAGGAAGTAGTTAAGTCTATTAAACTTATCTTTGTGTAGACATAGATTTTTCTTTAACAATAAACAAAATGTTAACTATATGTTGTAGAGTTTTGTTTTGTGAATGGCAATATATATTGATATCATGGCATTTGATTCTTACAATAATAGCAGTTATAGTATCAATAGCTGTCATATAGGTGTTTCTATATTCAAGCAAACTACTAGATACTAGAAAGTACTAAGTTCATTTCATCTTTGCAGCAAGTCTATGAGGTACAAGAATTTGATCTCCAATTTATAGCATCAGATATTGTGAATCAAGAACATTAAGCCAGGCACAGTGTTTCATGCCTGTAATCCCAGCATTTTGTGAGGCCAAGGTGGGAGGATTGCTTGAGCCCAGGAGTCCAAGACCAGCCTGGGCAACACAGTGAAGCTTGGGCTGTGCAAAAAATAAAAATAAACATATTAGCCAGGTGTGGTGGTACACACCTGTAGTCCCAGAAGCTTGGAATGCTGAAGTGAAAGATTGCCTGAACCCAGAAGATATAGGCTATCATGAGCTGTGATCATTGTGATCATGTCACTGCACTCCAGCCTGGGCAATAAAGTGAGACCCTAGCTCAAAACAAACAAACAAAAAAAACAAAGATTAAATTGGTTTAGGCCATGCTGAACAAGTAAATTGCAAAGACTTGATTAAACTTCTATTTCTGAGTCCTAAATTATTTTCAGTATATCAGGCTGATTGCTTCCTAGTCATTCTATGCCTGTCCTTACCTACTTTATTTCTAGTTAATCATTTGATAAGATGGTGAAATCCAAAGATCTTTATTATTATAGGAAAGGCATTTAGCATATGAATTTCTGAACTCTTGATACCAACAAATCATAATTTTCATGGAGTTCTCATTCATATTTGGTAATACAATATGCATTTTAAAGTGTTACAGACTTTCTAATCAAAAGGAATTTTGAGTGATACTATTAGAGAATTATTGTTTTCAAGAAATACATATTATAGCAACAATTAACTATTTATTATAACATCTACCATTTATTGTGCATTTGTCATGGACTAGTAGTATTTTTATGTAAGGGCTATTATATAGAAAAATATTTTACCCATTGAAAATAATTATTTTCTATATTTAAATATATCTGTATCTATCTATCTATATATATGTAGGTAGACATAAATCTAGAGACCTTGAATTTGTAGACAATGTATCATGTAAATTTTTTTTCCAGACATGCTCTAAAATTGTCTGAGGCTTTGAATCTACCATACTATAAGATAGAAGAGCTGGGTAAAATCTCAAAAGACTGCTGTTTCATATTAGAACATATACTTGTCAAGTAGTTCATAAATTTAAGAAAACAATTATATGTTTTCACTTCATAAAAAATGAAAGTAAACTGAAGATATATATTGCCACTAAATCAAATATACGTTACAGTTGTCATCATGACATTTTGGCTGCCATCTACACAGATAAATATTTAGATTATTTGACATACACATGAATACCTATGTGGATAGATCCATGTATGGCTTATTTTAATTATATTAAAATTAGTTTTGTTTAGAATATTTATCTTCCTGAATATGAATCATTTTCCTTGATCCTTTTTCTAGGCTTTCAAGAAAAACAGCCCCAACTAAAGAAATTTTAATCATTAGATGTCTAAGTGAATATCATTAGCTATCTATGAGAGTCATAAGGAGACTTCTTAATGCCTTCAGCTGGCCGTCTCTGTGTAAGAACATTCTGAATAATTTTGTCCATTAAAATTATTATAATAGTACTTTGTAAAAGTCATATTTTGATATTATTTCATATGCAAAGACCACTCAATGTTTAGCTAACTTCTAAAAAAAAGTTGTGCCCCTAATTAGCAAATGAGTTGAACATATGTCATTATTCCATTGGGATACTGGGCCAACTATCAAGTATTAATCACATCATATGGTATTCCATCATTAGATATTTATTTATTTGAGTAATAAACAACGCCTCCTCAAAGAAACCTTTTAAAGCTTACAGATTCTTGAGAGGGATCTAATTTTCAACATTTGTAATGAAAAATTCAATCATATAGACAGAAGAATTACAGAAAGATCATTTGACCTCAGCCTTATTTGAACAAGGTCTTCAAAATGTAGACTTCTTGTGTCATCTTCAAATATAAGTCATTTTATATTTCTATTTGTGTGTGCTTAAAAGCATAATTGCTCATTGTCAACGTTTAAAATATACCACAGTTTTGTTACCTTATTGGGAGCATTTCTTTATTTCTTATATATCAAGCATATTTTTTAAAAAAGGAAATCATCTGGGCATCTCCTAATGACAACAAGCCCTGCATTTGTTGATTTAGCTGTGCATGTAAGGGGAAGCTGTGAGGGCGGGGTAAAAGGAACTTGTTCCCCGAAAAATTTGGAAGGGATGTAGTTTCTAAAAAAAACTACAATTTTTCCTAAAGCAAGCTATTTTCTCAAATGCCTATTCTTTCAAAGTAGTATGAGGAACACTTAAAATAATTTTCACTGAAGAACCTAACTTAAAAAGTTGAAAACCTCAGAATACATTTCAAAACACAGAAGTACTAAAATTTCAACTAAAATCTTGAAGTAGTATAAAGACAAGGAAGAATTTCCTTGCTGTTTAAATAACATTAAAAAATTATCCTCATTTCTTGGAAGCAGCTCAAGGGCTGGTCTAATCTTACCTACTAGGAACCTTCAACCTGGAAAGAAGGCTGGGGGAATAATTCAAAGGGTCCTGCTGACTCTACAGTGAGTCATTTCTGGGTCTTGAATCAGGGTTTAGCAATAGAAAATAGCCCCAAAATGCAAGGTGAAACAAAACAGTGAAGGGTCTACCAGGTAACAGCCTCTCCACAGAGAACTTGTCAAAATAGATAGATTGTCAAAAGAATGAGACCAAATCATCCTCAAGAGAAACAGGCATATATATAGAAGTTCAGTAATATTTGAAAGGTCAGTGAACATATTAGTTGCCCATAACTGTGTAACAAAATACCCCAAAACTTATTTTCAACAAATAAAAATATAAAGTAAAGCCTAAAGAAATTAAGGATGTTTGTTTTTCTCTCCAAGAATCCATTTGCATTAACAGTGCAATCCAGCATGTTTCATCTACAAGCATACTTGTTATATGACTCCACTTTTGTGTAATAAACTGCTGCTATCTTATTATCAAAAGTCCTGCCAGATCCTAAGTGACTTCAAAATCTGTGAGGACGATGATCTAACCCCTATTTTCTCTGTTCCTTTACCTTCTCTTTTTTTGAGTTGGAGTCTCACTCTGTCACCCAGGCTGGAGTGCAGTGGCACACTCACGGCCATCCAGCATCAACACGCTGGGCTCCAGAGATCCTTCCACCTCAACCTTCCAAGTAGCCGAAACTACAAGCATGTGCTACCACGCATGGCTAATTTTATTATTATTATTATTATTATAGAGATGAGGTCTTGCCAAGTTGCTCGGGCTGGTCTCAAACCCCTGATCTCAGGCATTCCACTCGCCTTGGCCTCCCTAAATTGCTAGAATTACAGGTTGAACCACCGAGCCCAGCCTCCTTTACCTTCTTAAAGCATAACTCCCATGATCCTAATTTCTCTCCCATGTTGTCCATTCATTTCCACAATTGCTCTTTAACCTGAAATGACCTAAAAATTATCTAACTCATAAGTCATACATAGCTCTAACATGTAAGCATTCTATCTTGGAGCTTGCTCACTTAAGTACCTCCATATTTCTTCAAGTTCACCCTTATTCTAGGGAAATTTCTACTTTGTTTATCAATCCTCCTATCTCTACTGCTTTCATAATCGAAGGTTCAGGATTACCATGTCAACAAACATCTTGTCATTATTCTAATTTATCTCACAACTCTGTTAATGAATTGACCCTAATTAAATCCTTATACTTCCTTCTTTCTTTTCTATACCAGGTCTATTGAGCATTCTAGAGGAAGACTCACAAGTGGGAGTATTAAATAATAGTTCAGAATCATCTATCTCATCCTGCCCTTCAACTGCCAAACTCACCTACACAGTTTTACTCAGGTTCCTTTCACATGATCTACTCTGCTCAAATCCTTAATAATGACTGCTTTTGTCACAGTGGGTAAATATATTTCCTATGTTATAGTGAGGACACAAGCTCCTCAAATTTTAGACATTGAACCTATCAACGTCTTACATCCTCTCAAAACGTCCTCTTAGACTTTGCACTCTACTATATACTTCATATGTAATCAAGCATGCAATCCAATTTATTTCATGTTGTAGACAGGTTCTACATGGCTCCCAATCAATCTTATGTCTTGGTATTTATGCCCTTGTAAAAATTTCCCTCTTTCAGTGTGGGCTACACTTAATGACTTGCTTCTAATTAGTCAAATATGAAAGAAATGATGGGATGTCACTTCCAAGATTAGGTTACAAAATATTATTACACTCGTCATGCTTGTACTCTTTTCCTGGTTCATCTTACTTACTTCCTTTGATAAGCAAGCCCCCATATTCTGAGCTGCTCTACAGAGGCCCACATGAAAAGTAACAAGGGAGGCAACAAGGAACTGAAGCCTCCAGTCCAACAGCCCTGCAGTATTGATTCCTGCCAACAACCACATGAATGAGCTTAGAAGTAGAGTCTTCCCCAGTGAAGACCTCAGATGATACCAAAGCCTTGGATGGCAACTTGATGGCAGGCTTGTGGGAAACTCTGAGCAAGAAGACACAGTTAAGCCATGCCTGGAATGCTGAGTCATAGAAAATTGAGCTAGCAAATGTTGTTTTAAGCCATAAATTTTGAGGTGATTTGTTGCATCTCAGACTGTGTTTGATAAGTAACACAGTCTACAATCTAAAATATTCTATTTAGGAGCATGATTCTAGAAATACTTCATTTCAGATGTCTTCAATTTTTTAATTAAGATACTATATATCATATAGCAGCAGTGTGAAATTGAAGGAGTTACTTGACCATGCTCTGCCTAAATTTCCTCATTTATAATGTACTCATATGACTAAGTTGAAATGAGTTAATATAGGTAAAGCAATAAAAACCAATCCTAAAGTCCATAACCTTCTACATGTCCTGGCTATAATTCCCCATTACTACACTGTTTTTAAAAGTGCACCAAGCCACCGTCTTGCTGAGCTATGATGTGGCCATGTGCTCTTTGAGTTGTGGCCAGGCCATGTTTTCTTAAGCTTTGGCTCCCTCCCCTACTTTGGGGATGTGAATCACTTCTTTCTCTCTAATTTACTTTCTAAATAAACTATATTTTCTAACCTAAAAAAAGTGCATTTTTTCTCCTGAACCATTAAAACAGCTCTTAAATTGTTTCCTTACTTTTGTCTTTATTCTCATCATAGTCATTCTGAAGTTCAACCAGATATAGCTTTCACTGTAAATTTTATTGGCTCAGTCATTACTCTTCAGTGACTTCCCATTGAAATAATGTTGAATTTATTTATAAGATATCACTATGACTTACAAAGAACGTCTAATCATTCTAGACCCATCACATGCTATCTTTCCCTTTGCTCTGTGTGCTCCAAATGGCTTTAGTTTATCAAATATCCTACATTCTCACCTGACTCTGGGCTTATATATGTTTAGTGGCCCCCTGCTAGTCCCATTTTATAGCATTTTATAATACCTATAATATCTATGGTTTAATGTCTGTATTTCTGTCTCAGAGAAGAGGCCATATGTCTCTTGTTCCAATTGTTTTCAGTTGATTCACATAGTAGTGAATGCTCAATAAATATTAGAAGGAATGGCATCCTGGACTACTGCAAAGACTTGACTTCAGAGACAAGAATGCAATGAAAGATGTAGAAAATTGTTAGAAATAATTTGGGACTAACAAGGATATAATATATACGTCCATTAAAATATAAACTTTAAGTCATAAAGTATATGTTATCTATCAATAATAGACATGTTTATACAACACAAATATGGCTAGTTGCATTTTAACAAGTAAATACATACAATGTATATATGTATACAAAAAAATAATATGAAAAGAACCCAGAGAATGATTTTTTTTAAACTGGCATTTCAAGAGTTAAAAAGTAATTTCCCAATTTCTATATCCGATGTTGCTGTATTGGCCTTATTTTTAGTAACATCTGCAGTGTCCAAAACTGTCCATCTTGCTTCCCTTTCAGATGCCAAATTTTTCTTTATCCATCCATTTCTCTTTAACCGTAACTTCTCTTTTTCTTCTATATCATAACTCTATTCCATATGGTTCTTGTTTTTACCATCTTTTCCACTACCCTAAGAACCTAGTAATGTATCTGTCTTCTCATGGGACACACAACAAAAATGTTACATAAGAGAATATATAACTAAGATCCTTATATTGAAACTCTGTCAGTGGGATTGTAAAAGGAGTCAAATTATTTTTGCAACATTCTTTGACTCAAAGTATCACCAGATAAAAAGCATATAAGAGGGAGGATCCTCAAAAACCTGGAATTTATTTATAAAAAATTATGTATTTAATCTTACATGTTTAAACTTCATTCACCTTCAAAGTACTCCCTGCTTGATGCAATATGCCTATCAAGACACTTTTTTCCACAGCTTAAAACAGTTTTCAAATTGGTCTATTTTGATGTCTTTTAGTGCTCTACCATTTTTTTTTGTTTGTTTGTTTCACTTCTTCTACATCAGCCAAAAGTTTCCCTTTGAGGACATTTTTTATCTGGGAAACACAAAAGTCACTCAGGGTGAGATCAGGTGAATAGGCAAGATGAGGAATGGGGTCATGCCTTTTGTTGCCAAAAATTGCTGAACATTAAACATGGTGTGGGCAGGTGTGCTTTTGAATCACCCATCATGAAATGGGCAAATACATTGAAAGACTCTCGGAAAAAAAAATTAACTGAAGTTGAACGCAGTCTCTCACAACAACACTTCTGTTGCACTGGTGCTGATGGTTTCCTAGAATACTTACCCAGTGGAGAAAGCATGTACTACAAGAGAATCACCCTCCAAAAAATAATTCCAGACTTTTTTTTTTAGGTACCACCTTGTAATTGGTAGCTATAGTTTCAAAAAGGTGTTTGTGAAACTCAAGATTTTAAATCCGAGAGACCACAAAGAACCAGCTCCGATGCAAACACACGAGTGTCTTTATTCAGGCTCGAGTCTGGGCTCACGTTTGAAGCCGATGCAGCGACTTCAGGGACGAGAGCCCCGATTCAGTATAGCAAGCAGTTTTTATGCACAATTACAGAGGGAGGGGGAAGAACTTTAAACTTGTTTTTACATGATTCGGTAATTTCTCCTAATGGGTACGGGGGCACTTGGGATTGGTAGGTTTTATTTTCTGGTCTGCGCAGGCTCTAGCTCAGCTACCTGTGATTGATGGGGAACTGCTAAACGGGCAGAGTGGAATGTCTGATAAGCACTGCATGTAAATTAACTTGAGCAAGCAGGCAGGAGGTTTGCAGAGCCCAGCAGAGCCCACCGAGAGGGTGGCTAGCACCACCAAGTCTGCTGATTTAAACAAAGGAATGTTCAGGAGGGGCTTGTTTGCTTAACATTTACATCCCGTTGCAGAAGCAGAAGAAGTCAGCATGGCAATTGGGACGAACAGTGTTTAACCCAAGAGTTCTAAATACAAACACTACTTAAGACATTGTATAACTACACAATCAGTTACTACGCGGCACCCGACATGTGCCTTTCTGTGGGGTCTGAGGTAGGATTTAAAGTACTAAGAATTCATAAAATACAATGAGCGTGAAGTAGGGATATACAAAATATATAGTGAACGCTTCTTTTACAGCAAGTATGGCTTTTTAAGTTTCTTGGTTTCTTGGGTCCCTCAGTGTTATCTTGGTATATTTGGGAAACGAGTTAGATTGGAAATTAGAGAACAGGATTATAATTTTATAGGTAAGAAATTATTTACCACAGAAATCAGAATTCATGCATTCAACCATAATCTCTTTGGACTTTGGTTTCAACTTTTGGAGAATAAGTCAAATACTTTTGTGTTATGCTAACATTTGCCTCTTAAGCAATTTGGTAATTATAAGAGTAAAACTCTGCCAATTATCTCCTAATAAGTACATTATGGTGTCATTGCTGTACTTAGAATCTTCAGTGACCCTTCTTGATTACATGATATGTAGCAGAAAAAATAGAGAGATCGTGACACCAAGACTATTATAGGAAGTGGCACTTTATTATGCTGGCCATTCCAGCAGCCCGAGAATTTAATGCACCCAAATCGAGCACCCCAGATCAGGAGACATGGGGTCTTATACCCTTGTTTAGGTAAGGGAGGGGGTCATGTTGAGTGATTACATACTTCCTTTGGATTCTTACAAGGTTGTACTCAGCAAAATCAGATTTTTTGAAGAACAAATGGTTTCCAGGAACTGCAGGCTTGTAAACTGTCAACTTCAAAAGGGGGGTTTTAGGTTTTAGATAAGACTCTTTTCCATTTCCATGAAATGGCCAGTCTCTCAGCCATTTGACCTTTCTTAAACAAAACCTGCCCAGCACCTAGCGGGTCTTTAAAGTTACAACTTGCCTTTCAAAAGGAAATACCTTTAACTGCTATCAATGCCTTTCCTGCCCTGGACTAGTGGGAGTTATCCCAGATGATTGCCATGAAGCCAACTGCTGATCCCGAACCAGTTACATGTGTTTTTGTGTTTATTCACTCAATCATACAAGAAATATATTTGGGCATTTGCCACATCCTGCCACAGATAAAATCTAAAACTTGGATGGCATTCAAGGCCCTGCATGATCTGATACATCATTCTCTCCATCATCAAGCTTCTTCTGATGCTTTTCCTCCCTTCTTCCTTATATTCTTCTCCACTGAGCAGTAGGCATTGTAGGTCCTGGGATGTATGTGTATTTGTGTTTTCATGTCTGCCTATGTGCCCTACTGTCAGGAAATCTCTCCTCTGTAGGCTTTCTGGTTTCCCTTTTATCATTTAGAACTACCACTCAGGTTGTCCCTTCAGATGCCTTATGTGTTTCAACTTAACTTATATACAAACTTCTTCCTCTTCACTCTCTAAGAACCACATGCAAGCTTTTGCTATAAGATTTATCATGCTAAATTACAATTCTTGGTGAAACATATCTATTATTTTTTCTAAGTTTTGAAAGCTGCATGAAGATAGAAAGAATGACAGGGTAATTTTTCTTGATGTCACAGTGGCCTACCCCAGAACATGATACCAGAGAGAAATTTAGCAGATATTTATTGGATAGACAGAAGGAATTAGAATTAGAATTCACCAATCTCAAACATTTAAAGTTTACATTTAATGTTAGACTCCTTGAAAATTATCCCCACCCATTTCATAAAATAACAGTAATCTCTTTAAATGGATCTTCTAGAAATGTAGAGAATATACACTGCCTTTAAAGAACAAAAATTGATAGCTTGATAAATACCAGTTAGATGCATCAAGAAAATTTAAAGTAAATTTTATATTGATAGTAAATTTTGTTTACTTTCTTCTCATAGTTATGACTTGCCTCCTCCAAACCTTTTTTTTTTTTTTTTTTGAGTTAGAATCATCACCCAGACTGGAGTGCAGTGGCCGCTCCCGGCCACCGCAGCCTCGACCTGCTGGGCTCCGGCAATCCTTCCGCCTCAGCCTTCCAAGTAGCCAGAATTACAGGCACGCGCTACCATGCCCGGTTGATTTTTTGATTTATTGTAGAGATGAGGTCTCGCTGCCCAGGTGGGTCTCGAACCCACAGGCTCAGGCCATTCACTCACCTCAGCCTCCCAAAGGCGTGGGATTACAGGCTGAGCCACCGAGCCTGGCTCTCCTCCAAACCTTTAAATGTAGCATTGATTTTCTGAATCAGATAAGAACACATTAACACATGCTTATTATTTACTAATTAGGCTAATGTATACATTTGCATTGTAGGTTATTTTGATTTTAAAATGTGAGCTTTAAATAAGTCACATTGTGCTTAAATTTGACTATTAGCATTAAGCAAACATGGATTAAATGCCAGCTCTCCCACTTTTTAGTACTACAAACTTGGCTAAGTTATATAATGTCTCTAAAGTTATTAATATCTGAAACCTGGTTCCTCTAATAAGATTGTGTTGGAAATTTAACAGGATATTATATATGGAGCAATTAATAATGCTAAAGCTTTGATATGTTTTGAATCTTAAGTTTTTAGTTGATAATAATTAAATTATGATAATAATTGAAATAATGTATTATCCTTGATTAAATGATATCATTGTATAAGGCTTTATTAGTGTTTTCTTCTCTCTTATGTTTCCTCAATTACTTCCCCTCCCTTACTCTTGACCCTCAGGCCATATCTTATTAATACCTCTTTTCCCTGAAGAATACTCTTTGTCAGAACTGACCTTAAACCCACTACCCTGTTATCTTTTAGTTACCAAGCTATAAAGAGTTCATCCTCACTGGTTTTGCTTTTTCTCGTATCATTTATTCTTTAACCTAGTGTAATTGCTTGGCAGAAGCTGTTTTTCTCAGGATCACCAATGACTTTGTCAGTAATAAACCAAAAAATTGTGTCTAAATGTTCCTCTTATGATACTTATATAGTATGTGGCATGGGTATGCAAATACATTTTGATTCTATCACCTGTGCTTTCTATAGCCTCTGGTTGTTCCATTTCAGAATTATCTAACTTTTATTCCTGTACCCATGTCTAAAATATTCCTATGTATTCTAAAATATTTCATGTGCCAATTAATTTCATTATATCATAAACTTTTCATTTATTTTTATTTTTTATTTCTCTGATCAACTCATTAACCAACTTGCGTATTTTGCCTAGTACTTTATAAATTTGATATGAATGTATATAAATAAATAAGATTATCTACAAATTAACCTAAATTGCTAACAAAAATATATTCCATCTGTTATATTAATTATTTTAGAAGTGTATTTCCACTTAGGATTAAAATTTAGTTAGCAAAGATATTATTCTTTTGTTTAAACATTTACTTAAAGTAAATATAGTAAACCTGTATCTGCTCTATGTAATCAAAATATCAAGGGACATCAATTAAAAGAAAAATTGGAAACCTGTAAATATTATACAACAATGCTATTCTAAATTATAACTTTTATCTTTAAAATAATAGCTAGCAAGACTTTTGTGGGAGCTATGGCCCTTGGCCCCCTAAAGGGTCACTGAAAAATCACTGGCATGAGGCAGATTGATTAATAGAGGAAAAGACATGCAAATTTTATTTAATATGTATACATGGGAGCCTTCAAAAGACCCAAATTTCCAATGAATTACAGAAATTTAAATAGCATCTCAAGGTCACAGAAAGAATGGGGGTTTGCATTCTGATAAAACAGGTTTTGGGGGAAGGAAGGAATTCTTTTGAGAGGCAACAAATGATTGGGAGAATGAATGGGAGAAATAGAATGGCTTGCAAATAGTTACCTTTGGAATTTACATTTCCTTGGAACATTCATTATACTTGTAAGTTTTGCTCAGGTGTGGTCATCTTTTGTGCTTCTTTTCTGCATTAGATAACAGGTAGGGAAGCAGTTTCTCTATGACTAAATGGGAACAGGAAGATCAGAGAGACCTTGTAGCAAGAAAGTCATATTTTGGGGTGAATTCCTGTGCACCCCTTCACTTTCATCTACCCGCCCACAAAGAAATAATCTCATGCTAACTGAAATATTTAGCACATGCTTATGTGGACTATTTTCACACATATAAATGAATAAATTTTAGCAGAGTAAGACTCAAATTTTCTTAATGATATTTTAGGGTTGAAAATTAATTTGGATCACTTCCCCCTTTTTAATGTTAAAATCAAGCAAACTATGGTATTGTGTTTATCATAAACCTTATCTTCATTTTTTGAGCCTGGGTCTATATATCCTAGTTAAAAATATAGCATACACTCAAAGACTGGTATAAAATGTTTATACCTGAATATGTTCAAAAAATATATCTGTTAGGGTACTGACAGACTGGGTGAGGGTGTAGAGGGGTGCAGCATAGAGGAGCGCAGCACCGCCCTGGCCAGTAAGCCGGAGGTGTGCACCAAGAACCCAGAGATCCGAGTAAATTGCAAAGAATTGCAGCACACAGAGGTGAGAAAAGATTTATTTAAGATAAGTTCACCCCCACAGACAGGGAGTGGGCCTACACTCTAGGTGAGTGTGGCCTTGTAGCCCCCCAGAGTCCTGGCTTAAATCCTTTTCTTGGAGATGTTGCATGTGACTCCCGTGACTACTGTGACTTCCTTTCCACCACCTGTGGATGTCTTGGAGATCCTGTGACAGAGAGCCATTAATGTTCGCCCACGTTATCACAGCCCCTAAAGAAGGGCGTGACAAGGATTCTAATGCTCCTGCACCTTCCCAAATGACATTCCTTAGAGCTAGTGGAGGGTGCACCTC
This sequence comes from Cephalopachus bancanus, assembly GCA_027257055.1. Taxonomy (NCBI): domain Eukaryota; kingdom Metazoa; phylum Chordata; class Mammalia; order Primates; family Tarsiidae; genus Cephalopachus; species Cephalopachus bancanus. The sequence goes on from JAPVLO010000686.1 coordinate 223,740, forward strand.
CCCTTATCTCCTAGGCATTCCCAGTAGGAGCTTTGGGGGATCCTTGGCTTCCCTGTAGATAGTGCCCAATTTACTGAAAGATCGAATCCCCACCTGCTCCCCCTCTGAGCAGTCATAACTTTTGTAATTACAAGTTTCATGATTTTTACAATCCTTGCCCAATGCATGATGTCTTACACCTTGTAAATTCCCTTTACTCTAGGCAAGCTTGGTTGCCACTATGAGATACCTCTGATACCTGGAAGTCTGTTTCTGAAAAGACAAAGTCGGTAAAGTTAATTATACCTAAAGTGTGCATTTCTCCAAAAGCATAGCTTCTACTTTCTCATCATTGTGTCAGGGTTTAAGAATAAGATGAAAAATGGTTTCCCACTCTCGGTCTGTCCTTTCGATATCCATATAAGAGAATGCAATATAAACACATGCTTAAGAAATATTAATTGATATGTATAAAGATGTAGTGCAGAAAAGAACAAGTAGTAAGGTTGCAAGCAATTTTGCTACCATGAGACTTAAAAGACCATGATGAGAAGAAAGAATAAGCAAAATGAGTAGGTGAGTTTTTACCAGATTCTTGAAATCCTCACAAAGCAAATGGCTGTCATATAATCGCCAGATGGAGAATAAGAAAAAGGATTGCCATGCTAATTGTGGTCTCTCAGAGAAGGCTTAGAGTAAAGACACATTCTGTTTTTTAAAAAATTATTATAAAGATGTGGAATACAATTCAGGGTTAGGTATACAAACATTGATTATGCAGGTACCCTTGTTGATGAGGTGTGCCCCTCCCTTCCCTAGCAGTTTCCCTCAACTGCCAATCCCACCTGCCCTCCCCTGACAGTTTCCTATTACTGCCAAATGCTTTCTTATAGTATTATAATTGTTCAAGATCCGCTTATGAGTGAGAACATGTGGTACTCTGTTCTTTGTTTCTGTGATAGATCACGGAGTATGATCAACTCCAAATCCATCCAAGTTGCTACGAAGTTCATATATTTGTCCTTCTTTATGACTGCATAATATTTCATTGTATATATGTACACATTTTCTTTATCCAGTCCAGCTTCAATGGGCAACATGGTTGGTTCCATGTTTTTGCTATTATGAATAGAGCTGCAACAAACATACGTGTGCAGGTATCTTTTTTGTAGAATGATTTGAGTTCTTCTGGGTGTATTCCCAATAGGGGAATTGCTGAGTCATATGGAAAGTCAATTTCTAGTTCTTTCAGAAATCGCCACATTGTCTTCCAAAGAGGTTGCACTCGTTTGCATTCCCACCAGCAGTGTAAAAGTGTTCCTTTTTCTCCCCATATCCTTGCCAGCATCTGTTATTGTTTGTTTTATTAATGATGGCCATTCTTACTGGGGTTAGGTGGTATCTCAATGTGGTTTTGATTTGCATTTCTCTGATGATGAGTGAGGCTGAGTACTTTTTCATGTGTCTGTTGGCTGCCCAAATATCTTCTTCTCAGAAGTGTCTATTCATGTCTTTTGCCCACTTTTTAAAGGGGATGTTTGTTTTTTTCCTTTCGGGACATTTGGGAGTTCCTTGTAGATCCTAGAGATTAGCCCTTCATCAGATATACAGTTGGCAAATATTTTTTCCCATTCTGTAGGCTGTTTCCCTGCTCTCTTGATGTTTTCTTTTGCTTTGCAGAAGCTCGTTAGTTTGATGAGGTCCCACTTGTCTATTTTATTTCTTAAGGTATTGGCCTTCAGGGTTCTGAATAGGAGTTGGTTGCCAGAAGACACATTCTAGAAAGCTGTTTTCATTTTCCAGTTATGAAATGCTAAGACTTGAGACAAAGACTGAAATTTTATAAGCATGAATGCACACATAGATTGCTCTAGAAAAAGAGCATGAACATCGTAGTCACAGAGTGAAAATTGATAGATTAATCAAAGAATAGGCAAGGATTGTATGTGTGAGAACTACTTCAAACATACATTATGATATAAATATTAAAAATGATAGATAAAAACCCCATTGGCAGTGTACAGTTGGTCCTAATTTTCTTGTAGTGCTTGATCTGCCATTTGACAGTCGTGAGTTTCAGAAATAATTCAACTTTTACTAAAGCACTCTAAGTAAAACAACACTCTGAGATTTTTTATAGAATATGAATATTCCTCTTGAACTCTATATGTGTCTCTGATAGTTGAATAAAATAGTTGCCAGTCAAAAAAATAAAAGGAAAAAAGTTCATATTATCACCATTATACTAAACTATATTCCAGAACCATATAAACAATATATTGGTTTCATTTGTTTGTAGTGTACCCATCTGATTTAATAGGAAGGGATAAAAATACAGAGGAAAGAAAGGGAGAGAGAGGGGAAGGGAAAAAAGCATACACATACATCAGAAACTCTCACCTTAAAAAACTTCTATTTTCTAAAATATTTTCTACAGATTTTAGGAAAAGAAATTAATTTCTTTGAGACTTTCCAGAAAATATAAGGCAATAAATGTCACACAGACTGGCATCTCTAATGCTTCTGACCAGTGAGGTAGAAACTAGTTTTCTGCTTGACTGCTCCGCCCAAGAGCAATGACTTTCAGCAAGAAAACAAAACAAACTGGGACAAGAGGTGCATTAAGGAAAAGCTTAAAGATGTCTGATGAAACATCGATTGTCATTTTTATAATAGTAATTGGAGAATATTTTGTCTATATTACAGACTTTGATAAATAACTTGCATGTTTACTGTATTATTTTACTTTATTATCTTATTAATAGGGTTCTGTAATTTAGTGTATCACTTTTTTTTTTTTTTACCACTAGGACCTTACAATTAGAGAAAAACTGCTTTCTTAAAAAATGCCAAATACTTTCACTAATGGTCAGTTTTCTTTCATGGCAGTGGAGACTCAAGACTGTTTCTTGATAAAAGTGTCCATAATTTTTCCATAATTCAAAGCTATTCCCATAGGGATAATGATACTGCTTATATACTTCTTTGATTCACAGAAACAGTTATTAAACTATCTCACAATACTCAGTTGAAGAAATGTGATGGTTTTGTTTTACATATGCAAGACACTATGCCCTATTGCAATGCCTAAAGTATTTTAAGTGTTTTATCCATATCAAATGTATTTTTCATGAGTGGTGTAATTCTGAATGTTGTTTTTAACAGATCACTCCTCTGTTATCCTTTAGATTCCTTACGGATCTTATGGCAATTGAAATTCTTGAGCCTTTGCACTAAATATTTATGTTTTAGTTTAGGATTGGGAGGGGTGAAGGACAGAGGAATGGTAGTAAATAATGGGTCTATGTAAGTAAGACATTATTAATTATGTAGTGCATAGGATAGACTGCTGAGACTCAACTGCTATTTTATCTCAAAATTGGAAACTGCTGCTATTGGGCTATAGGTAGGGAGCCCCTGAAGTTGTATTGATATTTTCATTGACATTTCACATCAAAACTGCTTTTGGTCAATTTCAAAGCAGGAATGTGGAAAGGCATGTTTTCTAATGTGTAGCCTTATTCTGGCTTTATCATTCAGCTTTATCATCCTTTCCCATACTAACTTACTTAAATTAAAGGAATATGCTGACCTATATTTATCTATTTTAAAGACCTCCCTTGTTTGGAAATTAAAAAAAAATTATCCTACACGTTTCTGTCTCCTTCTAATGTTTCTTATGCTTCTTGCCATAGCATTTTTCAGATGATCTTTACACCCTAAGAAGAATGAATGGCCAGGAGAAGAGCAGAAAAACAATAAAATCAAAGAGCAGTGTGTAGTATAGATGAGTATTATTCTTCTTACCAAGATTTTTAAAAATACTTATTCTCTTATTCAGAGTAAATGCAATTCCTGGATCAGAAAAGTTCAAATAGGATGGGACAAATGACCCAGAGAGCAATTTCTGTTCTGAAGTTCTATAAATCTCATTGCACAATTAAAGGAAGGAAATCATGTTGTATTCATCATTATACTCTCAGTATTTAGTACGGTGAACAGTATGTAAATGCCTCTTGTTCATTAAAAATGTTTTCAGCTATTTTTTCAGCTTTCCCTAAGATATCAGATAGTTTTTGTTGTTTTTCTAATTCTTTTTTTCTTAAATTACTTTTAAGATGGTATGCAGAGTTTCTTGATATTACAATTAAGCTTAGCTTTCCAACTGATATATCTTTGTGATTCCGGTATTTAATTTTTCAAGCTAAATAATTATTTTCCCTCCTTAAGGTTTTTTTTTTTTTTTTGAGTTGGAGTCTCACTCTGTCGCCCAGACTGGAGTGCATTGGCTGCTCCTGGCCACCGCAGCCTCGACCTGCTGGGCTCCGGTGATCCTTCCACCTCAGCCTTCCAAGTAGCTGGAATTACAGGCATGTGCCACCACGCCTGGCTGATTTTTTTTTTTTTTTTTTTAATTGTGGAGATGAGGTCTCGCTGCCCAGGTGGGTCTCAAACCCGCGGGCTCAGGCAATCCACTTACTTCAGCCTCCCAAAGGCACAGGATTACAGGTTGAGCCACCGAGTTCCTTAAGGTTTTAATCTGTTTTTAATTATATCACTGACCCTTCTTTTAAGCTTAGAGTAACAAAAAACTTCTAACAAAGAGCTAGTATTTACATAATTTTGCAGTCAAACTGGCATTTCCTTACACTCTAACTTTTCCATAGTTATTGCAGTTGTAGAAAATTTTTCAAGATTTGTATGGGATTAGACTAGAAAGATTAATCTTCTTTAGTGAGTAAGTTTATTCTCATAATTGTAGGCATCTGTTTTTTTCCCTGTTCTCTAATAAAACTATATTATACAAAATCTTGTTGAATATCTTTTGACTATTAGTTTGTTAACCTAATAGGTAATAATTTTTTCTATGTAATAAGGGGATTAATTTTAGGGTCACGAAAAATTTACAACAATACAAAGAATTGGCTATATTCCTATTCTTATTAATTTTCTCAGATCATACCATAAACTAGAATGTTTCATATTCTTTCATTCTTTTTCCCACCTATTTCTCTTTTCAAGGCATTGTGCAATTCCCAGTTACTCTAAGAAGTCTGCCTTTTCCCATTTAGACTAAGGCACTGTGATTTACAAATATTAGCATTCCTTTCATCTATAGATGTATTAAATAACAATAGATCAAGGGTCTCTAAGGATATTCTCTAGTATATCAGTGACTTTCAACCAGGAAATATTTTGCATGGTGACTTTTTTTTAATTCACATGGCATACTGATGGTATTTAGTGGATAGAGGTCAGAGGTGCAACTAAACATTCTGCAGTGCACAGAACAGACCCACAAAACTGAATCATCTGTCCAAAATGTCATTAGTGTAACGGTCAGAAACATTGATTAATTACCTACATAGATGCTGGACCATGAATAGTCATTATGTGGATTCCCGACAAATTACATTACCATTTTCTATTCTTATGGCCTAAACTATGTTGGTGACTGTCATGGAAGCTGCTAGATTATATCTACATGGACTGCCACATTATCATTGACGGAAATTAAATTGGGCTGTCACAATATTCTCTTTGACAAAGCCACACTGAGTGCGAGCTAACACATTGCATTGCAAGTCATTGCAAATAATTGCACATTTATAGTTTGATGGTTTGCCCTGGTATTTCACATGATATTAGAGCTATTTTGACTAGTATGTAATAACCAGGGTTGGTTTTTCCATTTGCAAAAGACGAAAATGAATTAAGATTTTAAGATAGATGCAGTTTTTGAGGTTTTTTCGTATACATTTTGTTTGCTTCTTCCATTTGTCTTCTCCCTGTTTGCATAGAACATTCTCTAGATGTGTTTCTATCTCACAGATGTTAATGTATCACTAACCCCAAATAAAACCAGATTATCCTTGATATTTCTGTGATAATTTACATTTCATACTGTTTCCTCCACTTAGAAAATTTTCTTCTGTTTCAGTCCCCTTCATTCTTTAAGACCCAGGCTTCCTGTTATGTTTTAATGCATTCTTCCTTCTTATCTGGGTCCCGATAAATTACTTTTCTAACTCACCTTAATGTTATAGGGATGGCCTTCTAAGAACTTACGCACCAAAATATCTTGTTTATTGATAATTTTGGGTGGAATTGCACAGTTTGAAAAATAATCCATATCTCCATGATGTGAACATAATGTCTTCATACAAATCTTTCCTAAACTGAAAGAGGAATAAAACTGAAAGACTAAGATATTATCATGATGAACATTTATTTCTGACAGCAGGCATGGATTGTATACTTATTAAATTAGAAATTCATTTCTATGTCACTCTAAGCAGTACAGTGGTTTAGAAGTATATCTTTGGTATGATACTGAGAACTATTTACCAAAAGACTGAGGTATTTTCTTTACACAATTTTCCAAAAATATCCCCTATTTATGAGTTCTTTGTGAGCAAGATATAGGTTTATTCCATCTCATGCCTCTTAACTGTGTGCCTTTACTATCTAGAACACTGCATTTTAGAATTATACTTAGAAACTATTTGAATAAATTAATAAATGAGATTTTACCTCATTTATTATATACAAACATTAGTGAATAAAATTGGTTTAATATTTATAACTTTAAACAATAGCCCCTGTGTATTTTTAGCTTGTTGAATTTTTTAAAAAAAATAGATATCCTTCTTTTCTCATCCTTAGATTGAGCTTAGAGTATTTTAACAATGAGATAATGCATATATACACATATGTATATATATAATAGTATGTCCATATATCTTACCTATTATTATTTTTGTTAATATTCCTGATACCAGAACAAGCAAAAATTCGTTTTCTGTGCCATCTACAAGTGATAGAAATTGCATTTTATAAGTTAACTTTCCTGAGGAAAATATTGTCTAAAATAACTTAGGCCCAGACATAGTGGCTCACACCTGTAATCACAGCATTTTGGGAGGTGGGATAGGAAGGTTGCTTGTGCCCAGGACTTCAAGACCAGCCAGGACAGCATATGAAGACCTGGTCTCTACAAAAAAAAAATTAAAATTTAGCAAGGTATGGTGGCATGTGCCTATAGTCCCAGCTACTTTAGAAGCTGAAAGGGAAGGATTACCCTGGAGGTCGAGGCTGCAGTGAGCCATGATTATGAAACTGATACTAGCCTGGGTGAAAGAGTGAGACCCAAGTCAATTAATCAATAAATCAATAAAATAAAATAATTTGGGCAGCAAACCTTTTCCTGAAGTTTATTTGCTTGTTATTCTAACTATCTCCTTGGTATTGCAATCTATAATTAGCTATTTTTCTAGTCCCTTCTTAAACCTTCATTCTATTGTTCGAATTTTTTAATTCCTTGTTCTTTGTCTACTTGAAAGCCTATTTAAAAATATTTGATATTTATTTATTCAATATACTTAGTACAATTTTTTTTCAGGTTAAGGGCATCAGATTTATCTGAAAACAACTTTTAAAAAGCCAGTCAACAGGGAAAATCTTATTAAACACCAAATATTTTTCAGTCTGTTGTCACCTATAATTGTGACTTCCAGCTACATCACCTTTTAATTGTGATAAACTTTTTTTATGCAACTCTTGATCTTTAAAATTTTGTTTTATTTTTATTCTTTGTTTTGAAGTACAGAACTCTGTTATTTTACATTATATTGATTTAATGGAATTAAATACCCAGTTAAGAAGTTTTTATAATAGTCAAAATCATTTTTTAATTGTAAGTTGGTAAGACTTCACTTCAAATTCTCTATTATATTTCCATCTGTCCTTTTAAGTGATACTACTAATCAGTTCTAAAACAAAGTACATCTCTCCTCACATAAGCACATTTCAATTTAAATCTGTGGATTTTTAGTGGTTCTACAGTTTGGGCTCCCTAAGTATAAATAAATGTGCCTAGCAAATTGTTTTGAACAGAGGAAACACTTAATAAATATCATCCAAGTGATTTGAATAGCTATGTATTTTAGGGACACTAGAAAAGAAAATAGCATACTATGGGGAAAAATGTATGAATGATCATTTTCAGATTTAACATAAAGTTGATGGAAAATTCTAATAAAGGACAGAAGTTTACCTTTGGGCTCTTGGATTCTTCCCACATCTGCTTTATTGTTTAAAATGTAATGCTTTCTTGTTTTCTCTCAACTAGCCATTAACACTATGTTTGACCCTGTAATTGTTTCTCAGTGGGAATCCCCCATATCCTACACAACTCTTCTTTAGGGCAGACTTCAAACTGTCAGTGCAGCCCAAGGCTTTTGTATCCTTGAGCTCAATAATGTTTTGAAGCCATTTAAAATATAAACCATAACTGGGCTCGATGGCTCAGCCTGTAATCCCGCGCTTTGGGAGGCTGAGATGAGTGGATTGCCTGAGCCCACGAGTTCGAGACCCTCCTGGGCAACTTGGCGAGACCTCATCTCTACAATAAATCAAAAATCAGCTGGGCATGGCAGTGTGCGCCTGTAGTTGCAGCTACTTGGAAGGCTGAGGCGGAAGGATCGCTGGAGCCCAGCCGGTCCTGCGTGCTACTGCACTCCAGTCTGGGCGATAGAGTGAGACTCCAACTCAAATAAATAAATAAATAAATAATAAATAAATAAAATATAAACCATGATTTTAAAATCAGGATTTCCTACTTCTGTTGAACAAAACAGAAGACCTCATAATACTTGGTCTCTGCTTCTCTTCATGGCAGCAATCTTCTGGAGCCAACTTTTTGGATGGGATTTAAGCTTTCCTCTCAGCTCAACATATCCACTTCCATTTTCTCTAATCTTATACTAAGCTGCTTCACCCATGTTACCTTCTGGCCCCTGTAACCCTTGGGTTTATGACCTCTGCTGTAGTCAAGATAATTTTTTGTTTTCATGCCCAGTAGAACTTCCTAATGTGACCTATATTTTATTCTAAAGTTTTATCAATACCAGCAATTTAAATATAGCTTAAATAATGTTAAAGTTGACTTCTAACTTTTTATCAAAATAAGTTTCATTATTTCTCATAATGAACTTATATTTAAATTAACTTACATAATGAACTTAACATGGTCAAGTTCAAATAACTTAATAATGGTGTAAAATTCAAATCCTGAAGAAGCTTAGTTCAGAAGCTATATTTGAACTTAGAATTCAGTTACTTTCAAGTTACACATAGCAGATTTTTTATATTGAACCTATGTGCAGGTAGGCTCTCACATCTTGTGTTTAGATAAAAAAAGTGAACAAATACTGAGCAATCACTATACTTGTTATATGCTCTTATGTATCACATCTAAAGGACCTTGCTATAAATTCTGGACCATGATCCAAAGCAAATCAATCATAGGAGAACATGTGATTCAAGCAAAATTTTCACTTGGTATTGGCTCTTTGTTGAATCTTTGTTAGGCTACATAGTCTTCAATGCTCACCCTCTCTAACCCAATACACAAAGAAGGCGACCTAATCCCTTTTCTTAAGTCAAGTCTCTGGATATTTGAGCTGCTATGAGAATCCACCAGCTTTCAATTAGAATATGTTGCAAAGTGATTGTTAACTATATGATGACAGATTATACTCTCATATATCTGAAAGTGTTCATGCAACCTGACCAATCAGCACAGCTAGTGCTGACCAATCAGCTCACAGCTAGTGCTAGCCAATCACCTTGGTCTTAGGGCTATATAAACACCAGGTTTCAGCTCCAAATTGGCAACCACATCCCACTGTGCGAGGTTTTCTGTCCTATCAATAAATCTTGCTTTCTCGACAACAACAACAACAGCAAAAGATGCTCTTTACATGCATGTTGCCAGTAGAAAACAGCCTATTATCATTATTTTTATGCCAATATCCAGCACCTGGAAGCAAGCCTTTTTTTTTTCCCCTGAAGAGATGAATGAATAAATTGACTTGATTGAAGGCTGTCTTGATTTGCCAAGTGGATAAAGTTTTCTAACTTTTACTTTTGTGGAATTCTGCTTACACGAAGTTTGATTGCTCTGCTTTTCATCAAAATAATTTTCATTATTTCTTATAGCCAATACACATTTGAAAATGTTGCTCATGTTGAAGTTAAGAATACTTTCATTACTGCAAGCTTCAAGCAACTGCTAGGGGCCTCCTAATAGGATGTTGTATTATAAAGAGGTTCTCTGTAAGAAAAAAGCTGTTGTGATTTGGGAGGGATTAGAGTATCTTTTCACTTGATAATAGTACACTTTCAGAATACTTTATTGGTAGTGCCAAGATATTCTTTTTTTAGCCTTGGCTTGAGAAATTAGTTTTATTGGAAACTCAGCTTGAAAACTTAGACATACTTCTTTTGTTTTTTTAAACAGAAGCTAGAAGTTAAAATTTGGGGAATCAAATTAATTTGGTTGTGATAAAGAATTTTCCATCAGATAATTTTATTGAAAACAAATAATTTGTGCCTTGATGGCTTTAGGCACAAGAACATTGACCAAATATCAGAGTACATCACATTTAGGCACCTGTTCAGTAAACCCTGGAGGAAAGTTTATATATAATATATATCTTTCTCAAGGCCAAGAACTAACTTAGACTCTTGTATTTTTTCATTCACTCCTTAGACAAACCAATAATGTAAGAGTAAATACTAACCTTTTACACATAAAATAACTGAGGCCGAGGGAGTTTAAGCAACTTGCTAAAGGTCTCACACCTCATAAAGGCCAAAATTGGGATTGTAACCCTACAGAGTCAGGCCTGAGAGAGTGAGTTTCCAATCACCGTGTTACTCTACCTATCATTTGTGAGGGATATGGCTGAGACCTTGGTAAATCTCCAACTTTGTGACTGATTCTATAATCAGGTCAAAAATTTCACAGCAACCTGAATGGAACTAGAGTCTATAATACTGAGTGACCTCTCACAGAAACAAAGATCTGAGTATCACATGTTCTCACTCATATAGTGGACCTTGATCATCTAACATATTACCATAAGAAAATGACTGACAGTGGTGGGAAACTATGGGGGGGAGGGGAAGGGAGATGGGATTGATGGTAGTAAATATCTGGGCACAGGGAGACACCTCTTATCAACAAGGGTGCCTGAACGAAGCATATTTGTATATATAACCCTTAACTGTACCCCACAATATCATAATAAAAAATATTGATTATTAAAAAAAAAAACAACTATTACCAAGTAGAGAGCAGCAAAGCTATTTAGATTTATGGAGCCTGAGTTGTCAGCTAGGTTAATTCAGTTTCTTGGCTTCTATCAACCAGCTCTGCTCTTTGTTTTCCATTACTCACATCCGTGGCTCCCAAAATATTAATAAACACAAGTCATGGATCATTAAATATTTGTAGTCATGGAGGGTAATTACAAATACCCAATGCTTAGAATGCTACTTTAAACTAGGACTTTATTAAAAAAGAAAAAAAAGTTGAGTTTGATAGGCTCATTAACTCAAATGAAAACTATAAACAGTTAAACATTAAGTTAAATTGGGAAAAAATGTACAGCTATGAACAATAGTAACAAGAACTTATATTAATTTCTGATTTATGTCACTAAGAATAATTCTTACTGCAAAAATTATTCTTTTTGTGGTTCCTCATAGTATATATTCCCATTTTACTCAGTGAATTCTGAAAAATCAATTTATTCGAGACCTTTTAAAATAGTCACAAGTTAATATTTTACCCTTCCATTTATTTGTTCTTTCATTTAATAAATATCTGCACCCATATTATTGGTGACTACAATATTTTTAAAAACTAAATTTCAAAACATTCTCTCTCTTTTTCCATTCCCTAGTATCATTTTCTGTTTTTGTGTTTTCTTTCTGCCAGGTCAGCATTTAGTTTTGCATTAATTAGTGGAATTTTTTTTTTTTTTTTTTGAGTTGGAGTCTCACTCTGTCGCCCACACTGGAGTACGGTGACTTGCTCCTAGCCACCACAGCCTTGACCTGCTGGACTCTGGCGATCCTTCCGCCTCAGCCTTCCAAGTAGCTGGAACTACAGACATATGCTATCATGCCCAGCTAATTTTTGATTTATTGTAGAGACAATTGTGGAGGGCTTGCCAAGTTGCCTGGGTGGGTCTCCAACCCACGGGCTCAGGCAATTCACTTGCCTTAGCCTCCCAAAGTGCTGGAATTACAGGCTGAGCCAACGAGTCTGGTCAATTAGTGGATTTTTTAAACTCCTTTGGTAGAAGGAGAGTTCTTTGAAATGTCTCTGTATTATTCCATGCCATAACACTTTTAAGGTAACAATAACATCCTTTAATCAAGCCATTTCATAATTATAACCATATAGAAGAGGTAAACATTTTAAATTTTAAAATTGTTATGCAGGCTGGGCACAGTGGCTTATATCCGTAATCCCAGCATTTTGGGAAGCCAAGGTAGAAGGATTGCTTGAGCCCAGGAGTTCAAGACCAGTCTATGCAACATAGCGAGACCTCATCTCTATTAAAAAAAAAAAAAATCAAAACATTAGCAGGGTGTGGTGATGCACACCTGTAGTCCTAGCTCCTCAGAAGGCTGAGGTGAAAGGACCACCTGAGCCCAGGTGTTCGAAGCTGCTGTGAACCATGATCATGCCCACTGTATTCCAACCTGGGCAACAGAATGAGACCCAACTCAAAATAATTAAATAAAAATAAAGTACCGGGCTCGGTGGCTCAGCCTGTAATCCCGCGCCTTTGGGAGGCTGAGGTGAGTGGATTGCCTGAGCCCGCGGGTTCGAGACCTGCCTGGGCAGGCGAGACCTCATCTCTACAATAAAATCAAAAAATTAGCTGGGCGTGGTAGCGCGCGCCTGTAATTCCAGCTACTCGGAAGGCTGAAGCGGAAGGATCACCGGAGCCCAGCAGGTTGAGGCTGCGGTGACCGGGAGCAGCCACTGACCTCCAGTCTGAGCGACAGAGTGAGACTCCAAGTCAAAAAAATAATAAAAAATAAATAAATAAAAATAAAGTAAAATTATTATGCATATACCAAATCTATCACAGACATACCGAGAAAAAACAAACAGTATAATTTTCAACCTTCAACACCATTATGTTCAGAGGATCAAAAAGATTATGATGGAACAACTTTTTAAAAATATAAGGTCTGTGTTAGTGTGTTGGAAAATTATTAGTTAAGAAAATTTTTGTAAGACTTCAGTTCTTATTTTATTACGATATAATTATGGTCAGTTGATATTCAGATTTATGGTATGTGCTTTTTCAGTAGTAGAAATTTTTAAAAATTTAGAATGTGAGTTTATAAAATAATTTTCTTTAGAAATATGGAGACTTTTTAGGAATTTTTAATGGGTATCTACAATATGTACCAAGTACTTTACAAAGTTGTCTCATTTGATCTTTATAACACTCTGTGACTTAATTGTGAGTAATATATAAAATGAAAATAATTGAGGGTAAGAATAAATAACACATCAAACAGCAGGCTTGGGGGCTCCAATACCCCATATTTCTTCAGATTTCTTAATGAAGAGAAACAAACTACAATATCAAAATCACTATTCCCTATTTCACAGACTTTTGGAATTTATTAATTTTCATACAAATATTTTCGTTTCAGAAGTGTACATAAATCTTAATAAACCTTTAAAATTTCTTTCATATTATGATGTCTGTTAAGAAGACAAGTAGTGAGGGTACTTGAAGAAAGCGGAAAAGTGATAACCAAAAACATATAAAATCCACAAATAAAATTAATTTGGAAATAATAAAAGATAATGAAAACACAGGGATTTGGGAGAAATGTGATCTAAATAATAAGGCATAATTTTCAGTTCCAAAGTTTATAGATATATTTATCTGCCTTGTATATTTAGTGACAGAGGAAAAATTGGAGAATTAACATCTTTGGATTATAAGAGATCAGGGGAAAAAAAAGTATCTTATAAAGAATATGCAACTGGAAAGGCAGAAGACCTGAGATCTAATTGTAAATATACCACTGAATACTTGAGTAACTTGAGCACATCCATTTATTTTAATATAAATTGCTCAAAATGATCTCATGTCTTTTGTTATTCAATTTTTTAAGAGAAAATTGTAAGATTCTGAAGACCTGTAGTACTTAGAAAACAAGTTTATGACAAATTACCAAATAAAATTGAAAATATCTGATAACTCACCAAATGTATACTTTATCTGATTAAAACAAAGGTTTCAATGGATTTTATTGCAGTCAGTTCTTTTTGCTTCGTGTAGAAGTTGCTAAAGCATTAAGAAGATACTAAAATTACTAAAGAATAATAAAGTTGAAATAAAATGTAAGACCCAAATAGTCATGAAAATATTGAAAGATTAAATATAAAATTATTCCATATTTTCTCTTTTTGAGGAAAAAAAACATTAGATAATTTGAGGATTTTATTTCAAAATGTTACATGACTGGAATTGGAATGCCAGCTACACTAGGGGCTAAAAGTAGGGGTGAGAAGATAGGCACGATATTAAATTTAACCTGGTAAACAAACGTCTTTAACAAATGTAATTTAAATATTAGAGAGTTAACACAAACCCTCTGGGAATAGATCCAGTAAATTACCATATATAATATATATATATATATTTAATTTAGATAGAAAATGAATTTTAAAGTATTTTTAGGAATGTAACAAAATATAAGCCTACATAAGCAATGAGCTTAGTGCTTAATTTCAAAACTTACTTCTAATGTCACAGGAATTATAATAAATAACCAATTTACAAAGAAAGAAAAAATATTTTTCAGTTAATTTCACTTTGACCAATTATCGAGACTATATATAAAATGTTTATTTTATTATGCATTGATAACTAAAACATATTAAATCATTTTTATTAAATGTAAATTATGAAATTTTGGTCTTGTTTTCCTTGGTAATAAAGTACTATATTTTGTTTACTTGATTATAGACAAAAGGTTCTCAAACCATGACCCCCTCTGGCACCCAGAAAAAAGTTAAGAGAACTCTGCCAAATCCGCCTCCAGAGGAGACTTCCACAGGAACTCAGTCGACATACAGCACAATGGGCACAGTTTCCAGGAGAAGGATCTGTAGAACCAACACAATGGCACGAGCCAAGATTCTCCAGGACATAGACAGAGAGCTTGATCTTGTGGAAAGGGAATCTGCAAAGCTTAGAAAGAAACAAGCAGAACTTGATGAAGAAGAAAAGGAGATTGATGCCAAGCTACGGTACCTGGAAATGGGAATTAACAGGAGGAAAGAGGCATTATTAAAGGAGAGAGAAAAGAGAGAAAGAGCCTACCTCCAGGGAGTAGCTGAGGACCGTGATTACATGTCTGATAGTGAAGTGAGCAGCAGCAGACCAACCCGAATAGAAAGTCAGCATGGCATTGAGCGACCAAGAACTGCTCCCCAGACTGAATTCAGCCAGTTTATACCACCACAAACCCAGACGGAATCTCAACTAGTTCCTCCAACAAGTCCTTACACACAATACCAATACTCTTCCCCTGCTCTTCCTACCCAAGCACCCACCCCATACACCCAACAGTCCCATTTTCAGCAACAAACTTTGTACCATCAGCAAGTTTCCCCTTATCAAACGCAGCCAACATTCCAGGCTGTGGCAACAATGTCCTTCACGCCTCAAGCTCAACCTACACCCACCCCACAGCCTTCTTACCAGTTACCATCACAAATGATGGTGATACAACAGAAGCCACGGCAAACGACATTATATTTGGAGCCCAAGATAACTTCAAACTATGAAGTGATCCGCAACCAACCCCTGATGATAGCACCTGTTTCCACGGACAGTACATATGCTGTTTCCCATCTCGGTAGTAAGTACAATAGTTTAGACTTGAGAATCGGTTTGGAGGAAAGAAGTAGTATGGCAAGTAGTCCAATATCAAGCATATCTGCAGATTCTTTCTATGCAGATATTGACCATCATACCGCGCGAAATTATGTCCTAATTGATGACATTGGAGAAATTACCAAAGGAACAGCAGCATTAAGCACTGCATTTAGTCTTCATGAAAAGGATCTGTCAAAAACAGACCGCCTCCTTCGAACCACTGAAACACGCAGATCTCAAGAAGTGACAGATTTTCTAGCACCTTTACAGGCTTCCTCCAGACTGCATAGTTATGTGAAAGCTGAAGAAGACCCAATGGAGGATCCCTATGAGTTAAAACTTCTGAAACATCAGATTAAACAAGAATTTCGTAGAGGGACAGAAAGCTTAGATCACCTTGCTGGTCTTTCACATTATTACCACGCAGATACCAGCTATAGACATTTTCCAAAATCGGAAAAGTATAGCATCGGTAGACTCACACTAGAAAAACAAGCAGCAAAACAATTACCTGCAGCCATACTTTATCAAAAGCAGTCAAAGCATAAGAAATCACTAATTGACCCTAAAATGTCAAAGTTTTCACCTATTCAAGAAAGTAGAGACCTTGAACCTGATTATTCGAGCTATATGACTTCCAGCACTTCATCTATTGGTGGCATTTCTTCCAGAGCAAGACTTCTTCAAGATGATATCACCTTTGGCCTCAGAAAAAATATTACAGACCAACAAAAATTTATGGGATCATCTCTTGGCACAGGACTAGGCACATTAGGAAATACCATAAGGTCAGCTCTGCAGGATGAGGCAGATAAACCATACAGTAGTGGTAGCAGGTCCAGGCCTTCCTCCAGACCCTCTTCTGTCTATGGGCTTGATTTATCAATTAAAAGGGATTCTTCTAGCTCTTCCCTAAGACTGAAAGCTCAAGAGGCCGAAGCTCTAGATGTTTCTTTTAGTCATGCATCGTCCTCTGCGAGAACTAAACCTACCAGTCTGCCAATTAGCCAAAGTAGAGGAAGAATACCAATTGTGGCCCAGAATTCTGAAGAAGAAAGCCCACTTAGTCCTGTTGGCCAGCCAATGGGAATGGCCAGGGCTGCAGCTGGACCCCTGCCACCAATATCTGCAGACACCAGGGATCAATTTGGATCAAGTCACTCATTGCCTGAAGTTCAGCAACACATGAGGGAAGAATCACGAACTCGCTATGACCGTGACATAGCATTCATCATGGATGACTTCCAACATGCTATGTCAGACAGTGAAGGTAAATTGGGCCTCAAACTACCCTGTTACTCTCAAAACTCAAACTCTTATTTTTCTGCATGTTTATTTTTACTTCTTCAAAGATGTATTCTACTTTTCTTGGTGCGTCTTTTGCATGTTTACTTCAATTTTATTTCTTGTAAGTGAAAATTTTATCGTGTGTATAGATTTTGTAGCATGCTTTTCTTTATTTAGTTTTAGTTTATTCTTTTATTGTTCTGTTTCTTGATTGTTTGCTTGATTTGTTTGGTGTCCACTTTTCTAAAACCATGATCAAATAAGTCTGTCAATAAAAGATGGTCAGCCTGTAAATTCATAGTTGGAAAGTTTGGCATTGTATGTTTATTTCATTTTTTAAATGCACTTTAAAAGCCATTGGACAGTTTTTTTCAGTTTGTGAAACTATTAAGGTTTAGAGCCATTAAGTATTATTCTGATAGACTCTGTAATAGAGAATTATTTATGGCATTTTTATGAGATTGGTTTTGATTAGGTCAAAGTATGTTCTCTCTTTTGAGAACTTTTGGATAAGTCCTTGATGTTAGTTTAATGTAGAATTTTATAGTTCTCCTTAAATAAAATATTTTTGTTTTACCTCTCTTTCATTATGAATACTATTATTGACAAATTTGTGCATTTGTACTGTATGCTAGATAGCTTAGCACTAAATAATATGTTTAAAATAAATAAATCTATTAGTATGCATGAATCAGTCTTTAGATTTAAAATTGAAAATTTGTGAGCTACTTTTGTGATTTTAGCTATTTTGAGTTTAAGCCCTCCTGATTTACCTATTTAACAACTTTCTTGAATTTGCTTTTTGTATCATCTCATGTTTGTGCCCTAAATTATTTTGCTAATTTTTTATACTAAACAAGTGTTTTAATACAAATATATATTTAACTAAAAACCTGTCTAAAGTAGAGTTTTTGCTTAATTATAAAAAAACCATAAGAAGTTTTGAAAATTATCTTGTTTAAGTCTAATTTTCAAGATGCAGGAGAAATGGTATAGGGGTGTGAAGAGCATTGACCATACCAAACAATTCATGACTCTTGGTTATTTTTATTTTTTTTCCTTTTCTGTGGTTTATGTTTAAATGCAGGTGTGTTTAGAGTTCTGGAAATAAAATATTTCTGACCAAATAATGCATTATTATTTCATTTCTTTGGAGACTCCAAAGAACTAAGCTAATATGAACATCTCCCCTTTCAAATCTAACATCTTTTTTTGAGAACTCACAGAAAAATAGATGTTTTCATGAAAAGCAGTTTTTTCTATATCTTTATCTAGATACAAATATTATCTTAGAAATTCAAATCTAGATTTTTGTTTTCCTAGAACAAAAGTAATCACTGGCTCTAAGGGAGGAGAAACTGCTTTTGTTTGTGCAACTCTAACATACTTTCTGATGTGCTTTCTTCTCTACAATCTATTGGATTGACCATTTTTATTGACAACTAGTTAATTAAATATACTACTTAATTTGTATGTATTTTTTAACTTAGCCAATTGTTTGAATCTACATAGTTAAACAAGAATTGTTATGTGGAAACAATCTTTAATATTTTTCCTCAATTTTTTTATAATCCACATTTTATGTGTATAAAATGACTATTACAGAAGAGTAAGAAGTTTCTTCAATAGTCATATCTACAAAATAATAAAATAAAGCAAAAACAATAGAGAATATATGGTATAACTAAACACCTAAAGGCTGTGTGTACATGATGAGCATATACCTGGAGAGAATTTGACAAATTCATCTATTCACCACAGATGTTTTGTCAACATGGTGCTAGATATATAGCTGTATATAGATATCCCAATACATTGCCTTTAGTTACATAAAATCATATTAAAATTACTGTATTTTTTCTCACTTATATGTTTTGATGATGTATAAACTATAACCATCAAAGACTGTATGAAAAGTATTGTTTTGATAAAGTAGATGATGAGACATCATGCAGCATAAAAATTATGAAGTGTGTCAAGATGTTACTAAAGAAGTAAACTATTAAAATGAAATTAGACTAAAATATTTTTAAATGAAGTACACAAGAAAATTATTGCTAAAGATCACGTTGATGTAGAACTAGATAAAGGACAACCATAACCAATGGAATTATATATGTAATAGTATGTGCATGAATTGTAGTGATTACTTTTAAAAGATGTATGTAGTAAATTGTTATATATGTTCTTTGCTTTTATATCACATAAACATGTTACTTTTCTGCTAGAATGGTCTACTTTTCTTTTGAAACCTTTAATTCCTTGGGTGTTTAAGGAAAAAGGTAGAAACTATTTTTCTCAATCATGTTACTTCTGATATTTATGAACTCATATGTTACGAATTTTTTAAAACAATTTTTTAACAAATATATACTATACATTGAATGATACTAAGATAACTTTGAACAGTATGACATAAAATGAACTATTTAGTATCTTGTGGACAAAACAAATGTAATTGCTTTTATATTATCTGTTGTGTACTTTTTCCCAATTCAGTTAATCTCTAGTTATAAACGATAAGGTAGTTTTTAGATGTATTCTCTAAGACTCTAGTTAATGTTGAACTGTCTCACTTGAGGTCAAAATCTAAGTGGACATCATTTATGTTGCTTAATGTTTATTAATATTTCCAGTTTGAAGTGATCTAGATGCAGTCAAGTTCTATTTATGTCTACTACCACAGATCTTTTGTTGAAAGCATTTTTAAAAATGTATTTCATCCCGTGCTCCCCCCAAAAAAGTATCAATATATACAGTCTTTAAAAAATGTTGACCCATATTTGATATTGAGAAGAATTAAACTATTCTTGTAACTGTTGCCTGTGAACAATACTACATCCAAAAATAAACTATTTGCATATTTCATATAGGAATTCAGGAAAATATTATCAGCTTTAAAATAGAGTTGCTAATATCTACCAAATTATTTAAATTAACTTAGAAAATGTTAGTGTTGTTATAAAATTTAATTTTTAAAGTAAGGTTCTACCATGGAAGATCAGACAATTGCAGTTATAAACAATTAACATTTGTGTACAGTTGGCTCCAAATGATAAAGGCAGGATCCAATATAAAAGCAGATTCATTTAATCTGGTTTCTCTTGGTTGATTAGAAACAACTGTGCAAAAGTTGATAGACATCTAGCTACATATAAGGTTAACACAAGAAATAACAGAAATTTAAAATATTTTCTCAGAAGTGTAAAAAAATTGACAAAATTTGGGTCAGGTTGAGCTTCTGCTCTGTTTCTATACACAAACCAAATAAACTACACTTTTTTTTTTGCCTTTGGAGTTTTTTTGTTTTGTTTTTTAAGACAGGATTTCACTATGACTGGAGTGCTGTGGTGTGTTTTTGGCTCACCATAGTCTCGATCTCTTAGGCTTAAGTGATCCTTCCACATCAGCCTCCCAATTAGCTACCACACCCAGCTAATTTTTTGTAGAGATGAGGTCTCACTATGTTGTCTAGGCTAGTATTGAACTCTTGGGCTCAAGTGATTCTCCCACCTGGGCCTCCCAAAGTGCTAGGATTACAGATGTGAGCCACCTCACTCAGCCGAAATCACACATTTTAAAGTATTGTATTTCAAGTGCAATTAAGAAAGTTATATATTCAAATGAAATTCTGTATATTTGGGGGATATTAATTTATGAAAATCAGTGTAGATTATTGTTTTGTTTTCATGAGAAATATATAATAAAGTTTTATATGGAATAAGACAAAAATAATGCTAGTGTGGTTGGTATAATCCTAAGTTTTCAGAGACTGATAATAATGTGAATTTATTGGTATTTATTTATCCAACATCTATTACACTAATTTTTGTGGTAAATTTAGTCTCTTGATTCAAATTAAGACTATGGAAAGCCATAATAATTATTGAGTAGATTACAAAAAAAGATAGTGTATCTATTAGTAAAGTTCAAGGCACAAATTAATATTTATTTTAAAATATGTTTGTTATAATTAGGATATTTCTTTCTCTAGTTGATGACTAAATATTTTTTCCTTAATTCATTCCACAAATATTTATTGAATACCAAATCATGTGCAGGCCATTGTTTTTAGTGTTAAGAAAGGGAATTTAAAAAAAACAAAAACACAAAACGAAGATACGATCCTTGCCTCCAAGGAGCTTAGAGTCTAGTAAGTGAGATCAGTCAAATATATGCAACTACAAATCAGGTATGTACTTTTGCATTTTCTCAAATCCAAGACTGACTAAACCATGACACGTCATGTGTCATTTCATGTTAACTGGGGGAAAATGTTTTGTTTAATTAGCAGTGTTGACCACTACCCCTGGGGTTGTAGAGGTGCGTAGTGGTGCATATGCTGCAGTTTTGCCAACCCTGCTAGCAAAGACATAGTGACAATGGCCTAGGAGAAAAGTCTTGGGTGGAAGTTTTGGAGAACACAGTCAAGGATGTACACAGAAAAAGAAAACTATAATGAGATAGAGAAAGAACTCAATTGTTTGACATTGTAGAAGATGGAGTTTCAAAATGCATAGGTTGACCTCATCATCAACAACTCTTTCAGGATGAGCACTTGAGAAAGGGTACTCCATTTGCCATTTAGGAAACAGCAATGTATTTCCAAAGACTATTAATTAGGGATGATTTTACAATGAATTAAATAATTTATAATAAATCAAATTATTTATATTAAGTAAAATAAGATTTTCAATAACCATATAATAGCCTTAAAAGACTTGAAAAGTACTAATGAGATTTAACTTAAAATATTGTATACCTTAAATATGTTTTCATCTTTAAAAAAGTATTTTATTATGTTGAGTTTTATTACAATGTAAGTATTGAAAAGCAGGCAATCCATTATTCAATCAAGTATCAATGCTTTCTTAAAATTAATTCTTTTACTTTTATTTTAAAATGATAATAGATGTATATTTAATATGGCACATGTGTTTCTAGCAATAACACCTGGAATTCTCCTAGAAATAAATGGTTTTTTATTTGTAAATGGCAGAGAAATTTCACATCATATTTTCAAAAATTAATGTTAAAACCAGCAACTACTTATTGACATTGAGTTGATATAATAGCTGGAAAGTGATAGAAATTTCATACTCAAGAAATACATTTTATTTTGATTTTTATTGATGAATTATGGAGAAAGTATGAGAAAGAATGTGCAGAGGTGGGAAATGGCGGACTGAGGTTAAATAGAATGACTTTTTTGAGGAATAGTCACTTGTTCATTAATTTATTCCATCATTGTCTACATTTCTTCTTTTTCTTGTTAAAATTGGATTTTGTTTTCTTTTATTTTGCTCTGAGATTGTAACCAGCTGTGTACCTCCTTTTTTTCTAGGTTATTCTATGGTAAAAAATTTTTAACATAACTTTATTTTTAGCATAATAACAAAAATAATTTTTCTGGTCCCCTTGGGAGGTGTGTCTGAAATGCATGTGTGGTTAACAAGCCTTATGCATGTTGGTACTGAAGAACAACCTGCTGCCCTCGACCATCTGTATTAGTGGCAGTTGCAATGTATGATGTTTCCTTGGTCTCCAAAGCCTATCACCTGCGTCGAGAGGAAACAGATTGGTTTGATAAACCCAGGGAGTCTCGTTTGGAAAATGGACATGGTCTGGACCGAAAACTACCAGAGAGATTGGTTCACTCTAGACCACTCAGTCAACATCAAGAGCAAGTAAGTGCTATATTTAGCAATCTCTTTTAGATTAAAAAAAAATTCAGCTGTACCCTAGAATGGTCTTAATTGTCCTAAAATAAATAGAATATTTGTCAATCAAGTTTACAAATGATTTTGTAAGCAACTTAAGGGAGCAAGTATTCCACTTCATCAGCTATGACTGATTGATATTGAGCATAGCTGTGATGTTTCTGCCACGCAATTTAAGTGATTCATTTCTCCAACAGATCATTATAAGGTTGTATAACATATCCAGCTTGCTATACAAGAAATATATGGAGCTCCTGAGAGCTTGCAGAATATTTGGTGAAATCAGTTTGGTAATTTTCAATTCTTTCCAATAATAAGTATTCCGATGCTAAGAAATAGTAAATAAGAGGAGAGATAAACCAAGTCAGCTGGGATAGAAAGAGGGCTTTCTTTGGGTGCGAAAAGGTAACTGATACTTTAGGGGGTGTATTATATGAAAATGTTAGAATTTTACCTGCAGAATAACTCACATAAAGTAGATATTAATGAGCCATATATTTATAGATTAAAAAACTGAATCTTGAAGGCAGATTTCACAATTAGATACACATAACACCCAAGTTTATAACCTTACTCACATTAGAGCAAATGAGTTGACACTTGAGTTGAATTTTGAAATATTCTAGAAGCTTAACAGTTGAATAAATTGAAGGAGATTCCTCTACTAAGCCAAATGGCCTTAAATCAATTGCATTAGCAGATCAGATATTTGTAGGCTATGTACTCATTTTCATCATTAAATTACCTGGAAAAGAGATATTTGACTTATTTCACTTAACTAAATCATTCTGTTTAGTGATTCATTGATACAGAAAACAATGATATTGTTTTCATATGTCTAAGAAGACCCAAATAAGGTTACTATAATTTAACTCAGTATTTGTCATGTTGAAGTATAAAAGAAAACAAGGCTTTTGCATGTGTAAGTACTGTCTAAAATATATTATCTATACTTTCGATTTGATTTTTTCCTAAGCAATTTCAGTTTTCATGAACAAATTTCTAACTATTAAACAGAATTTCCTTTTCTCTGAATTTTATTCTGATTTGTTTTTCTATATGCTGTCTTATTTTCTAGAAATCTTGGAATGCTTCTCCTGCTATTATAAATACTCCTTTTTTAATTTTTAATACCTTTAATTTGTTTTTGGTTTCAAGTTTTGTTTATCTTCATAAACATGTCAATATACTTGAAATTCTTTGTACTTAATTTTAATGTATCATACTGTATTGAATTATACTTTTCTTAGCTTATCTTGTTATTCTCAAAATTGTATTTAGGGTTGTGTTTCAACTCTAATTGAAAGATCTGGCTAAGAAGTAAGAAAATTGATAAAATCATTCTAAACATGTTTAAAAATCTTAAATTTATGTCATTTCATCTACAATTATTAAAATAATAAATTAGTCAGCATCAGTTAAAAATAACTTTCTTAAATATATTTTATTATTAGACTCTGTAGTGACATACTTGTCATAGCTTACCATCTTATTTATTTATTTGAAGTTTAGTATTTTTTAGAAACCTTAATCAAGTCAAAGAAAACACAAATAATCTAACAAAATTATAGTAAGATGAATTATATAAACTGGAGAACTAAAGAATAACAGCTCTCATACCTTTGTTACCCAGCATTATTGTTTCCATGAGTACTCAAATAGTCTTCTAAGCAATTTATATCCAACTAATATTCTTTAAAGATACATTTAAAATAATCCAAAATGAATTTTTAAAATTTATTTTATAGTATGTGAAAAATGGATACTCTTTTTAAAAAAGATTTTATTATAAAGATGTGGTGTACAATTCAGGGTTAGGTATACAAATATCGATTATGCTTGGTATACAAATATCGATTATCAACCCTTGTTGATGAGGTATGCCCCTCCCTCCCCTAGCAGTTTCCCTCAGCTGCCAATCCCACTCCCCCCACCCCCAACAGTTTCCCACTACTGCCAATTCATTTCTTATAGCATTATACTTGTTCAAGATCAGCTTATGAGTGAGAACATATGGAGCTCTGTTCTTTGTTATGTGATAAATCACTGAATATGATCGACTCCAAATCCATCCAAGTTGCTGCAAAGTCCTTATATTTGTCCTTCTTTATGGCTGCATAATATTCCATTGTGTATATGTACCACATTTTGAAAAATGGATATTCCTAATGACTTTTTTGTTTCTAATTTTCTGTTACTAATATATACAAATCTATGGTTTTGATCTGTTGAATATATATAATACATAATAGTTTAATGTAACTGTAGGCAATGTATGGTTAATAACCAAACAACATGGATCCAGTGAACTGGATGGTGGACTGAACACCTTTTGAACTAAACATCATGTGATTGATTCAAATAGCATAAGTGACTTCCAAAGACAGAAGGTAGATCCAGGCCTTAAAAAATTAATTTAAAATCCTTACCACTGACTTTTTTAAAAAGGGGGAGATTCAAGATGGCCACTGTGGAGCAGCATAGAGGTATCACCAGTGTCTTTCTTGGCTAGCAAGATGAAGAGTAGTGACCCAATCACCAATTGTTGGAACTACTCTGAACACTTTTGGATAGGTGATACACTTAACGCCCAGCAGAATTTTCTTTGAATGTACAGAGACTAGCAAACAAGGGTAGATGCAGGGACTCTGGACGACCCACCCCCTGCCCTGTTTCAAACTTGGACAAAGTTGGAAGTTCTGCTCAGTGAAGGAGAAGGGTGAATCATTCTAAGACATTTTGAGTCAGTTCACTCCCTCCCAGCTGGGCTTGAGCTGTGGGTCCCACATGGGAGCAGTTTTGAATGGGATACAGCAGACGGCAACTGGAGCCCAAGTGAACATGGAACAGAACCTATCCACAGGCTACTGCTGTGACAGCCTGTTTCCTGGCAGAAAGAGAACTGCCTACAGAGTGAATCTGGCTGGCACACTTAGCACCAGCAGCTAAGGAAGAAGCAGACTGGTGTCTCTCTTGCCAAGCAGGACAGAGTAGGGATCCATCCACTAGATACACCCTGCACTCAGCAAGGATCCCTTTGTACACACAAAGACCAGAAAGCAGGTATGGGATTCTGGGTGTGCCACGGCCTGCCCTGTTCCAGGCTGGGATAGAGTTGGTGGCTCTGCTCAGTGAAGGAGAGGAGTGAGCAATTCTCCTAAGAGGAATCAGTTCACCCCCTCCCAGCACTGCAGGGGCTGAAATCTGGATCAACTTGTTTAGCAGGAGAGTGAACTTGTAATTATGGTATCCTTCCACAGGATAGAGCAAACAGCAGAAGTGAATGCTTCTTCCTCTTTCATTGAGTGACAGAATTATAGAGAAGGAAAAGAGATCTGTCACAAATGAGGAAAAGATCAATGAAAAGCCCCAGAGTTCTAGAGAGAGAGCACCCCACAAAAATCCATTGGAGTACAAACAATGGAAGCCTCCCAGAACAACCTTCCCCAGATGACATCTACAGAAATCAGAGATTGCATGGCAAAATTGAACAGGAACCAAGAGAAACAAGAAGAAAAACTCAATGAAATTGTAGCAGAGTGGACCAATTTCAAAAAAGCCTATTCTCAAAAATAGAAGGAGAGAGCTCCATTCTCAAAAAACTAAAAAAGCATAGGGTACTGGATCAACCAAACAGAGGAAAGAATCTCATAGCTTGAAGAATCTCATAGCTTGAAGAACAAATAGGGAATTAACCCAATCTGTTAAAAACAAAAACAAACAAACAAACAAAAAAACCCTCACAAAGGAGCAAAGTCTCCAAGAGATATGCAGCTGGGTCAAGAAGCCAAATCTATGCCTGACTTGTATTCCTGAAGCAGAAAGAGAAACGGGGAATACCTCGGAACAAACATTTCATGAGGTCATCCAAGAAAACTCTCCTAATCTCACCAGAGACACAACCATTCAAGCATAAGAGATTCAGAGAAACCCCACAAAACATCACATGAGAAAATCAAACCCTAGACACATAGTAATCCACTTCTACAAAGTAAGCATTAAAGAAAAAATCCTAAAAGAAGCAAGAGAGAAAAGTCAGACTACCTACTGGACAAGACCCATCATGACCACTACAGACTTATCTACAGAACCACTATAAACCAGAAGACACTGTAGTCCAGTTTTTTTTTTATATATTGGAAGATATAGTTTATTTAGAAAATAAATGAAAGAGAGAGAAAGGGGGGGGGAGAGAGGGAGAAGAGTCACCTCCCCAAGGTAGGGGAGGGGGCCAAAGCTAAGAAAACATGGTGGCCATAACTTGAAGAGCACATAGCCTGTTTAGTCAATGACCTTGATCCAATTTTTATTTTTTTTTATAATCAATATTTTTTACTATGATATTATGGGGTACAGTTAAGAGTTAGGTATACAAATATGCTTTGTTCAGGCACCCTTGTTGGTAAGAGGTATCTCCCCATCCCCTGACAGATGTTTACCACCATTAATCCTATCTCCTTCTCTGCCCCATAGTTTCCCACCACTGTCAGTCATTTTCTTATCGTATTACATTGGATGATCAAGGTCCACTATATGAGTGAGAACATGTGACATTCAGATCTTTGATTCTGTGAAAGGTCACTCAGTATTATAGACTCTAGTTCCATCCAGGTTGCTGTGAAATTCATGATTTTGTTCTTTTTTATGACTGCGTAGTATTCCATTGTGTATATATACCACATTTTTTTAATCCAGTCCTCTTTTGATGGACAGCATGGTTGGTTCCAGATTCTTGCTATTGTGGAAAATGCTGTGATAAACATACGTGTGCAGGTATCTTTTTTATAGAGTAATTTGAGTTCTTCAGGGTATATTCCCAGTAGGGGGATTGCAGGGTCATATGGGAGGTTGATATTTAGAGCTTTTAGGAATCGCCACACTGCTTTCCACAGAGTTGCACCAGTTTGCACTCCTACCAAAAGTGTAGAAGTGTTCCCTTTTCGCCACACCCTCTCCAGCAACTATTTTTTGAGTTATTGATAATTGCCATTCTGACTAGAGTTAGGTGGTATCTCAGTGTGGTTTTGATTTGCATCTCCTTGATGATTAATGAGGTTGAACATTTCTTCATGTGTCTGTTGGCTGCTCGGATATCTTCCTTTGTGAGATGTCTGTTCATATCTTTTGCCCATTTTATAATGGGGTTATTTGTTTTGTTCTTTTCAGCACGTTTAAGTTCCTTGTAGATCCAAGATGTTAAGCCTTTGTCAGACCTGGAGTTGGCAAGTACTTTTTCCAAGTCTGTAGGCTGTCTCCCTGCTCTCTTGATGGTTTCTTTGGCTTTGCAGAAGCTTGTCAGTTTAATGAGGTCCCACTTCTCTATCTTCTCTCTTTTGGCCTGTGGGTTTCGGGTTTTGTTCAGGAATTGGATGCCAGTTCCAATTTCCATGAGGGTATGTCCTTCCTTTCCTAAGGTTCTTATGGTTTGAGGTTTTACATTTAGGTCTCTGATCCATTTGGAGTTAATTTGTGTATGGGGATAGATAGCGATCCTGTTTCAATCTTCTGCATGTGGTCAGCTAGTTTTCCCAGCACCATTTACTGAATAGGTTCTCCTCTCCCCACTGGTAGGTGGTGGAGGCTTTGTCGAAGATGAGTTGGTTGAGGAATTGAGGTTTTGCATCTGGAATCTCAGTTCTATTCCATTGATCTATATGCCTGTTCCTATACCACTACCAAGCTGTTTTGATGATAGTAGCTTTATAGTAAAGTTTGAAGTCTGATAATGTGATACTGCCTGCTTTGGTTTTTTTTTTTTTTTTTTTGCTGAGGATTGTCCTGTCTATTCTTGGTCATTTGTGTTTCCATATGAATTCCTGTGTTGTTTTTTCTAGGTCTGAGAAGAATGTTGCTGGTAATTTGATGGGTATTGCATTGAATCTGTAGATTGCCTTAGGTAAGATGGACACCTTCACAATGTTGATTCTTCCAACCCATGAGCATAGGATATTTTTCCACTTGTTTGTGTCATCTTTGATTTCATTGAGCAGAGTTTTATAGTTTTCATTGTAAAGGTATTTCACGTTTCTGGTTAGGAAGATGCCAAGGTATTTCATTTTTTTTGTGGCTATTGTGAATGGAATTGTGGTTTTTATTTGGGTTTCTGTTTATTATTGGTGTAAAGAAAGACGATTGTCTTTTGCACATTTATTTTATATCCTGAGACTTTGCCAAAGGCCTTTATCAGTGTAAAGAGTTTTTGACAGATTCTCTTGGGTTTTCAAGGTATACAATCTTGTCATATGCAACGAGAGATAACTTGACTTCCTCTTTTCCTATTTGGATACCCCTGATTGCCTTTTCTTCTCTGATTGCTCTAGCCAGGACTTCCAATACTATATTGAACAGGAGGGGTGAGAGTGGGCACCCTTGTCTTGTTCCAGTTTTCAGGGGAAATGGTTCCAATTTTTGCCCGTTTAGGAGTATGCTG
Organism: Cephalopachus bancanus; assembly: GCA_027257055.1. Lineage (NCBI taxonomy): Eukaryota > Metazoa > Chordata > Mammalia > Primates > Tarsiidae > Cephalopachus > Cephalopachus bancanus. Next base: position 252,932 of record JAPVLO010000686.1, read on the forward strand.
GCTGTGGGTTTCTCGTAGATGGCTTTTACTATTTTGAGGTTGTTCCCTGTATGCCTAGATGTTCGAGGGTTTTTAATCAAGAAGGGGTGCTGGATTTTATCAAAAGCTTTTTCTGCATCTAATGATATAATCATGTGTTCTTTGTTTTGACATCTGTTGATGTATTTAATTACATTTATGGTTTTACAAATGTTGAACCAGCCTTGTATCTCAGGGATGAAGCCTACTTGGTCACGATGGACGATTTTTGAGATGTGTTGTTGAATCCGGTTCACTAGGATCTTGTTGAGAATTTTGGCATCTATGTTCATCAAAGATATTGGCCTGTAGTTCTCTTCCTTTGTTGGTTCTTTATCTGGCTTGGGTATCAATGTGATGTTAACTTTGTAAAATGATTTGGGGAGAGTTCCAACTTTCTCAATCACCTGGAATTCCTTCAGTAGGATTGGGATCAGCTCCTCCTTAAATGTCTTGTAAAATTCTGCTGGAAAGCCATCTGGTTCAGGGCTTTTTTTTGTAGGTAGTTTTCTAATTACATAGTCACTTTCCTTGATTGTTATTGGTCTATTTAGGGTCTCAATTTCTTCTTGTTTCAACCTAGGCAGGTTGTGTGATGACAGAAAGTCCTCCATTTCCTTGAGGTTTTCAAGTTTGTTTCCATACAGGTGTTCATAGTAGTCTCTAATGATCTTTTGTATTTCTTCAGGATCAGATGTGACTTCATCTTTTGTGTTTCTGATTGTGCTTATTTGGGTTTTTTCTCTGTTTTTCTTCATCAGTCTAGCTAGGGGACCATCTATCTTTTTTATCCTTTCAAATAACCAGCTTTTTGTTTCATTGATTTTTTTTGTATTATCTTTTTGTCTTCTATGTCCTGGATTTGGGCTTTTATTTTGGTGATCTGGATTCTTCTGCTGAAATTATGGTTTTTATGGTCTTGCTTTTCCAGTTTCCTTAGGTAGGTTGTTAGGCTGTTAATTTCTGAACCTTCCATTTTTTTCATGTGTGTTTGTAGGGATATAAATTCCCCTCTTACTACAGCTTTCAAGGCGTTTCAGAGATTTTGGTAAGATGTTTCTTCATTTTCATTTGTTTCCAGGTGTCTTTTGATCTCTATTTTGATTTCATCATTGACCCAGGGGTTGTTTAGCATCATGCTGTTTAGTGTCCATGTCTTTGTGGGTTTTGGGGGAAACTTGTTGTTGTTAATGTTTATTTTTATTCCATTGTGATCCGAGAAGGTGCATGGTAAAATTTCGGTCCTTTTAAATTTGCTTGTGCTTGATTTATGGCCAATTGTGTGGTCGATCTTAGAATATGTTCCATGTGGTGATGAATAGAATGTGTATTCTGTGTTGTTTGGATGGAGTGTTCTGTAGGTATTGATTAAGTCCATTTGGTCAAGAGTCACATTGAGGTTCCGGATCTCATTGCTGATTTTTTGTCCTGATGATCTGTCTAGGGTTGTGAGTGGGGTATTAAAATCCCCACTTATGATGGTGTTAAAGTCAATATCTTTCTTTAGTTTTTCTAGAAGTTGCTTTATGAAAGTTGGCACACCTATGTTGGGTGCATATATGTTTAGGATAGATATTTCTTGTTGGTGGAGTGAACCTTTTATTATTATGTAGTGACCCTCTGTATCTTTTTAAATTTTTGATAGCTTAAGTGGTATTTTGTCTGAAATTAGGATCACGACTTCTTTCTTTTGTGTTCCATTCTCCTGAAAATTTGTTTCCCATCCTCTTTCTTTGAGTCTGTGCATGTCCTTTCTAATGAGATGGGTCTCTTGAAGGCAGTATATTGTTGCCTGGTGATATTTTATCCATTTTGCCATTCTATGTCTTTTTAGTGGTGCATTTAGTCCATTCACATTCAGGCTAATTATTGAAATGTGAGAGTTCATCCCTATCATAGAGTTCTTATAGAGTTGTTGTTCTTCCACTTGGTTTTTTGTCTTTCTTTTGGTTTTGGTGTTGGTTCATGTGTATCTTATTCTCTTTCCTGTACTCTTGTGAAGAACATTGTTCCTTTTTCCTTTTCTTCTGTGTTTAGTACTTTCTCAAGTGTTTCATGTAGAGGTGGTTTGGTGGCATTGTAAGTTCTTAGGGATTGGATATCTGGGAAAGGTTTTAATTCTCCCTCACTGATGAAGCTTAACTTGGCCAGATAGGTTATTCTTGGTTGAAATTGTTTATCTTTTAGGACTTTGAAGAAAGGACTCCAAGCTCTCCTAGCCCACAGGGTTTCTGTAGATAAATCTGCTGCTATTCTAATTGGTCTTGTATGGTAGGTGATCTGGCCTTTTCCTCTTGCTGTCTTTAGGATTTTTTCTTTTATGCCTATTTTGTTTAGGCAAATTAGGCACATTTATTATGTGTCTAGGAGTTGGTCTTCTCATTTGTTATCTTGCAAGGGTTCTCTGAATCTCTTGTGTTTAAATTTTTGCATCACTGATTAGATGAGGGAAATTTTCTTGAATGATCTCTTGGAAAGTTTGTTCCAGTGTGGTTTCTGTCTCTCTTTCTGCCTCAGAAAGGCCAATTACTCTTAGGTTCGATCTCTTGAAGTAATCACTCATCTCTTGAAGGTTTTGTTCTGTCTTTTTTAGCTTGTTTTCTATGTTTTTAAGAGTTTGGGTTAGTTCTATATTTTGGTCCTCAAGCTCTGAGATTCTTTCTTCTGCTTGGGTAATTCTGCTTTCCATACTTATCAGTTTGTTATTTATTTCATTCACAGTATTCTTTATTACTGTTATCTCAGATATCAGCTCCTTCCTAGTTTCTTCTTATCTCTCAATTCTTTTTAATCTCTCCATTAATGTCTTGATAACTAGGTTTATAGTTTGGGACCAGTCATTCTGGGGGCTCTTCATTGTTTGCATTCTGAAGTCAGTTTTCTCAGTGTCTGCCCTCCCAGGGGTCTGGGAGGGACCCATATTCTTCTTTTGGTTTTTCTTCATTTATGTAGTTTTTTTCTCTCTCTCCTTTTTGACCTCCCCTTCTTTAATTCTGTTTTTCCGGGAAGGTGGGATTGCTTTTGTTCACTTGTGCAATCTCCTTTTCTTCTTTATGATGGTCCTCTGGCTTTGTTCACTTTTGAGGTTGGAGTGTGGGCTGCGGGCTGTACTTTTTGCAGTTTTGAGGTTTAATTGAGGGGGAGGCTGTGATTCAGAATCTATATGCTGATTCCAGCATCCACCAACAGGTATATGAGCACACTGGAAACTATTTCCCACTGCCTTATAATCTGTCTGTGCAGCGGTATGTAAGTTTCTTCCCTGGAGCAAAAAGTGGTACAGAAGAGGAAAATAATAGAGGAAGGGGGGTCAATAGGAAGTTAGAATGAGAGGAGAGTGAGAGGGAAAATGGACATACATACCAACTAACAGGTGAAAAGGAGACACAGACCGGAGAGACTTGAAAAAAAACAAGTGATTAAAATTCCCTAAAAAGTATGTAGCTACACAGAGATAGACCAATAAAATCATGAAACAGATAGTGTGAATCAGGAAGTGAACAAAAGTGAGCAAAACTAACATTCAAAATGCTAAAATCAAAAGTCAAAATAGGAGATCTGATCACCAGCCTCTCCCCTTTGTTTTCCCTGCAGGCAGCTAGATTTACGTGTAGCTTTCGAGTCTGCGCTGTTGCCTTTGTCTCATTCAGCAGGGGAGGGGCTTTGTCTCCTGTTTAGTGACAGTACCTTAGGAACTGAGGTGCATGTAGCTGATAGGTGGGTGGGGCAATGCAAATCTCTGCCTGGAGAATGGCCAAGGTGGCAGTTTCACTTTTTGCAGATGTTTTCTCTCCGCTCATCTGGGTCCCGTCTGGGTCCCTGTGTGATCCACTGTGATGGACTATGCTGGAGTGGGAGGCACCGGGGATCAGCTGCACAGCTGGGCCCTGGTGCCACCAGCAGGCTGGGTTGGAGGAGGGGGTCGGGAGTTCCCTCCTCTGGAGCTGAGAGCCTCTGATCAGCACCTCCTTAGATAGGCTGTTCCCTTACGCCAGCATGGGGTCACTGCACTGAGTGCCTCAGCCAGGGTGGGCCCAGAGCTCCTGGGCACCAAAGCTCCAAAGGGCAGGCGGTGGTTGGTGAGAATGGCCCTGGGTCCCTCACAGGGTACTTCAGCCAGAAATGGGACCAGTATCTCTGAGGGGCAGGCACCCAGAGCCTCCCTGGGTGACCGGCAGCTTGGTGCTGGGTGCTGGGCAAGACGATGTAGCCAGGGAGGGAGCCAAGACCCGGGACTCCCGCGCGGCTGAAGTCACATATAGTAGAGCAGCAGCAGCCGGGCCGCAGTATCCAGCCCTGCATGGGACCGAAGGTCCCTGGGCCTCGAACCAGTGTGGCTGGCAGTGGGCAGGGGGTTGAGGGAAGAAAAGTAAGAGTCTTTTTGGGAACTCACCTTTGGAGAATCTCACAAATGCACCTATGCCACCCCATCTTACCGGAACTCCCAATTTTAAATTAAATTTTAAATTATTAATAGATAAACAATTCCAAACAAGAATTTTCTACTCCACCAAGTTAAATTTTGTCAGTGACAGGGAATTAAAAACCTTCACAGACATCCAATCCCTAAGAGAATATGCTATCTCTGGACCAGCCCTTCCAGAGATGCTTAAGGAGGTCTTGAACACAGAAAAAAAAAAAGTCATGCCAATTACAAAAGTACAGGAAAACACAGAGTTAACAGAGCATACAGAGCACTCCAAAAAATGAAAATACACACACATATAAATACAAATGTTAAAAAGAAATCCCCTAATGTTAAAAGTAATCCCCTAAGAATCCCATGGCAGGGATAAATTCAATAATCAACTTGAAAGTGAATGGACTAAAGGAACCGCTGAAAAGACATAGAGTGGAAAACTGGATAAAAAAGCATGATCCAACAATCTGCTGCCTCCAGAAAAGCCATATAATTGCAAAAACACCCACAGATTCAAAGTTGAAGACTGGATAGTGAACTTTCTGACAAGCAGGAAACAGAAAAAGGAATGAGTAGCTATTCTATCAGACAAAGCAGTCTTCAAGTCATGAAAAGTTAAAAAGGAAACAGAAGGGTACTCCATAATGATAAAAGGCTCAATCCACCAGCAAGATATATCCATCATAAACATATATGTATCTAACACAGCAGCACCAGGTTTTATAAATCAACTGCTAAGTAAACTAAGAGAGGACATTGACTCTTACTTACACTGTTGTAGTTGGAGACCTCAACATATCACTAACAGCTCTAGGTACATCATCAAGGCAAAAAATAAAAATAAAATAAATAAGGAAATCCAGAACCTCAATTCAACACTCAACTGAATGGATTTAATAGACATCTACAGAACACTTCACATTCTGCTATTAGTATACATTCTACTCATCAGTACATGGAACATACTCCAAGATCAATCACATTCTCAGACATAAATCAAGTGCAAACAAATTTCAAAAGATTGAAATAATACCATGCATCTCAGATCATAGTAGAATAAAAATAAGTATCACCACCAACAATGTCCCCCCAAAACACATAAAGACATGGACACTAAACAACATGCTGCTGAATGACTTCTGGATCAACACAGAAATCAGGACAGAAAAAAAAATTACTGGAAATAAATGAAAACAAAGACACACCCTATTAGCATCTCTGGGATGCTAGGAAGACAGTGTTAAGAGGAAAATTCATAGCATTGCACATACACATCCAGAAAACAGAAAATTGACACATAAATAGCTTGCTATCTTACCAAAGGGAGCTGGAAAGGCAAGACCACCAAAATCCTAACTTCAGCAGAAGAATCCAGATCATCAAGTCACAACTGCAGGGCAAAGAAGACAAAAATAGGAAAAATCAACAAGACAAAAATCTGGTTCTTTGAAAGAATAAAGAAGATTAGCAGACCTCTCACCAGATTAACTATAAAAATGAGAGAGAAAGCCCAAATTAACATAATGAGAAACACAAAAGGTGAAGTCACAACTGGCCCTGAAGAAATTAAAAATATTACCAGAGATTATTATACACATCTGTATGCAAACAAACTTAAAACCTAAAGGAAATGGAGGACTTTTCTGACAACATACAACATCCCAAGGTTCAAACAAGAAGAAATTGAAACTCTAAACAGATCAATAACAATCCAGGAAATTGACTCCAACATAAAAAGACCACCCATCAAAAAAAGCTCTAGACCAGATGACTTCCCAACTGAATTCTATAAGACATACAAGGAGGAGCTGATACCAATTTTATCAATTGAGAAAAATGGAATTCTCCTCATAATGATAAATGACTTTGGTAAAGTTTCAGGCTACAAAATGAATGTGTAAAAAACAGTTATATTTCTATACATCAGCAACATGCAGTCAGCAACCAAATAAAAAGCACAATTCCATTCACAATAGCCACACACACAAAAAGTGAAATCCTTGGCATCCACCTAACCAGAGAAGTCAAAGATCTTTATAATGAGAATTAGGAAATACTGCTCAAAGAAACAGAAGATGACATAAACAAACAGAAGAACATTCCTTGTTCATAGATTTGAAGAATTGATATTTTCAAGATGTCCATCCTATCCAAGGCAATCTACAGATTCAATGCAATACCCATCAAATTACTAATATCATTTTTCTCAGACCTGAAAATGACAATACAGAAATTCATATGAAAGCAGAAAAAAGCACAAATAACCAAATCAATCCTTAGCAAAAGAAACAAAGTGAGAGGTATCACACTTCTAGACTTTAAACTTTATTACAAGGCTACAGTAATTAAAACTGTCTAGTATTGGAGCAAGAATAGAGACATAGACCAATAGAACAAGGCATCGATTCCAGAAGCAGAAACACAGCCTCTCAACTAACTAATCTTTGACAAAGTCACCAATAGCAATCACTGGGGAAAGGAGACCATATTTAGCAAATTGTGTTAGAAAAACTGGCTAACCATATGCTGAAGAATTAAACTGGACCTCTACCTAACACCATATACAAAAATCAACCCAAAATGAATTAAAGACCTAAACATAAAACCTCAAGCTATGAGAATCTTAGAAGAAAACAAGAAACACCCTCATACACATCAGATTAGGCAACAATTTCTTGACCAAATTCCCAAAAGCAAATATCATAAAAGCTAAGATATACCTCATCAAACTGAGAAGCTTTTGAGCAGCAAAAGAAACATTAGGATGGTAAAGAGATAACTCATAGAATGGTAGGAAATACTTGTAAATTATGCATCTCACAAAGGCCGTGCAAATAACTCAAATGAAGCGAAAGGAATTAAAAAAAACAACCCCATTAAAAAGTGGGCAAAGAACATGAGCAGACACTTATCAAGAGTTGACATACAAGTGGCTAACAGACAACTAGAAAAAATGCTCAGCCACATCAGAGAAATGGAACTCAAAACTACCATGAGATACCACCTACCTCCAATAAGGATGTCTCTTATTAATAAGTCAAAAACAACAGATGCTGGTGTGGGGGCAGTGAAAGGGAACACTTATACACTGTAGGTAGGAGTGCAAAATAGTTCAACCTCTATGGAAAGCAGCGTGTCAGTTCCTAAAAGAACTAAAAGCTGACCTTCCATATAATTCAGTAATCTCTCTCCTGGAAATATACCTGGACGAACATAAATCATTCTACAAAAAAGACACCGGCACACACATGTTTATTGCCACATTATTCACCATAGCAAAAACATGGAACCAACTCTACTGCCCATCGAAATTTGACTGGATAAAGAACATGCGGTACATATACATGATGGAGTATTACACAGTCATAAAGAAAAACATAATCATGGACTTTGCAGCAAATTGGATGGGGATGGAGAACATCATACTTTGTGATTTATCACAGAAACCAAGAACTGAATACCGTATGTTCTTGCTCATAATGGGACCTGAACAATACTCACATTAGCACAAGGGAGAGGGATCAGCAGTTGCTGGGCACTGCCAGGGATGGGGAATGACATGTAACAACACAAAGGATACCTGGTACTATACCAGGGGGAGTGAGTGCCAGCTGGAGGCCCAAACTTCACCTGCATGCATCCTACTTGTGTAGTTAAATTACTTGTACCCCACATCTCTAAAATAAAATAAAATTTATAAAAATTTATACATATAATTGTAGGCCAATATAATGCTAAAATTAAACAGAGAGTATATGTTTAAGAATCATTTAATAAATTTCCTGTTACGTCTGATTAAGTAGAAAACATAAGACTTCTTGTTGGGTGAATATAATAAAGTATGTTTTCTTGTTTAAAGTTTTTTTTACATTTTTATTTTGATATCTAACATACAAACAAAAAACTAAATATGCAAATATGTAAAGTTATAAACTAGCTATAAAGTGGTCAGCTACATGATCACTGTACAGGCCAAGGAAAGAAACATTACCTGTCCCCAGAAACCCCTGAGGGTCTCCTCCAGATCATAACCTCTTTCTTACTCAAATAAGTAACAAATATGTCAACTTTCATAACATTAATTTTAAAATATTTTTCTAAATAGTCTCTACATAGAAGATAACATACATTTTAATTATAAAAAGTTCAAAAGTATTATTATAAAAAGTTCAAAATTTATGTTTTTTTGCGTTAATATTTATCTTCAAATACTGTTTTTCTTTCTTACTCATCATAGCTATATTTTGTCTTGGAGAATAGCAAAATGGCATTCCCAAGGAAGTTTTATTAACTTCTTTGCATCTGTAATAAAAAGGTAATATTGAGCTCTTGGTACCAATAAACCCAAGTATTTTTATTTGAAAACATTTTCATAACAGGAATTCAGACTCATGAAATGCTCTGGAGGCAAAAGTAATAAAACCAAATTGACTAATGCAAACACTAATTTATCTGCTTTTAAAAATAGTTTGCATAAAACATACATTAGAAGGATAGAAAAATATTTCTGAGGAATTATAAGACTCACAATTATATTGAATCTGCAAATCCATATTTTTCCTTTCAAATATGCCTATATATATATTTGCACTATTCAGTAGAAATTCAGGTATGCTTTGTGAAATAACCTCTTTATTGCTTAAATTTTACTTCAGTCACTTAATTTATGAATAAGACTAATACCATTCACAGGTAATTGTAAAGGTCAACAGTTCTCGACTATTATAAAATCCTTCCACTCTGCCTTTGTGCCCATGTCCTCTGCAATTCACATAGAACTGCCACATAGAGGTACATGAAGCTCCTCTGGAATATCTACTCTTTCTCTTTATTCTGAGCATTGGAATGTTCTGTTTCCTCTTTCTGGACATTTTTCCTTCCCCCTTCTCTTGGCTAACCCTACTCATCACTTGGGTGTCCATATACATGCCCCATCTTGCAAACAGACTTCCCTGACGCTACCACCATCTCCCTGTAAATCTGGAGTGAGTGTTCTTTCTTTGTGCTCCAGTATACCTGATGCATGATGTCTTGGACTATGAGCTCCTTGAGAGCATCAACTGTCTATTCCATTCCCCCATGGAATATATGTGTACAGCACCTAGCACAGTGCTAGAACCCCGAGAGGGCATTCTCCCCTTCATCTAGTTTGTGTGAAATTTAAATGAGGGAATGGATGAGGGTAGAAATAAGAGCTATATTAACAAAAAGGTTATGAAGTTTCAATTCATGAAAATAATTTCTTTTGAAATATTTATAGGTAAGAAAGAAGAGCTATCCTTTTTCTAGGAGGCATGTAGATGTATAGTTCTGTCGATGCAGAATCACCAAAAGACAATGATAACAGAGACCAGCCCCTTGGGGAGAGGTAGGGAGCACCACTTGATAGCATTCTGCCCCGTGTTGCTCCTGCTATTATTTGGCAAAAGCAACACCTACTGTAGCCCCATCTGCTACAGGACTTTCCCAACAATCACCTGCAATGGTTAGAAAAAAGCTGAGATTCATCTTCATACATGGTAGACAGAGACTTCTGCTTTCTGTAGAACTTTGGCCATATTGATCGTAATTATGGCAGTGTAATGTTTTTGTTTATTAAATGGACTCATAAGCTGCTTATAGATAGTCTCTGAAGCACCAGGAGATTTATGAGATGCTCTGAAAGCAATATTCAGGAAAATGAAATTGTTCAACATCACTTCCACTAACTTCATCATTGATATAAATTAAAAGGCTAAGCTGGCCAGGCCCGGTGGCTCACGTCTTAATCCCAGCACATTGGGAGACCAAGGAAGGAGTCTTGCTTGAGCCCAGGAGTTTGAGACCAGCCTGGTCAACATAGTGAGACCTTGTCTCTACCAAAAACAAGTAAAAAAAAACTGCAAAGCATGGTGGTGCACACCTGTAGTCCCAATTGTTTATGAGGTTTATGTGGGAGGGTCGCGTTAGTCCAGGAATTCGAGGCTGCAATGGGCTGTAACCATGTCACTGTACTCAATCTGGGTGACAGAGTGAGACCCCAACTATTTTTTTTTAAAGGCAATGCTGGCTAGCTGATAAAACTCTGTTGAAAAATTTGGGAAAACTGACTGCTCTTATACATTGTGCGTTGGATGCACTATGAGATCTCCATTCTGGAAATGGAAAATAATACTAAAAGGCAAAATTGTGTTTTCTCAGTTCACTTTTGACCAAGTAAAAAAATAACTTCTTAGAATTTTAAATAATATGAAATTAGAAGATATCTGAAATAAAATGAAATAATATTCACGAATTTTAACGAATTACCAACAGTACCAAAGTTCAGCTATATCCAATAATTGTAGAATTTCCAATGCACACAATTTAATTTTTAGTGAACAAGATTTTAAAATGTAGATGCAGGAAGGAAGGAGGAGAGGAAAAGGTAGAGAAAGGAGAAAAGATGGAGGGGTAGGAAGACAAAGGAGAGAAGGTAAGAGAGAGAAGGGAAAGAGAGTGAGAGGCAGACAAGAGAGAGACAGAGAAGAATGAACAAGAGGCCAGAAAGAGAGAGACGAAAAAATGTACACACTTTTTGTTACAAATCTGAATAAGTTTTCAATGGCTTACAAATTTGGCAGGAATATGACTTATCTGGAATGACTGATTGCACTAACCCTAATATGTTTATACTTTTGCTAACAATATTTTGAATATGCCAAATTCACATAATATTCCTGCACTTAACAGAATTTTGCTGTTGCTGGGGAGGTCTAAGACCTGCTTGGGCTTTTTCATTCCTAAAGAGAATAAAAGCTAAAGACTATAATTTTAGATTGTATTTTTTTCAGTACTTATTTTACTTTTATTATGCAGAATTCTAGCAATTTTACAACTGGGCTTACTAAGATGCATTAAGATCACAAGAGTTAGCCGGGCTCGGTGGCTCAGCCTGTAATCCTGCGCCTTGGGAGGCTGAGGTGAGTGGATTGCCTGAGCCCGCGGGTTCGAGACCCGCCTGGGCAACTTGGCGAGACCTCATCTCTACAATAAATCAAAAAAAAAAAAAATTAGCCAGGCGTGGTAGCGCGCGCCCGTAGTTCCAGCTACTTGGAAGGCTGAGGCGGAAGGATCGCCGGAGCCCAGCAGGTGGAGGCTGCAGTGGCTGGGAGTGGCCACTGCACTCCAGTCTGGGCGACAGAGTAAGACTCCAACTCAAAAAATAAAAAAAAAAAAAAGATCACAAGAGTTTTCAAAGGAATCTTTCCTTACAAAATTTACATTTCTTCTAAACACTGTATAATCTTTGGGGTTAGTATTCCCACACACTTTTAAAACATTTTCTAAAATAGGCAGTATGAAATGTTTATCTATATTAAACTTTATTTCAGTTGTAATTTAAATAAAACATTTTCCTTGGGCAATAGATACAATATTCCTTACAAATAAAATCCTGTTACTATAGATATAAATAAATATAGATATAAATAAATATTTTACTTTCTTTCATTATTTCACAAATCTCTTTTGAGAACAAAATTCTATAAAATATAAAGCAGAAGTTTGCATGTGCTAATTTACTTTTGCTTCAAAAACCTCATTTCAAAAGGTGGAAACAGAGATAATGCAGTCTGTAGTATTCTCCTGTTTAAATTTTAATAATGAGAATTGAAATCACAGATTTGCAACAGTAGCTTTAAGTGTTACTTCTTCCACCCTAAGGAATGTCTGTGAGAATTAACACTACAATGTCTGAATACAGAAAAGTCTTCAGAAAGTGTTGGAATAAGCAACGGCTTTATTTATTTATAGAGAATTAGTCTCAGTATCCAATATCCACTGAAATTTCTAGAAGACATGCTCAGCAGAAGTACAAGTTCACAATAAAATCAAGCAACATAAATATAAAACAATTCTAACCATGATAATAGTTCTCTGTTCTTTCTCCCCTAGCACTACTTAACTGATGAACTTTTAAAATACCTTTCCATTTCTAGGCTGTCCAGAGCAAAATCAGCAGCTAACAATTTTCCATATACTTTCTCCTTCCACTGCCATCCGTATTGACTACATACCACTGTTGTAACAAACTGCCTTCAGAACCTGTTATATGCACTCATTAATTTTCCAAATACAGCAAATCAGTTTGCAAGAGCAATTGGTTATAAATGCAAAAGCCGTAATAAACTTAGAAGCCAATAATATCATTATATAAGTGTTTGTGTAAGATGCCTAATTTGCCATTATTTAAGAATCTTCTAATATATTTCCATTGATTTAATAAATGTGCTTTTTAATGAAAAACTCTAATTCTGTATATTGCACTTTAAGTGTCTTTAATATTGACTTTTCATCCTATCACGTGTGTGTCTTAGATTCTACAGATGAATGGGAAGACTGTACATTATATCTTTCCTCATGCAAGGATAAAAATAACAAGAGACTCTAAGGATCATACAGTTTCAGGTAAAGCAAATCAAATAATCTAGTCCTTTTTATTCTAATGTCAGATTGACTTACAAACAGTTGAGTTTCAGTTTAGCTGATTCATTAAATGTTTTTTAAAAACATCACTTTTTATATCAAAAATTGTGTTTTGGGAAATGGAATAATATCCAGGCTATACATTTGAACATGAAGGACATTGATGACATGATCATTATTATGAGGAGCTACTAAATGGTACATACATATTTACATCATTCTTTTCATTGACTGCATTGCTTAAATGTGCAGGATATTATAATGCTCCACAATTACTGCTAAATAATTACTGTTAAGTAATGTGGTCACTGGTTTTCAATTATAAAACTTTCTTATGCAGGAAGTAAAAAATAATCTTGAATTCTTCTCAGGAATAATTTCCCATATATTGACTCATTTTGAACACATTTATGCTGGGTTTTCTTTTGAAAGTGTCCTTTTATAAATCAAAGTTGATGATGGAATTTTTAAACTATTTTGAAATAATTTGGGATTTCCAGAAAATAATATAGGCATTTATTTTGCCTATTCTTCATTAGGGAACACAGCTTCCCTAATGTTAACATATAACTATAGTAAGGTAATCAAATTCAGGAACTTAACACTGATATGATACTATGAAAACATTTATAAGCCTTATCTAAACTTTTAGTTTCTCTAATAATCCACTATTTTTTTTCTGATCCAGGATCTAATCTAGGATCCCATACTGCATTTAATTGTTATGACTCCTGCATTTCCTCAGCTCTGATAGTTCCTCAGTTTTTCTTTGTCTTTTATGACCTAGAAACTGTCTGAAAGATAAATGACAATTTTATATAATAAATAATCCATTATTTAAATCAATGAGATGAAATAGAAATTTTTCCAAAATTAATGAAATTTCAAAAGATGAATATTACCTATATTTTTGCTCAAGTATATTCTTCAAATTTCATGGAACTATGTATCAACAGAAAATATTTTAAAATATATACACATATTTGTGTATGTGTATTTGTATAGGCAGTAGCTCTAATATGGTATATATAGACGGATTTTTTTTTAAGCATTGATATAACAAAGAACAAAAAGACATCCTCCAATGTAGTTAATAACTGTTTCTTACAGATTTTAGGCTATGGAACACATGAATGTGGAAGAGGTTTTGCTTTTAGCAATGTCCTCTTTACTTCCATAGACAATAATGATTTGATGAGGAGTATAATGTTTTACTTTTAAGAATTGGTAGTTTTTCTTTCACCAAAAACAGACAATTCTAAATTTCATAGTTTTATTGTCATTCAAAATATATTTTAAATACTAATGAAAATTCCAAAGGTGAATCTTAAAATCCAGGAGCTCATTTTGTAGAGTTACTTGCTTAAAACTATTTCAGTCTCCTCCAGCTCATAGAGCATAACAACATATTTTCTAACAATGTCAGAATTATTTTTCTCATGATGTACAATAGAAATGTTCAAATCATTTTTAAAAAATCATCAGGACCCTGTATCAATATACTTGTTTTCTAACTGTTTTATTATTTTTATGCTCTATTGATAATAATTATCAACGTTTTTATTTATCTTTTTCAACACATTATTTTTATTATTTTCTTTTACTTCAATAAGAAAAAGGCTTAAAATACAAGAATAACAAAAATAAGTGCTACGAATTTCTTTTATAACTATTCTGGTCTCACATAAATTCAGTTTGCACTGTATATAGATTTTGCTGAATAAGAATAAACAATTATTATTTTGAACAATAAATTTGCTAGTAATGTACTATATCACCTCTTTACATGCCCCTTTTTCTTTTGAGATCTACCTAAAAAAAATACTAAAAATAGTTTCCTTGTTATATTTACCCTGTTTTGATTACTACTGAATTAATTTTTCATGTGTCATTAGGAAAACTGGTCCCATGCTAAATAAATGTTTTGAAACAGTGTGCATTGTTTTCAAGTACCTCTTCAGTACTTTAAATTGCTTTAAATTCATGTATTTACAAGAGTAGAACCAGAAATGACCATCTTTGATAAACAGCGCCTAGATGTTTTAAGGCAGTGGCAGAGAAACCTTGACAGAAAAAGATTTACCCTCCTGGCTAGTCCCTATGTCATTTGCTGACCAACCAAAATCCTAGTTTGATAAAGATATTAAGGATTTATTGTTATTTCTTAGCAATAATTGCCATTTATATGTTGATATTTTATTGAGTATATACAGGGGGTGCCATATGTATATACATATATATATTTTTTAAAGTATGACAATCACTCAAAAGATGGCATTAATCAAATGAATGCTAATGACACCATGCAATAGTCAGAACAAAGAAAATGGTAGGGGCATGGCTGAGCAAACATCATACTACACATTGCTACCGTAATTCAATTCAACTTCAAAAAGTAATACATAGATAACATCTCTTAAAATGCGTATAATTTTTTGGCATTCACACATATATTTTAAATTAACAAATAAAATTGTATTTTTCATGTATAGCATGTTTTGAAGTATATATACATTATAGAATGACTATAACTAATTAACATATGCATTATCTCACATAGTTATCATTTTTGTGATGAGAACATTTCCACTTTCTTAGAATTTTTCAATAATACACTATATTGTTAATAGTAACTATTGTACATATCTTTTAGAAATGCACATTAAAATATATACATGAAATGACATTATGTCTGAAATTTACTTCAAAATTAATTAAGTGTGGAAAGTGGTGGAGTAATAGATGAAACAAAATTGACAATGATTTGGAGATCATTGAAGCTAGAAGATAGACTATATTGGGTTTTGTTATAGTCTTGTCATTACTTTTTTATTTGTACAAAATTTTATAATTATTGTTTGTTCCTCACATTCACAGCAAAACAGCAGTGTCCAAAAGCTTCATCAACAGTGAAAAAGCTAGCAAAACTAATGATTTAACTGCCTTTGTGAGACAAAGATGTCAGCAAGGAAATAGTGAGGGATAAAATATAGTGTAGCTATTCTTTCAAATCGGAAAATGACCTTTAGTGAATTTTCATTTTGGTTACGTAAACCCATTGATAGTAAAAGTACAATGAACTTTTTATAACTAACCTTAATAGATACTTCTAGGTGAGTGTAGCATTAAAAATTTATGTAAAACAGGAATATTTTGCAAATAAAAAATTATTTGTATTTGTTGGAAACAAAAATAATTTCAAAATAGACAAAAATATTGGTTTTCTACAGTTTCTCCTGTATGGTTCTCAAAATATGGTCAATGGGACTCTCACTCTCACTATCCCTACCTTTTTTTTTTTTGAGTTGGAGTCTCACTTCTTTGCCCAAGCTGGAGTGTAGTAGTACGCATGCTCATGGCTACTCCAGCGTCAACCTTCGAGGCTCCATTGATCCTTTCGCCTCAGCCTTTTGAGTAGCCAGAACTACAGATGCACGCTATCACACCGGGCTATTTTTTATTTTATTGTAGAGACGAGGACTCGCCAAGTTGCCCAGGCTGGTCTCAAACTCGCGGGCTTAGGCAATCCACTCACCTCTCCCTCCCAAAGTGCTGGGATTACAGGCTGAGCCACCGAGGTCGGACATCCATTATTTTTTATAAGAATATATAATTTATTTTAACATGGAATGGGCTTATGATTACTTTAAACACATTAATTAGTATTGTAAATTATCAGTCTTAATTTATAATACAGAAAATATACAAAGTTGCAACCCATACAAAAGCTCTTTTATATTAGAGTAATATTAGAGTATAAATATCTCCCAAAACCAAAAAGCCCAAAAGCCATTGCTGTAAAGATATTGTACAACATAGAATATATTTTGTAAATGTTTCTATAACTCATGGTGGATGCATTTTAAAATGTTTAGTTTTTGTTACTCATTTGTTTAACACCCATGGTCTTACTTAAATTGTGTTGGGTGCTAGGTTAATGGAATTAATGCAACAAAGACCCTGATGTTTAACATACTCATGATTCAGTAGGAGAACCTGAAATGCAAGTAATTATTACTATAAAATTTTAAGAACAACCAAGGCAACAATCAAGGGATTTATAACTTTATTTTTCATACTCATACCTATGCATGAATAAGTAAATACACTCAAACATATATGTTTGTCATATTTCATAATATTGTAATGTATGCTGAGAGAAATACATGCATACAATCTTCTATTAAATGGTCCATAACCTTTTGGAAAATACAGCCTTTAACTTTTAACCTGCAAACTTCAAAGATATGTTTATAGGTGTTTATCAACAACTGTACAATGTATCTACAGGACACAATGATCACTATCTGGGGAGTGGGCTACCTGAGACCCATTCCACAGCACTACACAATATGTCCATTTAACAAAACATATGTGTATCCTTGAATCTAAAATAAAAATAAATATATATATTTTAAACTGTACAATAGTTTTGAGAGACTTTATTCAACAAAACACAAGGCAGCAGAGTGGAAAGAATAGGTAATTACTTTTAGAATTTTAAAGACCTGCATTGGAATTCAATTCTAACACTTATTTAAATTTGGAGAATAAGTTTATCTGTAAAATGAGATGACCCCCATGTAGTTCATTGCAAGTGAGCCTAACACAAAATCCTGTGCTTACTGTATACCCAACAAATGTTATTCTTCTTCTCTTAAAGAGAAATGAACAGAAAAAAAATGTAATGCTAAAAACACGAGAGTCTCCTTTTTTTTTTTTTTTTTTTAATTGAGCACTCCATCTTATGGCTCCAGAAACACAGCTGTTTGAAACAAGTTAAAGAAATTCTTCTGATTTTAAGAATCAGAAAAAGCATTTGCTATGTACAGTTCCATAATGGACTGGCTACATCTGCAAGGCTAGAAAGACTAATTAGCAATTATAATAGTGAAGAACATTTAAAATGCTGCTTAGTTTGAAAAGATAACAGTATTCTTAGGAAATAGTGGCTCATTTTCTATTCTGCCTTAGTCACCATCTTTATGAGCTTTTAGAAACAAGAGACGAATTATAACAGATCTCATTGGATTCTGGTTGGTAGCAGTACCATATGTGGGTACCTCTTTGTTATTATTGCTATCTTAACAGTTTTATTGAGGCATAATTTAAAAATTATAGTCATTGTTAGTGTACAAATCAGTGACTCTTAAAAATCTATAGAATTGTGCAAGCATCACCACAAACTTGCTTTAGAAATTTTCATCTTTACAAAAATTTCCTTTGAACCTGATAGAAATCTCTGCTTTCAGTATCCCTCACCCAACAAATAACTCCTGAATTACTTTTGGTTTCTGTAAGTTTACCTTTTCTAAGCATTTCTTGTAAATGGAAACATACAGTATGCAGTTTTGGTGTCTGGCGTCTATCATTTACTAAAATTTTTTGGATGAGTGTGTTGTAGCATGTATCTGTCAGTGGTTTCCTCCTTTTTATTGCTAAATATATTTCATTGTTTAAATACTCTACATTTTGTTTTTCCATTAGATCTTTTTCCCTGTTTAAAAAAAATCTGCTTACAAATTTTAGCATACATACAGTATGTAATTTTTGTTGTATAGTTTCTAGATATAAAATTTCTGGGTTTATGGCAAGTTTCTATTTAACTACTTAAGAAACTGCCAAATAGTTTGTCAAGGTAAATGTACCATTTTACATTCTTGCCAGCAATGTTGAAGGGTTCCACTTTCTCTATGTCATTGCAGCTAGGTAATTTTGGGTGGAAGTAAGTGATACCTTGTTCTAATTTTCATTTTCCTAATGATTTATGATATTTGAGAGTCTTTCTACTTGTTTATAGCAAATGCGTATGTATTCTTTGGTGAAATGTCTATTCAAATATTTGCCCTTTATTTACTTAGGTTGTTTGTCTTTTTATTGAGTTATAAGAGTTCTTTATATATTTTGCATACCAATTTTATGAGGTATATGATGTACATATATTTTTTTCTAGTCGGGTCTTGTCTTTTTATTTATTCAGGGTGTCTTCTAAAGAAGAAGTTTTACATTTTAATAGAATCCAATTTATCAATTTTTTTTCTTTTGTGAACCATGCTGCTATTGACAAAATGTTAAAAACTATTTGTCTATTCCACATTCACAAAGGTGTTTTCTTATGCTTTCTACCCAAGCTTTATATATTTCAGTTTATGATATATTTTGTGTTGATTTTTGTATATGGTATAAGGCAGAGATCTAAGTTCACTTTTTTGAATCACAAATGAATATCCAATTGTGTAAGCAGTTTTGTTGACAAAAAGAATTTCCATCACTTCATTGCCATGGCACCTTTTTCAAAAATCATCAATCATTAATATAATTATTTATTTTTTGATTTTCAGTTCTGTTCCGTTAGATTATATGACTACATGTTATTATACCAATAATGTTTTCCCTTGAATACTATAGATTGATATTAAGTTCAAAGTCTGGTAGTGTGTGTCTCCAACTTTTATTTTTCAAAAATTTTTGGCTATTCTAGATCATTTTAATTTCTATAAAATTTTAGAATTAGCCGCTCGGGTTGTGACTGGGATTGCATTGATATTATAGAACAATTTGGAGTGATTCCCTCTTAACACTGAATCTTTCAATAAATGAATATGTAATATCTTTTCATTTACTTAGATCTCCTAATTTCTCTCAGCAAAGTTTTTCATGTATAATTTCCAGTTTTTAATTAAGTGTGGTCCAAAGTATTTTATTGTTTCTGTTACTATTATGAGTGGAGTTGTTTTCTTAATTTTCATTTTGGTGTATCCATCGCCATTATTAGAAATGTAATTGATGTTTATATATTGCACGTTTAACTTGCAAACTTGCTGATGTTATTCTTAGTTCTAATGGGATCTTGTGTGTGTATATGTGCAATCCTTATAATTTTCTACATGCACAATGATGTCACCTACAAATAATTTTCTTCTTCCATTCCAATTTGGATATGTTTGATGTAATATTTTTCCTATTCACTGGCTAAAATGTACTGCACAATATAGAATAAGGTAGTGAGGGTAGACATCCTTGATTTTTTCCTACTCTTAAGGGAAAACATTCAGTATTTCATCTTATGGTATTATATTTAGGTTTGGGATAGATTCCATTTATTAGATTTTAAAAGTTTCCTCCTATTTCTAATTTATTGAGAGTTTTCATCATAAGAACACTTAGAATTTTGTGCAAAATTTGACAGTGTATATTAATGTGATAATGTGTTCTTTGTTGTTTCTGCTATTAATAATATGCATTTAATTGATTTTTGGATCATAATCCAACCTGCATTTCTAGGACAATTTTCATTTGTTGATGATGTACAATCTTTTTTATATATTTCATGATTTAGTTTGCATTGTTAAGGAATTATGTGTTGATCTTCATAAGCGATATTATTCTATAGGTTTGTTTTCTTGTGATGTCTTTGAGTAACCTTGTAATACAGGCCTTGTGGAATGTTTTGGGAAATGTTCCCACCTCTATTGGTCTATACGAATTTGTGAATAATTAGTATTAGTATTATTTATTTTTGAATATTTGATAGAATCCAGCAGTAAGATCAGCTGACCTGAACTTTTCTTTGTGGTAAGACATTTACTATTCAATGTCTTTACATGTTATAAGTCTATTTAGATGCTCTGTCTCTTCTTGATTAAATTTAGTAATTTGAATCTTTCTAGAAATTTATTTATTTTAACTAAGTTTTATAATTTTTGTCATAAAATTATTCATGATATTTTTATAGTCCTTTTCATTTATATTTTGAAACAGGTCATGGCAAAGACCCTCTTTACAACCAAAATTTTAATTATATGTTTCTTTTACATTTTTCTTGGTAAATCTAGCTGAAGATTTTGTCAATTTTGGCAATCTTTTCAAAGACTCAACTTTTGCTTTTATTGATCCTTCTCTATTACTTTTTTGTATTCTATTGATTTCTGATCTAAATATCACTTATGTATTTATTTCTATTTATTTCGTGTTTTGTTAACTATTTTTTTTTCTAGATTTTTAAGGTGAAAAGTTAGATTATTGATTGGCAGACTTTTTTTTTTGACATAGACATTTAAAACTATGTATTTTGGGGAACACAGCATCAGTAAGGGTACCTGATCTCAAACCAGGCAAAGGGAGGACCAAAGGAATGCCCAAACTTTACCCATGCAACATCCACTTATATACCTAATTCTGAATTGTACCTCGTATCTTTATAATATATATAAATGAAATAGGGGATATGTCAAAAATAAATAAATAAAACTATATATTTTACATTAAGAACTTTACTGCATCCCATGCATTTTATTTTCATTTTTATTCAGTTCAAAATGTTTCTTAATCTTGTTTGTGATATCTTCTGTTATCTGTTGTTTATTTAGAAATTTTTATTTTGCCGGGCTCGGTGGCTCAGCCTGTAATCCCGCGCCTTTGGGAGGCTGAGGTGAGTGGATTGTCTGAACCCGCGGGTTCGAGACCCGCCTGGGCAGCGAGACCTCATCTCTACAATAAATCAAAAAAACCAGCTGGGCATGGTAGCGCGCGCCTGTAATTCCGGCTACTCGGAAGGCTGAGGCGGAAGGATCGCCGGAGCCCAGCAGGTCGGGGCTGCGGTGGCTGGGAGCGGCCACTGCACTCCAGTCTGGGCGACAGAGTGAGACTCCAACTCAAAAAAAAAAGAGTTCAAGATAAGCCGGACTCGGTGGCTCAGCCTGTAATCCCGCACCTTTGGGAGGCTGAGGTGAGTGGATTGCCCTAGCCCGCGGGTTCGAGACCTGCCTGGGCAGCGAGACCTCATCTCTACAATAAATCAAAAAATCAGCTGGGCGTGGTAGCGCATGCCTGTAATTCCGGCTACTCGGAAGGCTGAGGCGGAAGGATCGCCGGAGCCCAGCAGGAGAGGCTGCGGTGGCCGGGAGCGGCCACTGCACTCCAGTCTGGGCGACAGAGTGAGATTCCAACTCAAAAAAAAAAAAAAAGAAATTTTTATTTTTATTTTAAAATTGTCGGATACAATTCAGGGTTAGGTATACAAATATTCATTGTGCAGGTACCCTTGTTGATGAGGTGTGCCCCACTTCCCCAGGCAGATATCGACTACTGTCAATCCCACCTCCCTACCCCTCCCCAACCCCCTCCAGTTTCCTGTTACTTTCAATCCTTTTCTTAGAGTAATACAGTAGTTGTTCAAGGTCAACTTATGAGTGAGAACATGTGATACTCAGCTCTTTGTTTCTGTGAGAGATCACTCAGTATTATAATCTCTAATTCCATCCAGTTCATGGTTTTGTTCTTCTTTAAGACTGCGTAATATTCCATTGTGTATATGTACCACATTTTTTTAAATCCAGTCCTCTTTTGATGGGCAGCATGATTGGTTACATGATCTTGCTGTTGTGAACAATGCTGCGATAAACATATGTGTGCAGGTATCTTTTTTATAGTGACCTGAGTTCTTCTGGGTATATTCCCTGTAGGGGTCATATGGAAGGTCGATTTTTAGAACTTTTAGGAATCACCACAGTGATTTCCACAGAGGCTGTACTAGTTTGCACTCCCACCAACAGTGTAGAAGTGTTCCCTTTTTGCCACATCCTCTCCAGCATCTGTTATTTTTTGTTATTGATGGTGGCCATTCTGACTGGAGTTAGGTGGTACCTTAATGTAGTTTTAATTTGCATCTCCTTGAGACTAGTGAGGCTGAGCATTTTTTCATGTATCTGTTGGCTGCTCAAATGTCTTCTTTTGAGACATGTCTATTCATATCTTTAGCCCACTTTGTAATGGGGCTGAGAAACGTATTTTTAAATTCTCCAATGTTTGGGGATTTCTCTAGACCCTGTCCTTGTTCTTTAGTTTATTTTTATTGTAGTTGCAGAGTCTATTTCATAGAATTTCACTCATTTTGAGCTTATTTTTTAAAAAAATTTCTTTTTGAGTCAGAGTCTCACTTTGTCACCCAGGCAGGAGTGTAGTGGCACGATCATGGCTCACCATAGCCTCCACCTCCAGGCTCAGACTATCCTTCTACCGTGGCCTCTTGAGTAGCTGGGAATATAGGTGAGCACCACCATGCCTGACTAATTTTTTAAAAAAAATTTTGTAGCGATGAAATCTCACTATGTTGCCTAGGTTGGTTTCAAGCTCCTGGACTCAAGCAATCCTCTTGCCTCAGTCTCCCAAAGTGCTGGGATTACAGGTGTGAGCCACCACACCTAGCTAAAATTTGTTTTATAGCCTGGCATATACTCTCTCCCAGAGAATATCCCAGGGCTTTTCACTTCTTCCTATCAATTTGAGTTACAGTTTGGTGGCATTTCCTTCTATATGGCTAGCTACAAATTGTCTCAGACTTCATCTGTAAATGTCATTACTTCATTGTCATTCTGAATGATGGTTTTCTGGATATAAAATTCTTGTTTAACAGCTATTTCTTCTAAGTATTTTGAATATTTCCATGCTTTGTAACCCCAATTTTTTTTCTGATAAATAGGCAGCCAGCCCTGAATGTGAAGAGAAAATCTTTCTGTAGCCCCTTTCAATATTTTATTTTATTCTTTGGCTTCATGTCTGTGATATGTTCAGATGTGTGTCTCTTTTTGGTTATTATACCTGGGGTTTGTTGAGTTTTTTGGATCTTTCATTAAAACATTTTCTTCAAACTTGGGAAGTCTGGGGCCATTTTTAAAATATATTTTTGCTGTCCCTTTCTCCCATTCTTCTAGTTCTATTAATTCTCATTTAGCATATAATGATTTACTTGATGTCTCTCTGGTTTCTGAGGCTTTTTAATTTTTCTTCTATATTTTTCTCTTTTCTTCAGATTACATCATTTATTTGATTTATCTTCAAATCTGCTGATTATTTCTTTTGCCATCTCAAGTATGCGATTGAGAATAGCTAGTAAATTTCTTATTTCATTGGGATTTTATATTTATTTTTGCTTCTCTTTTATAATTTATATTTTATTGCACACTGTCTTTTTTAACCATTGTTGACATACTTTAATTATTTAAACATGGTCTAACTAATTTAGTTCTTTGAATATATTTATGGTACAAGCTTTAGGATATTTGGTAATAAAACCTCTAGGAACATGGAGATACTGCTTCATTTGACTATAGCATGTCCACTACATACATATCTTCAAGTTGCAAACTTTCCAAGTAGCAAACATGAGTTTGCATGTCCAGTCACATAAGCTGGTTCATGTGTCTGACATACACTGTCACATGCTATACTGTAAGATTAAAAATATTTTCTCTAGTTTTTGTTTGTTTGCTTTTTCTTTATGTTTTCTTTTTGTGAAAAGTATTATTAACCTATAACAATGCAGTACTATATAGCTGGTTGTGTTAGTTGGGTACTTAGGCTAACTTTGTTAGACTTAATGAACAAATTATACTTAAGGATGCACTCTAAGAATGGAACTTGTTCGCATGTAGAGGACTTAATGTATTTTTTTTTCCTGAGCATGGGTCATATTTTCCTGTTTCTTTGAATATATCATAATTTTTATTGAATCCAAGATGTTTTAGGTGACATATGTAGCAATTATAGATTCATATTTTCTCCCTAAGGAGAAATTTATCCTATGATGTCGGTTCATATTTTCTCCCTAAGGGTAATTTTCTCTTGTGTTGTGTGGAAACTAATGTCTATGCTCAGGTTTTTATCATCATTGTTATTATTACTATTGTCATATTATTTTATTTGTCAACCAGATTGCTAGGGTTATGTCTGAGTAGGATTGTGGCTAGCCAATAATTGACTGGAAGTTCTTCACAAGTTTCTTAAACCTACCTATAAAGTTGTAAAGCTTTGCTGTTGGATTTGTTTATAGATTGGAGAGAATATTCAAAGTTCAAGCACCTTTAAGCCTCCAAGTATGACCATATTTTTACTTTCTGCTGGAAACTCTCTCATCTTTTCTGCACTTCTATATAAACTTCCTTTGGCTAGTTTCATGTGGGTAGTTTGGACTGTCCCTGGTTTCCACTGAGCAAGCACTCGGCCACCATTTACCCAAGGATATATTGACAGCATATTAAATTATGACTGTCTCATTTCCCTTTCTCCCAACTTAATTCCCCAGTAATCTGCAGGTCTGCCACTTGCTCCATCTCCTCTAACAGCAAAAATTATGACTCTGACGGCCTGCCCCGCCCAATAGAACTACCATAACAACTAATCTGGGGATGGTAGCAGTCCCAACAAATATGACCAAGATTTTCACTTTTCTTATTTGAAGATCTTTAGGTTTTTGTGAACAAATGCTGCTCAATCTGTTGCCTGCTTTTGTTTAGTTTTCATAGTGCTGGAATGGTTGGTTGTTTTTTAAAGTTTCATCCAGCTATGAAGTTCATTTGTTGGGAGAATACTTTGTTTTCCTTTATAATATTTTTATTTAATTGTAACTTTGGCAGTTTTTTATAATATTTTATGAGATAGTAACACAAATAATATATTCCTCTTAAATTGTTTTATTCATCCTCAAACTTGTTTTGATTGTATAATTTTTTAAGTATTACATATGAAATAAAACAGGAAGAACAGATCTAATGAAGTTTGTTTTGGTGTAAGATTCTCATAAGTGATGGTTTCTAAACATTGTATTATATTCTTGATTCATGTGCTTAAAAAAAGAGAGCTACATACCTAATGTACCTTCTCAACCTCTACCAAGAATTACTCTTCAGAAAACATAATAACAATTCTAGGTAACTAACTCAGTTTGAAAAGAAACAACAGTATTCTGAGAAATCTCAGGAATCTGAGGACAATAGTTTGGATATTTTATCAGTATTTCATAAATACGTCATTAATTTTCTGAGGAAGGTTATGACATGCTCAGAATCCTAAACAAAGTTGACTTCTCATGACTACAATGCACAGACTCTACCCTAATCCTGTTATAGAATTTCTTTCTCTTTTCACATTGTTTAATACTCAATGGGATAATTTTTCTGCCTAAACTTTTTAAAAGTCGAGCAAAAATAATTAAGAACAGCTTTAAAAGCTAAAAATTACTAGTCAGACTTTCCATTTTCTTTGAACTGATCAATGGAAATTTCAAACACTAGCAATATTTGAAAGCGCTGAGTTGATTATACATTCATTTAATAATGGTCTTGTTTATATAACTTGATCATCCCCAGTATGCAACCAAAGCAATTATATATGTAAAAATCCAAAGAAAATAATGAAAATCTTAACTATTTTAGGGAATAAGATATAAAAATAAATGTATTGCTTTTTTGGTCCTTATAGGTTTTCTATTTTCTTCTGAAATAATCTGAAATATAAGTATTTCCTCTAAATACAAATATCATTTTTTTTTAATTGGGGTCTCACTCTGTCACCCAGGTTGGAGTGCAGTGGCACAATCATAGATCACTGCAGCCTGGGCTCAGAACAATCCTTCCATCTGGGCCTTTCAAGCAGCTGGTTTTGCTATGTTGCCTGGGCTGGTCTCAAACTCCTGGGCTCAAGCAATCCTTCCGCCTTGGCCTCCCAAAGTCCTAGGATTACAAGTGGTAGTCATCATACCCAGCCTTCTCTTTTTCCTTAATTACAATTGTTTACAATGCAAATGCACAACTTCAAATAGAAATGATACAATTTTATATTCAGTTTCTCGATGGAACATGTATCCTATCAATATTTCTCAAAGGTATGCTATTGTGATAAACAGATTAGTTTACCTCAATAAAAATATTAAAATACTTAAAGCAGTTTAGCCAGCTCTTATAACTGTGAATCTACTTTAAGTAATATAGAGTTATAGAAAGAAGAGTTGCAATAAATATAGGACTATCTTCCACTATAAACAAGTAGATATGTAATATTGAATATGTATCCAGCCTTACATTAGATATGAGGCAGGTATGGGAAATGCATGTGGCAGAATCTCTGCTTAGAGGACTTGCAAAATACTTGAAGCAAAACTAATGTACGTGAAGCAATGAATACATGAAACTATATATTGAAAATTAAAATATGTGTCACAAACTATGCAGACAACTTTTTGCACTGCTTTCCTTCATTTGCTCAAAGAATTTTAGTAATGGAGTATAAAGAACATACCTTTTCCTATTTTCTCACGAATATTTTTGCTGCTCTCTAGAGATTTCAAAGGCAACCCCCCTTCTAACTCTCAGCTTGCAGTAGTTACATGAGTAACTACATATTTCATTCTTAGCTTTCTTCTTGCATGTAACATATATGTAAATATACATGTATGTATATACTTGTATATCATAAAGTAATATAGTATAATGTAATATGTATTCCTTGTAAAACATGATGGTGGTGAAAAGTATAAAGTCAAAAATAAAAGCCATCATAATTTTACAACGTATTTTTTTCTTGCCTTTTTTATACACAGGTGTTCACACAATAAAAGTAGAAAGTACATTGTAATATGGTTGACATACGTCTTTAATGTAGTATAAATTGCCTGATAAAGACATTTTCTTGGTACATCAAAAGTTCTTCACAAACATACATTTAATGAATTTTTGCCATTGTATAAGTGTTTAATTATTTACTTCAACCATTTTTCAATTGATTGACACTTACGCTGTCTTTCTCTTTCCACCTTTATAAACACTGCTACAATCACAACATGCTGCCACTATTCTTATTATTTCCTTAGACTAGGTTTCAAGAAGTAAAATTACAGGGTAAAAGGGAAGGCACATTTTGGATGTTTCTTAGACATCTTGTCAAATTTCTTACCAGAAAAGTTCCACCAATTTGCACTCCCAAACTAAAAATTGTTTTTCATTCACTGTTCACTACAGAAATAATCCCATTCTAAGAAAAATTGTTAACTTAGTTTAGAAGTCAAATTTTACATCATGATGTTTTAAGTATTGTTTATTTAACTGTTGCTATTTTGTCCTGTGTTTAAGAGTTTAATTGCTTTCTATTCAGCCAGTTGGTGAGGGAGGGCTTCTTGTCTGCCTTGGGTTATGGCAAAAGCTGAGCACACTACACTTAATACTGAACAGATGAGAGCAACAGCAGTTTATTAGTCACATATTCTCAAAGTTTGAGGAGGCAGACATCATACACAATCCAGGGCCATATGGGAGTTGTACTTGGGAACAGTGAACAATCAGGGGCTGTGGAAAGTAGGCTTTTTAGTATCAAAAACTTGGGGTGCCCCTGCTTCCTACAGGAAGATTTGATTTGCTTGGTTGAATAGTTCCTCACACTGGCAGGAAACTGAAATTCCTACTCAGAAATAAGCAGGAACTGTGCCTGACCCCCTTGAGGAGGAGAATGGTTTGGCTACGAGACCTTGTCCATCAGAGCAGAGCAAGAAGAACTTGTGGTCCCGCCCCCCTGATTTTAGCAGAACATGAGGCAGCATGTAAATCTGAGTCTTAATTTTGGACACCATTAGCTTTGCTTATTTCTTTTCAATGACTTATCTAAATAATATACAGAATAATAGATATTGTTATTTTGTTTGTTTTGCTATAGCACAGAGTATATAAAAGAGACTATAGAATATAAAAAACTAGGACCAGAACACGATGGCCAGGTAAACAAATGAGGAGTCTGAATTTAATTTGATAGGCAGAATTGGCATCGTGAAATCATTGGAAATATAAATCCCTTTATGAGATCTTTTAAAATGTTTTGTTTTGTTTTGTCTTGCTTGTTCCAAAGTTGAATTCCAAAGGAAGCTTAACCATAATTAAAAAGATACACTAGTTTTTTGGGGTTTTTTTAAGTTTGATTACCTTTGTTGGAGAACATACTATTGTTTGCAAATCTGGTGTGTCAAGTATAAAGAAACAGACAGAAATTCGGTGAGCTATTCCATGTGATTTAGACAAATGATGGCTAATATCCACTTAGCATTTCTCCAACATCATTTACATGCACATTTTATGAGAAAACCAATTTTTTTTCAGATCAGTCAGCTATTAAAATAGTATGTGTTAATTATGTCATCTCTTCTGCTTTTTATGGAATACCAAGAAAAAGTATCACTGTCACCTTAAGGACAAGTGTGTTTCAACTGAATGGCTGGAATTACTGTGGAACTGAACAGCAACTACAAAGTGGGCCTTTTCACTTGAGTTTTTCCCTCCCCGTGTAAAATGGCTTTTATATTAACAGTACAGTTGCATATGGTTCAATTTTTAATGTAAAACTCATTTTTAGAAATAAATTAAATATAAAACTGTGGAAATAAAAATAAGATTCAAGTTGAATCGCTTCTGAAATCACAGTTTCTTCTGGTAACTTTTGGTGAAAATGTGGATCCACTTCCTCAGTGGTGAAGGAAGCTTTTATTGTCAGGGCTAATTCCGTAGAAACATTACCGATTCTCCTGACGCCCGTCAAGATAAATATTGCTTGTATATTGTGTTTCTGCTAAGGAAGTGACATTATAGTCTTTGCTTCTAGCTAGAAGTGGTTTAGCACATTTTTCTATGCATTGTTAATAAAATAAAATTTGGAAATGAATAATTTATTCTGTGAAGAGAGGGTGAAAATATTCAAGATATTTCACCTATAGAAGAGGAGAATAATTAATAATATTAATGTGAAATAGAAGGCTATAAATGTGAAATATATGTGTATTAGCTATGGACAAATAGACAAGAGCAAATGGGATTCAATGAACGGAATACACGATCATATTAATCTTCTAGAATTTTACAATTAGAGTGATGAATGAAGGCAAAAGGAACAAAAATGTGGGGCTCAAGAAAAGACAATGGATTCTGATCTTACCTTCCTTTTTTAATGCTGGACAATCTACCACAAGTTTCTAACCTTCCTTAGTCTCAGCTGGTGTGCCCTGAAAATGGTATGCATAGGACTCAACTCAAAATGTTGTCGTTAAAAAAGGCACTGCAAAAAAACTACAAAATAGTGTCAGAAACAGGAGAAACTCTAGAAATGTTTGTTAAGTTCTCTTTCTTTCTAACCCTGAAAATGATACTGAAGAGATTGAGAAAAATCAAATAATATATTAAATATAAAATAATATTGGTACAAGGAACAAAAGTGTAATATAAAACCAAATATAATCCATCTTTTTCAAGTCATATATTTCTGAGATGTTTTGACAAATTTAAAAAATCTATAAATCTGATGTAATAGAAAATTAGATGAAAATTAATTAAATAAAAACAGCTCACTTTTAGTTTAAAGCATAATTTTAATGGAATGTTTAAATATTCTTAGCCCAGTGAGCTATCACTATGCATTTTTGTTCATTCCAGATAGAAGTAATAATTTTCACAAGTAATGAAAATAACTGAAAATAGTTGTACTTAATAACTCTTTAATGAAAAGCTGTATATATGAAAGTAGACACTGTTCAGTTTTGTTGACTACCTCCTTCACCAAAAGCAAATAGATTTTGATGAGAACAGGTTCAGCCTGTAGGGTAAAAATAATCTGGACATCTGGTTTTTATTTATATCCCTAAAGTGACTCAGCAAATTTAGAACTTTTCTCTCTAAATCAGTTTTCCAACTCTCCCCCAAAATAATGGTTATTATAATAACTCTTTTGTATCAGACATGTATGTACTTTGTTCTATATAGACATGCATACCAAGATATAGAAATATTAATCCAATTACTTATTTAACATATACATATACAGTTTACATTTGTATTATAATGCTAAAAGTTGTAATATCAAAATATGTAAGAATTTCATCTTTGTAATGTTTGATAAAGGCAAATATAAACATACATAAAATATATGCAGTAATATAAAAATAGAAATTATACTGACAAAACAAATATAATTTTCCCCAACTAATCAGTTCTAGCTACGGATTAAATTTGTGGACTACCTAAGTCAAAAACACTTCCTCTTCTCAGTCTTAACTGAGAAATACTGACTGCCTGTAATTCTAGGTACTTGAAAGGCTAAGGTGGAAGGATTGCCTGAGCCCAGCAGGTCGATGCTGGGGTGGCTGTGAGTGTGCCACTGCACTCCAGCCTGGGCGACAGAGTGAGACTCTGACTCAAAAAGAAAAAAAGAGAGAGAGAGAGAAATACTGGCTGCCAACACCTTTTTTTTTTCCTATCTTCGTAGTTTTTCCTTTATTATCTAGTGAGGAAAGAAGGGACTGAGTGTCCTACTCTCAAACCCATACCTTCTTATTTTAAAGCAGGTACATTCCCATGAATCAGACTGGAGGCGCTCTGCTAGATCACCTGTTTGGAGTAAAAGTGTGGTCTTCACTCTAACTTTCCCTTATGTTAGCTGTGTTCGTTGGAGTGCTTAACCTCAGAAATCTTCATTTTTTTCTCACATATAAATTGCAGGGTTTTGTGTATGTGTCTGTTTATTCCTTTATTTTAGGGTCCAATGAGATAATGTAATTTTTAAAACCATTTTTGAAGACTAAAACATAATACACATATATTATTTTAATATTATTATCATTGATGCATTAGCCAACTTGAAGAAATGTAGGCATTTCTATATTCATCTATTCATTATTCAGTCAAGTATATATTTAATGCTATCTAGATACCATCGTGTACTTGCTGCACATATTATTACCAGAACCCCAACTTTGCACAACGGATACAACAGACCTCTTCCTCTTTGTTATGAAAGATAGAAGGCTATTCTTACACGGCCCATTTTCCTTTCCTTCCTATCCTCTACCACTGCCCATTCAGTTTTGCAATTACTATAAACACAGATGTCTTGCAGATTTTACTACCAAGATAATGTCCTTGTATTATGTGCGCAGAAAACTGCATATAACTTTTGTCTTTGTATTTGTTTTTTTAATCAGTACATAACATATCTATAGGAATAAAACAAAACACATTTCGATATGTTATCATTTTCATGGGTTAGGAATTCAGGTATAGCTTAACTGGTTGCCCTGGTCATAATCTCACAAGGCTGTAATCTGTGCATTAGTTGGGCTGTATTCCTTCACGGAGCTTAGGAGATCCCTTCCAAGCTCATGTGGTTGTTGGTACAATTCTGTTTCTTGCAATTGTGTGACTGAATTCCCCCATTTTCCTGCTGTCACCCAGGGGCCACACAACATCTAGTGGCCTCTCTCAATTCCTGCCCATGAGGCCTTCTAATATATGACAGTTTACTTCTTGAAGGCTACCAGGAGAGTCTCTCATTTTAGTCTACTAGGATGGAGTCTTACACCACATAGAGTAGTTATGGTAGTGGCTATCCATCACCTTTGCCAGATCCCATTGATTAGAAGCAAGTTACAGGGAAGTGAGAGGAAAGGGTTTATACCAGGAGATGGCTCTCACTGGGGACATGATAGAGTATGTCTGCCCCAATCCAATGTTAAGTCAAGAAAAACAAATGATGACAGTACTCAATTTTAAGTAGAATAGTATTTTCTTCCTACTTTTATATTAGGAAACTGAAATTTATTTTTAAAAACACATCATAACTTTTTACTAATAGAAGTATAAACCTTTATTTTCAGCATTATCATAGGACTACATAAGTGTATTCCAATAAAACACTTTTCTTTAACACACATAATAAATTACCCCACCCCTCTTCCTGGCCTGCCATCAATGAGATTAATGTCCAAACAATTTGATATCAAGGCCATGTTTATCAAGGCCATGTTACCTATAAAGTAACACTATTTTCTAATTTTGTAGCATCCATTTCATATCAAACAATCACCTTGCTTTAGACCATAAGTACTGCTAAATAGAATAAATTTCCTACCATTGCCTTTTATAGAAGTACTAGGGAAACCCTTCGGATTTAGTCTTTATGTTTCTAATTTTGAAATTATCTTATGTAAGCTAAAATAAAGATAAAAGAAAATCTTTATGTCATTGCATGAATGAAGAATGTATTTATGAATGTGGTGATTCTGGGAAATTTTATTGGTGGGAATTATTTCTGAAGTATATAAGGAAGAGAAAATCCTATGTACTCTAAGTAAAACTACTTAAATAGTACATGCATTGTATGTGAGTTGAAAAGAATTGTTTCAGCCGGGCTCGGTGCCTCACCCTGTAATCCCGCGCCTTTGGGAGGCTGAGGTGAGTGGATTGCCTGAACCCGCGGGTTCGAGACCCACCTGGGCAGCGAGACCTCATCTCTACAATAAATCAAAAAATCAGCGGGGCGTGGTAGCGCATGCCTGTAATTCCGGCTACCTGGAAGGCTGAGGCGGAAGGATTGCCAGAGCCCAGCAGGTCGAGGCTGTGGTGGCCGGGAGCGGCCACTGCACTCCAGTCTGGGCGACCGAGTGAGACTCCAACTCAAAAAAAAAAAAAAAACAAAAAAAGAATTGTTTCACAAAGCTAGAATACCTGTGTCATTTGCTGTATGTTTTTGACTTGCCTTCCTTATTTCCCATGTCAATGGCTGTTCAGTCTTAAGGCAAGCCAACATGGATTCTCTCATGAAGTATGAAGTATGGTGTGAGACTTTTATTCACTTTTAGAATCACACATACTATTTTCATCTTAATATTATTTACTTTGCATTAGAAAAGACAAGTGTGAACTCAAGTTGTGAGACAAAGAGTTATCTTAAAATTGTTTATATACAAAATGGATACACATTTGAAACTAGGAGTTTTCCTGCCTGGAGCAATTGTCAGGACAAGAAAAAGCTAATGAGAATAATTGGGTAACAATCTGAATGCTCAGACTTGGAGTCAGATTAGTGTGTAGTTTCCTTTTTGATGTTGCTAGAAACTATCAAGTATGGATTGTTATTAAAGTGATTGATGTGCATTGTTGTGTGTAAGAATTTTTTAAAATAATAGCAAACATTTGTAAAGATAAAGGAAAATAGTGAAAAAATTATTCAGATCTTCATGTCCGAGTTTTAATAAACAAATTGTTGCATTTGATAGTACAAAAAAGAGAAATTGCTATGGCTTTTTCATATTATTTGATTTATTTTCCTAAATATTTACATAGATAATTTATAACATAGTGATAAGTAGGTGAAAGAGTATGAAAATAAATTTTCACGGCCTTACTCAAGAGTATGATTAATGTGTAATGTACATTAAAATAAATTTCATTGAACTACCCTTTGGGGATTTTTCCATTATCCTTGGTTCTTCATAGGCATTAATATTTGTATAGATAGTGTGTCTTCTTCTTTAGCCCAGTTAATGATATGACTAAACTATATAACATATTTCCATTCTGTGATAACTGTATTATGAAAAATAAACACAGTTTATTTAAAGACTACTATTCAAAATATATAGTATGTTCACTAATGCAAAAATCATTTCTCCGTGATGCTTAGATGTATCACACAATAGTACTGAAATAAAACAAGTATTTTAATTTTATCCAAACTTAATGCCCTAACTACTTCCTCATAGTATTTTAACATATTATTATAATGCTGAAAATAAAAATATTCTCTGTGATACTCTAAAATAACAGAGCTTTTAATAAGACATATTAATAAACATATGAAACTAGATTTAAATTGCAATTATAAATGCAAATACAAAGATTTTTCCTTAGTATGCTCATATTTGTTTTATGTGTAGCTTATTTTAAAAGTGACTACCTAATAGTATATTTATCGAATACTTATACACAGACATACAACCAGTGCATTTAAACTGTAATTCTAAGGTTAATAGAGGTAATGCTTTTTCTTAATGCTTTTGCTACTTTTATCACTGAGCCTTTTTCTATAAGTATTCCAACATACTTTAAAGGCTTTCCAAATTTTAAATTTTTCTGTAAGACTTCTTTAACCACAGCTATGCTTATATGTTGTGAAATTACTATAACTTTTTACTTTCTTTTTTAGTAAAACATTCATGTTCTCTAGAGCAACTGTTGGTTCACATGTCTCTCTACCCTGCCAAACTGTGAACACAGAAATAAGACCTGTGCGTTTTCATGGCATCTAACTGAGGAATCATTTTTTCAATGTTTCTTGATGGAATAAAAGCAGAGAGGCAAGAGGAGATTATATTGATTTTAAAAAGTATCAAAATAAAAAACAAGATCACAATACACATTACTTATCAAGGACCATTTAGTTTTAAGCATTTCAGGTCAAAATTAACATTACTTCTAAGCTTTGCCAAACATTTTGTTGACATTTTAGATTTGAGGAGGGGTGTTATATTTTTATGGAAATATTTGTGTTCATTTTATCTATACTTGAAATGTAAAACATTAAAATACAACTATAGAAATGTTAAATCAAAATGTCCAGATTTAATTCTTACAAATTATATAAGTATGATTTATTTTCATGACATCTAATGTAGGGTAGAAACAACAACAAAAAAAAAAATGTTATCCTTCCTGGATCTTTTTATTTTCTATCATATTCTTTTACAAATTTTCAACTTTCTGTGCAACTTTATTGTCTACATGAAAAGCAACAGTAGCAACATCAACAAGAGGAGCAGTAACTTTTGAAAATTAAGTATGTTCCTGAAGGGGTTTTGATGTATGTAGACTCATTTCTCACAATATTGACATAGCTATGTATTATTCCATTTAACAAAAACACTGAAGCTTATGAAGTAAATCTCAGTAGTGTTTTAAGAATTCAAATGCACCAGAATATGGCTATATTTCACAAAATTAAATAATGGTGTCTGTGCTACCTTACCTTATTGAGGTGGCTATAAGTATAGTTTCCTATCACTGATCCTTTACTACAGGGTGTTAGAATGTGCTCAGTCACTAAAACTCGAATGGGTCTAAGAACCCAAGTACTTAACCTTCACACCATCGTCATTTGTAGAATGAAACTATAGTCAACTATTTTTAAATCCCTTATGATAATTGATAGATTTTGAAATTCCATAAGTATACTTTTAGTCATTCTTTTATAAGGCATGAAATACTTAAGTCTGTCTGTGAATTATAATATTATATATAAAATTGTCGTGAAAATAGTGTTTTTAAAGATATTCAAACATTTAAAGACCAAAAATATGTGTCGAAAATATCGGTGTTATATAGAGTCTGTTCCCATTTTGGTAGCCCATTGGTTTCTATAGAGGGAATTCTGCAAAAGGATTTTCTTGTTTTATTGCTTATAACAATGTCAATCTTTCTATTTTTATAACTTAAAAATTCTATACTGTGCTATAGTCACACTAGATTTAAAATAATTTACATACATTCATGGGGTTTTTTAATTAATTAGGCATAGTGGCACATGCCTGTAGGTCCAGTTAACAAGAAGCTGAGGTGGGAAGATCACTGGAGCCCAAAAGCTCAAGGTTGTGGTGAGCTGTGATCCTGCCACTGCACTCCAGCCTGTGAGACAGAGTAAACTCCAACTCAAATACGTAAACAAACAAACCAATCAACCAGGATTTTTCAATCTTGGCACTATTGACATTTTGGGCTAGAAAATTCAATTTTTTTGTTTCCAACAGAGGTTGTATTAGTTTACACTCCCACCAACAGTGTAAAGTGTTCCCTTTCCCCGCATCCTCTCCAGCTTGTGTTGTTTTTTGAGTTATTGATGATGGCCATCCTGACTGGAGTTAGCTGGTATATCGGTGTGGTTTTAATTTGCATTCTTTGATGACTAGTGAGGCTGAGCATTTTTTCATGTATCTGTTGGCTACCTGTATGTCTTCTTTTGAGAACTGTCTATTCATATCTTTTGCCCACTTTGTAATGAGGCTGTTTTTTTCCCCTTTTCGGCCCCATAGTCCCCCTATTGGGAATATACATGAAGGAACTCAAATTACTCTATGAAAAAGATACCTGCTCATGCATGTTTATTGCAGCATTGTTCACAATAGCAAAAACATAGAACCAACCATGCTGCCCATCGAAAGAGGACTGGGTAAAAAAAATGTGGTACATATACACAATGGAATATTACGTAGTCACAAAGGACAAAATTATGAACATAACAGCAATTTGAATGAACTTAGAGTCTATAATACTGAGTGATCTATCACAAAAAAGAACTGAATATCATGTTCTCACTCATAAATGGACCTTGAACAATTATCGTAATACTATAAGAAAAGAATTGTCAGTAGTGGGAAATTGCCAGGGATGGGGGCCGGGATTGGAAGTAGTGGGATTCTGCCAGGGAAGGGGGGCACACCTCATCAACAAGGGTACCTGCATAACGAAATTTGTATTCTTAACCCTGAATTGTACCCCACATCTTCAAAATAAAAAATTTTTTTTAAATCACAAAAAAAGAAAGTTCCTGTTTTTATTTTAATTTTATTGTTTTAAATATGTGGAGTACAATTCAGGCTTAGATAGATAAGTGGTCATAGTACAAGTAAAGTTTGGGGCTCCCTTTAGTCCCCACTTTGCCTGGTTTGAGATCATGTATCCTTATTGACGTTATGTGCCCCTCATCCCTGGAAGTGTTTCACTACTGCCAATCCCTTTCTTATAATTTTATGATTAATGTTCAGTGTACACTTATGAGTGAGAACCTGTGGCACTCAGTTCTTTGCTTCTGTGATAGATCACTGAGTATTATAGACTCCAAATCCATCCAAGTTGCTGCGAAGTTTATAATTTTGTCCTTCTTTATGACTGCGTAATATCCCTTTGTGTATGTGTACCACATTTTTTTTAATCCATAGAAACTTCTTTATTGTAGGAAGATGCCCTATGTATTATAGGATGTTTAGCAGCATCTCTTGCCTCTACCCATAGATGCGAGTAGCATCCCTCAGTAGTGACAACATAAAATATCTTGATATTGACAATTATCTTCTGAAAGATAATCTTCTTTGGATTATAAGAGAAAGAAAAAATCTTGAGATCTAGTTGTAAACATGCCACTTGAATACTTGAAGAATGTTTATTTTAAATATAAATATAAATGCTCAGTTTATTTTAAATATAAATACTCAAAATGAACTCTCATGTCTTTTGATATTCAGCTATTGAAGAAAATTAGTACTTTTACTGTAACTTCTCTATGTTTACAAATGATTAGTGCTGTGTATACTTGCTAATTTTAACTGTTTTAGAAAACACAAACTGAAAATATCATGGTAATACACAAGCAATATTAGTTGATTACTTAATTTATAGGTTATGATCATGTTTTCACTTTATCAATTGTAATTATTTATATTTTGGGATTGTATTTTAGATCAATTTAAGATAATTATACTGCCTTTCTATAAGTAAAAAATGTCCTTAATTTTACAAGTGAATTACATGCTCTGTGAACATCCTCTTATAAAATTTTTACCAAATCTCTGGTCAAAGTTTGGCAAAGCATTAGCATATATAGTTGAATTTTTAAAAATTTGTTGATATCAGGTAAATCACTAGAGAGTCTACTAAGATCTCAGAAAATCTTATTTTATATCAACTATGATCAAAATAAAAATGAGATACTTTTCTGATTCATGTCCATTTTGGATATTCATGTTATATTTAGCTTCTGAACACCAGACTTTTTGTGCACCCTATAACTTATGATAATATTCTTCTTAAATTATTACTAATAATTTGCTAATTTTTTGATACAGGTAATGGATTAGGAATTAGAATTGTGGGTGGTAAAGAAATCCCTGGACATAGTGGAGAAATTGGAGCCTATATTGCCAAAATTCTTCCTGGTGGAAGTGCAGAACAGACAGGGAAACTTATGGAAGGTAAGAATAAAGGATTGCTAAGTATAATGAATGCACTCATATTAAATATATTTTCATTTAACATGCACATTGACCTATTCATTATTATCTAGGTAAGCCTCTCTTCTTATGGTTAATCATGAAATTTTGGTATAGTAATTTAAAAGAAGAAAGTCCACAAATATATTTATTTTAATTTCAATTGCATTATCCCTTTGGAAGCTGATTAGCTACAGAATATATTGTTTTAGAAACACTAATTAAACTTTTTTTACTAATTGGAACAATTTTATAGAAATACACTTCAGTTATCTGGATTGTTTTATAAATACTAATAAAATTATATTGAAATTAAAGCTACAAAAATTTCATATGATTCAGAACGTATTAAGGTTGGGTCAGCAAACTATGGACAATACACAGGTTGAATCTATCTGCCACCTGCTTCTATAAACAATGTTTTATTGGAACACAGCTGTGACCATTGATTTACATATTTGTGCATAGGTCTTTTCCCACTACAACAGCAGGACTGCATTCATGATAGAGACTGTATGGTCTGCAACAGCTAAGGTATTTCTTTTTGGCCCTTTACATAAAATTTGCATTACCTCATTGCATCATAAGCATTTTAAAACAATAAACTTTATAGACGTAGCTAATGGGCTATAAAATATATGTTTAATCATTTTCTTTCAGTAAAATATTGTAGTCAGATTTCTAAAACGCTTAATGATAATTTTCAGTTGTCAATCAGAAAATATGGGCATTTGCATTCTCCAGTTTCTAGCATCAATACAGTTTGCAAACTTTCAGTGATATTATTTATAATGAACTTTGTTTATCATAAAGTAAATGTAACCTTTTCATTTTTACTCTAAATAAATAAATTTGGAAAAAGTGTTTTTCTGTCATTTCATAGTTTAATAAAATTTTGTCTGTTGTTGCTTAAAAACTTTAATTATGTTAAAAATTATTCACTGTGATTTTCTATATATTGGAATATTGGACCCTAACAAAATATATTGGAACCTAACAAAAAAAGTCCTTGGACATTCTGATAGACTATTAGAATAAACACAAACTGGAGGCAGAACTTATTCATCATGATGTCCTGCTGAAACCAGCTGGTTTCATAGCAGTAGGATGTGCGGGACACATCTCTTTCCAACTTCGAATTCAGTGACATCATGGTGATAGCTTGAACTGGTCATGGTGGGAGTAATGTGGAAATAGGCAAATTCTGTAAATCAAGCCTTTGTCTGCTTGCTTGCGTGCTTTTAGAATGCCAGTTTACCAGCACATTACCAAATATATAACTGAAAGTATATTATTAAAAATATTCCAATGGCATTCATAAAACAGAGGAAGTTAGGAGAGCCAGCCAATAGCTAAATGAAGGAAAAGAATGAATGAATCAAGAAATGATAATTATGAGTAAAACACTTGGTCCATATGAATTTATTGTGACTATAGCCCTATTATGCCCAACACTAATTTTTTAGTGTTGCAGTCTTGTAAAGGATACATGAGTTGAGACTGAATTTTTAGGATGGAAGTGGTAGGATCACCTTCACATGGTATATTCTAGAAGAAGTTTGAATATGCTATGTTTATTTTAAAATAAAACTTGCAATAATAACTGTGCCTGACATCATTTGGTAAAGATACTTGAATAATTCATAGATAAAAGTTCATATATTTCTTTAGATTGGCACAATATAAATCAGCAAATGCAACAAAAGATGATTTTAAAGATAGTATA
This sequence comes from Cephalopachus bancanus, assembly GCA_027257055.1. Lineage (NCBI taxonomy): Eukaryota > Metazoa > Chordata > Mammalia > Primates > Tarsiidae > Cephalopachus > Cephalopachus bancanus. The sequence continues at coordinate 293,159 of JAPVLO010000686.1, forward strand.
GTATCATAGTATATTTAGGAGGTATACTATGATGGAGTGATACTCTTTGCACTAGGTAACCGAAGTGGCATTTTTTAAGTTCATACGTTTAATTTTAAAAATAAATATAATACAGCCTCATTCAAGAGGGAAAACAAAAGTAAACCTAAAATTGCATTTGTGATTTTTACAAGAGCTGAAGACCGCCACTAAAGTTCTCTTATTTGGAACCAGTATTTTTGCACTTTGTCTAATTGGTTTAAGGGAGATATCATTAAAAACTACATGCATATTATTTAAGATTTTATTTTTGTTAATTATTTATTTATTTTCTCAAAATTTTGCCAACCTGTCAAATCAGATCCTCTGGTTAGAAGTCAGTTCCTGCCTAACCCAAATCTGTAATTTGTTATTTATTATTTTTAGCTTTGCTTTATTTACTCTTACAACATAGCTTTTTAATAAATCACTTGTTAATATTTCTATTTCATTCCCAATGTTGTCTTGACTGTTGATATTTTAGTTTTATTTATGAACATTAAATATTCTGGAGAATAACTTTGACATATGGCAAATCATATCCTTTTTCCCACCCATAAAGGCTACACCTATATTTTATGCTACCAGGCTAGAAAGAGAAAGTCTCATTTCTATTACGTCCAAAGATTAAGTAGCTAGAAGTCCACTAATTCAAATGGGTATCCACAAGCATTCATCTTGTTTAGACTGATATTTCATGCATGTGAGTGTATGTGTGTGTGTGTGAGTGTGTGTGTGTGTGTGTGTGCGCGCGCACATGTGTGTTTGTGTGTAGTTATAGGTGATATATGATATTCTATAGCCTCAACTCCTAATAGATTATCCAGAAATTCCAAAGCAGTAACTTGGTTGTAATACAATTTTGATTTTTATGCCTAATATGAGACATTATTATAATAATACCATTGTATATTACTGGAAGCTTTGTTTTCTTTTAATTTTTAAACAATGGTTTTTGCAACTATTGATTTTTTAAAATTTATTTATCAAAGTTGATTAACATTCCATAGTTTTAAGTTTATTATTTCCCAAAGAAAAAATATACATATATAGATAGAATATTTAATTATTGAATTTCTCTGTCTATTTAATGAATTTCAGGTAGACTTAGGAATTGATATGTTGCAGATATATCTTTGCCTTCTATATTTCTGAATAAAAAAGGATATAGACTGTGCCCTTACAGATTCAATACTGTCTTCCATTTCACTTAAAAAGAGTGACAACTTGGTTAGCAATAGAATTCTTAGAATGTACTTTTTTCTACCCCAAACTACAAAGCTGTGTTTTAGATAAGTTTGGACAAGTCTACTGCTTTTCCGGAGTTTGTTAATTTCTCTTATAACAGACTTTTAAAGATTTGTGGCATAGTATTTACTTTTTATAATTTCATTATATTTTTAGTTGGCAAATAATAATTGTATATATTTGTGAATTACAATGTGATGTTTTGATACTTGAATACCTTGTGGAATGATCAAACAGGCTAATTAGCATATTGCAGGTTTTTCAGACTCATCATGATCTAACATTTTAGCACTTTTACAGCACTCAATGGTATAGACTGATTATGTTGACTTTAGGAAAGCAAGCATATTTTCAACTTTCCTCTAGGCTTACGTCCTCTGGATGTATTCATTTAAGACTTATTGGCCAATCATGTAGGTTTTCTGATGCTCTTAAGCTAAGTGCTATTCTGAAAGTACTCGCTTATGTAACCAACGTTAAATGTGAGAAAAAAAATCCCTGTTAGATTTTCTAAATGGTTACTCTGGTTGTTTAAGAAAAAGATTTTTATTCAATCTTTTTGAAGAGTCTTTTTGAACAAATTAGTCCATCTTGTTAGATAATGTTAAAAGAATGTCGTGTTTCAGAATGCTGAGAATTAGCGATAATTATCATTGCAAAATAATTGGGCTATACAGAAGAAATTGTTTTTAAAACATTCCTAATATTAGTGTGTTTGCCATCTCCTAAAATAAAATATGCAGTCAAAGATTTCCAGTATTCAAAATTTCCTGAACCAATCTTTTAGTTTTAAATCAATGTACAATAATGTTGAGAAAGAACTCCGGGAATCAGGTGCTTAAAGGATACTAATCTTCCAAAATTTTAAAATGTATTTCCCAGTAACATTTACTAAACATTCTTGAACAAATACCATACAAAGAAAGATATTTTGCAATCTGTTATTCTTTGTCTTAATTGCATAAGATTAGTCTTTGTTCTATTGAAAAAAATGAACACAAAAGATCTGAGGAATTTAACTACACATCTAATAAAGTTTCCAAAGTGCTATATCTTGCTATTTGCTTTAGCATTGTAATTTTAACATTTTTTAGAACAACATTATTCAGCAATGTTGAACTTTTAGACAGTGTATAATGTTTTTTCTCACTTTGATCTTTGTTGTTAGCATTCATTTTTATTTTTATTTTTTGGCATTTCTTTTTGAACTAATTTGAGCATCTAAAATACACTAGAATACGAGAGGGGACCCCCAAAAACCTGGAATTTATTTATTAAAAATTGTGTATTCACTCTTACATGTTTAAGCTTCACTCACCTTCAAAGTACTTGCCACTTGAGGCAATAGACCTGTAGACACTTTTTCCACTGCTCAAAACAGTTTTTGAACTGCTTTGATGTCTTTTAGTGTTCCTGCCGTTTTTTGTTTCATCTCTTCGATCAGCAAAATCTTTCCCTTTGAGGACTTTTTTCATCCGGGGAAGCAAAAAAAAGTCACTCGGGATGAGATTGAATGAATAGGGCGGGTGGGACATAAGGATCATGCCGTTTGGGGTCAAAAACTGCTGAATACTCAGTGCACTATGGGTAGGTTGTTTGTGTAAATCTCCCATCGTGAAATGGGCAAATGCAGTGAAAGAATGTCCAAAAAAATTCACTGAAGTTGAATACATCCTCTCACAACAATGCTAGCAGGTACATTGCTGCTGATGGGTTCCTAGAATACTTACCTAGCAGGGGAAGCCTGCACTGTAAAGGCGCCCACCTGCCAATAAACAGTTTCAGGGTTTTTGGTCCCCCCCTTGTATATGAACTCTGAATATGTGTTTACACCTTGCCAATTTTATTTTGAATATTTATTCTTGGCTAAATTAACCTTCGTATAGTACAATATTGTCAGTATAATTAATACTTTAACTAATGGATCCACCAAAATGGATATCTTCCATAATAAAGTTTTAGACTATTTTATTTGTTAAAACCTACTTGATATCATCACAATTTTAGGAAGCTTTTAATTTACTACATACTTGTTTTTTAAAAACTTTCTAAAATATTCTTCTCAGATAAAAATTTGAACCCACTCCAAATGTGGGGCATTTGTAGAATAATTGTCAATACCTCATGACAAGTAGTGGGGTTTTTTTGGTTTTGTTTTTGTTGTTTTTTTTTTTTTTTTTTTTTTTTTGAGTTAAAGTCTCACTCTGTCACCCAGACTGGAGTGCAGTGGCCGCTCCCGGCCACCGCAGCCTTGACCTGCTGGGCTCCGGTGATCCTTCAGCCTCAGTCTTCCAAGTAGCTGGAACTGCAGGCGCGCGCTGCCACGCCCGGCTAATTTTTTTTTATTGTATAGATGAGGTCTCGCCAATTTGCCTAGGCGGGTCTCGAATCCACCGGCTCAGGCAATCCACTCACCTTGGCCTCCCAAAGCGCGGGATCACAGACTGAGCCACCGATCCCGGCCGAAACATTTTTAAGCAGATAAATACCAGGTTCAGTTCTTCTCTGTTTTCCATACCACTCTGTGCATACATCTGTTGTGGCCGTTAACATTGTGAGTTTTTTCCTGCATACTCAGTTTCTATCACGGTTCTTAACAAAGCAAGGATTCAAGCAATACATGAAGAAATTAGTGACTCAAAATGCATTTTCAATTACGAAAGCTGGATAGTTACTAAAATGTTACTCCTCATAGAGTTGTGTGAAGCAAATAAAATGGTACATGTAGTTATATTCTACTATTTGTAAAGAACCGTGTACATTTAAGACAGTATCAATATTTAGTGATATAACTTTTGATTATCTTTTCAAAAAGTGAATAAAATGAAAACTTTCCTCTGGATACGTCTTTTCACAACTTTTAGCTTAGCTGCTCATATAATTACATAAATTTATTCTCTTTTTTTTTCTTCAGTACTACTTTTCTTTGAATTTAAATTGAGATATTTGGGATGAGAGGACAGGATTGTTACTAACAGAAAAACCACTCCAATCTAGAAAATACAGTACTGTCTTCCTACACAGTACCTGAGTGTGAGAAGATGTTTCCCTGCCAGTTCTCTAAGCCAGAAGCTTCAAAACATTGGGTTTACTTTGTGGTTGGGAGAGGGTGAGGGTACAAAACAGAGGAGTTTTTAGTTAAAATCTCAGCTCAAAATAGCAAGTACTTGTGGAATGGTTTACTGTCTGACACATCTGTTTGTGATTGATTTGCCCTTACTAGCTGAGTGTGTTTTTCTCTCAGTATTGTACATTTTTACTGAAACAACTCAATTGTTCAATTTCTTTATTACACAGTAACCACAGAAAGTCAGAGTTGGATGTTTAAAATTCATTAAAAGTGGACATTATATCTTTAGTCTGAGTCACCTCCCCAATCAGGAAAATTGATTCACAGAGTGTATTCCTATGTTTTTTTCACCTCACCTTTCAAGATGCCCAGCACAAATGTTTTACATCTTCTGTGTTATCTTCTGTTTCTTACTAGAGTGGGAAGGGGTGGGGATGGGGTTTGGGGCTTGTCAGCATTCATGGCTTGATGTTTACAATTTAACACTTAATCAGACACTGATCTGTAATTTTCATAACAAATGTTCAAGTGTGCAAAAAAACCTTTAAAGAATAATATGGCAAACAGTCATGTACTTACCATACTGTTTTATTGTCTTAAAATTTTGCAATATCTCTTTCACATTTTTAAAAGAAATAAATATCTATAAATCAATTAAGGCTCCCAGTGTGAGCCCGCGGGTTCAAGACCCACCTGGACAGGCGAGACCTCATCTCTACAATAAATTTTAAAAATTAGCCGGGCGTGGTAGCACGCCTGTGGTTCCAGCTACTTGGAAGGCTGAGGCGGAAGGATCGTTGGAGCCCAGCAGGTCGAGGCTGTGGTGGCCAGGAGTAGCCACTGCACTGTAGTCACCTCTGCACTCACAAATCTCTGTTACTATCACAGAATAATATCAGACTGACTTTGGGTTACACTTTTGCTTGCTTTTCTTAACAGTGCTATATGTAGATTCATAACTATATAAGATTCATTTTGCTTGTTTGAAAAATTTTATATAAACATCTTACTAAACGTGTCTTTGTGTCACTTTTTTAAAAGTCACATGAAGTTTTGGATATCCAAAGAACATGTGGCTCTAGTTCATTTATCTTAACTACTGAGTAGAATTCAATCATTGTATGTCTCCACTGCAGTTTAAACATTTTCTGGTTAGTTAGGATATTTATAGGTTTGTTTCATTTTTACTATTTCAAACAGTGCTATAATTAATTTTTTGATGTAGTCTCCTTATGCACATGTGTTGGAATTTCTTCTATAATACAAATTAAATTTTGGATTATTATGAGTATTAATCTTTATAAATAATGTAGGAGAAAGTTGTGTGGTTTCTTCAAATTGATTTTTTTTCCAAATTACTCTCCCTTAAAGAATGTTAAGCTCTTTATACATCTATCAGTGGAAAATTAGTGTTCTTGTTTCTATTTATACTTGTTTATCTTTCCCTGTTTGTTTTTTTTTTCCAACTCTATTGTGGAAGTTTCCCATTGTTGTTTTCATTTACTTTCCCTTCAGTAGTGACGAGTATGAACGTATATATTCATTTTGTTTGTTTATGGGTTTTTCTCATCTGTGATTTACCTGTTCTTTTTGCCTTTTCTTTAATTGGGTTATCTGTGTATTTTTAATACTTTTTAGGGAATAGTGATATATTCTGGATACAATCCTTTGTCAAGCAGGTAGGCTGTAAATACCTTCTCTCAGTATGTGGTTTGTACTTTTAGTTTCTCTTTTTTTTATTACAAAAGTTGAAATCTTAATATAGTCAAATTTGTCATTTTATTTTTATTAAGTTTTGTAAATTCTTTATATTGTTTAGGAAATTCCTCGTGCTGTGAAGTCTTAAAGATGTTATTTATTTTCTTCTAAAAACTGTAAATTGTCACATTTCAGAAATGATCTTATAATCATAGACTTAAGTTATTTTTAGTTATCATGTGGTCTGAAACAGAAATCTTGCATTTTAGTTTTGTTTTCTTTCTCAATAAGTATAATCAAATTTCCTGTGTACTATTTTTTAAGCTATATATTTCAGTACCTTTAACAGCGCTCGTTTCTGTTTTTTCAAAAGGGGCCCTGAACCATCTCTAGTGCAGGTCAACTCCCACAGGGTTGCATGCTTTGGGATCATTTCTCTCTTTTCTTTTTTTGATAGATACATAAAAGTTGTGCGTATTTATGAGGTGCATGTAATATTTTAGCACATGCATATTATGTGTAATGATCAAATCAGGGTAATTGGGGTATCTATCACCTCAAACATTTATTATTTCTTTGTGTTGGGAACATTTTAAATCTTTTTTTAGCATCTTTGAAATATGCAATACATTATTGTTAACTATACTCACCCTACTGTGCAGCTGGACACTAGATCTTATTCCTTCTATCTAACTGTGTTTTTGTACCTATTAACTAACTGTTTTTATTTCCCCTGTCCACAACCCTTTTAGCCTCTTATAACTACTCTGCACTATTTTTATGAGATCAACTTTTTTAGCTCCCCATATGTGAGTGAGAACAGGTGATATTTGTCCTTTGGTGCCTGGCCTTTTTCACTTAACATAATATTCTTTAGTTCCATACATGTTACTACAAATGACAGGGTATAATTCTTTTTATGGCTGAATAACATTCTGTTGTGTGTATATATATATATATTTTTTAAAACTATTTATTTGCTGATGGACACTTAAGTTGATTTCATCTCTTGGCTATTTTACTGTAGAGATGAGGTCTAACCAAGTTACCAGCAATGGCCATTTTAAATAGTGCTGTCATAAACATGGGAGTGCAGACATCACTTCTATGTTCTTATCTCCTTCCTTTGGATATATTCTCAGCAATGGAATTGCTGGATCATATGGTATTTCTCTTTTGAATTTTTCATAGAGATGTATGCCTTTGCTTAGCCACCAGCAGTATGCAAGCATTGCTCTGTCTTTGAACCTTTGCCAGCATCTATTATTTTCTGTCTTTTTATTAATAACTATTTTAACTGGGGGAGGGGGTATCTCATTGTGGTTTTAATTTGTATTTACCCAATGATTAACGATGTTGCACATTTTTTTCATATGACTGTTGGCCATTTTTATATTCTCCTTTGAGAAAAGTCTACTCAGATCTTTTCCCATTTTAAAAATTAAGTTATTGGTGGGTATTTTGCTATTGGATTGCTTGAGTTCCTTATATATTTTGTTCATTAATTCCTTGTCAAATGAATAGTTTGCAAATATTTTCTGTAGGTTGTCTCTTCACTTTGTTGATTTTTTTTCCTTTGCTGTGCAAAACTTTTTAGATTAATGTAATCCTACTTGTCATTTCTGGCTTTTGTTGCTTGTGCTTTTGAGGTCTTGCTAAAAAAACTTTTGCCCAGACCAATATGCTGGAACATTTCCTCAATGTTTTCTTCAAGGAGTTTCATAGGTTCAGGGCTTTTATTTAAGTTTTTAATATATTTAGAGTTGATTTTTGTATCAGATAAAAGATACAGTAAGGGTTATGGGTCTACTTTTCTTCTTCATGTGGCTATCCAGTTGTCCTAGTTATCATTATTGATGAGACTATCCTTTCCCCAATGTATATTGTTGGTGCCTTTGTTGAAATGTGTTGACTGTAACTGTGTATAATTCTTTCTGGGTTCTTAATTCGTTTCTATTGTGTTTGTGTGTGTGTGTTTTTATGCCAGTGGCATGCTGTTTTGGTTACTATAGACTTGAAGTATATTTTTTAAGAAAGGTGGTGTGATGCCTCCAGCTTAGTTCTTTTTGCTCAGGATTGCTTTGTCTATTTGGGGTCTTCTGTGATTCCATGCAAATTTTAGTATTGATTTTTCCACTTCTGTAAAGAATGTTCTTGCTATTTTGATAGGGATTGCATTGAATCTGTAATCAATTTAAATAGCATGGACACTTTAACAATATTTTTTCTTTCAGTTCATGACCATGGAATTTCTTTCTATTTTTTGTGTCTTCAATTTTTTCATCAGTTTTTTTAGTTTTCGTTGTAGAAATTTTTCAGTTTTTAGTTTAATTTATTCTTAGTTATTTTTATTTTGTAGCTTTTGTACATGGGATTGCTTTCTTGATTTCTTTTTCAGATTCTTTGCTATTGCTGTGCATCATTTTTGAATCGTGAATTATTAATCCCACTGATCTGTGATGTCCCATCAGTGTCTACTGATTTTTTAAAAAATATGTGCATGGGTCTTTTCTTAGTTATTTTAGTGGTCTATTTGTCTATCCCTACAGTAATATCACACTCCTTTCATTATAACATGTTTATATTAAATCCTGGCATATGGTAGGTGAATCCATCATTTTGCTGTTCTTCAAAATTCTCTTGGAACAATTCTTGACCCTTTGATCGTACATATACATTCTAGAGTAAGTTTGTCAATTTTATGACAATTTCTGTTAAGATTTGGTAGCAATTACATTGAAGAGACTGATTGATTTGGAAGAAATTTTATATATATAATTTATATACATGTATATATAAATTACACACACACACACACACATATATATATATACACACACACACATATGTATGGCCGGCTGATTCTTCAGTAACTTCACAATGCAGGGCTTTCCTCTGCTTAGAGATTTAATCATTGTATGCTAAATCAATACAATAAAGTAAGTTAGGATATTTAAAAAACTTATATATAACCATTGTTAAACTTATTAACAATGTTGTGTATTTTTATATTAATTTATAGCAGTATCATATCTCCATAAAAGGCAGAGTAAAAAAAATAAAATTTTGTTTGGGAAATATGATGGGCTAAATCTAATCCTTTACATACATGTCTTTGATTCTAAGCTTTAATAACTATATTTCTTATACTAGTTCTCCAAATTAATTTTTTTTACTGGTTTTGTGTGTTATAACATCATGATTGTGGAATACATTACTGTCATGATACTTTTAAAACGTTGACAATTTTTTGTAAAAGAAGAATTAATCCCTAAGGACTAAATATCTTTTATCCAATGACCCCAAACAGTTGTTTGTTTATATTGATAAGTTGTTCAACTGTAAGTTAATTTAATAAAATCTCTTGAAGATAATCTTTATCTATATTGTTAAAATTGACAATTTAATTAAATTTGGGAAATTTTTAGAAAGCTGTTTGGAGCTAAGAAAGGAATATAGCATTAACATTTGAATGTAGCTTTACAAGTCTTAATGAATCAGGGAACACAGCACGGGAGAGCACAAAGCCAAAACTGATGATATCCAATGTTTGCATGTAGATTTATCCAGACCTATATGACAAGTTAGCATCACCCAGGTCATTAGACCTGTAAGGAAATGAGAGAAACATCATTGCTTGTCCATAGGCTGTTTTGTGGGGAAATATTCCTGTGGCATGAATTCTAATTCATGAATTTTTATAACTTCTTCATTTTTAGTTGTTTTAGAGTAGGTGGCTGACATCTGTCCAGCTAGCCAACTATTCTTAAAGATGAATGGATGGGGTTCCTGGCATAAAAATACTGTTGGATTTTTTGTTGAGAATCAGTGAAGTGAGGGTGAAGGGAGCTGTTTTTGAAGTGGTGGTTTTGATTTTAGAAGTTGGTCTCTGGAATCCTCTGTCATGAAGAAGTCTGTGGTAGAAAAGCTCATTCCAGTAGCATTATTAGAGGACACATTCCAGCATAACGTAAGGGAGAATGTTCCTAGGCAAGAAAGTCTCTATTTCTGCTTATGCTTTTTTGGCATATGTTACAGATGGCATGGCAGTGATCAAGGTTGGAGATCAAGAAACACAGCACACAGATGAGTGAGCTTCCTTGTTCTTGTTCCAGGGGGATTACCAGGTACGGATCGGTCATTAGCATGAGATTTCTCAAAATTCCCTAAAGCTAGAATGTTAGGCACACATCACATGGATCACATTTCATGTTGATACAAAGATTTTCTGCTGAATATTTAGGAAATTAGCTTCAGGGAAGAAAAGTACAAATTGTTGGTACCTGGACTAGTAGGTTGTAAAATATTATTTTTAGGATGCAATGATATCACACTTACCACATCAGGATACTAGCTATTGCCAGGACAAAAAAAAAAAAAGATATTTATCCCCTTTATTTTGAAATTTATCAGAAGTGCAATATATTTGAGTCATAATACATCTGATAGAGACATCAAGAAAACGAAATAATTGTCCTGTTTTACATGCCTCAAATCTTCATTTGATGGCTTCTATCAACAATGTTGGCATACCTCGAAATATTTATGTGTATTCAGTGATACTGCTTTATGATGAACAATTGTGCCTGTAGTTAAATTTCTGGATTTGTCTAACCAATATTTCATAGGATAGACTGCATTTTGTGTGAACTTGTAGTAGATATTTTAGAAGCTCAAATGTTAAACTCTCTTTTTTGTATCCATACCAGATCTTCAACCAGCCAATGCATTAGCAACTCCAATGAGTAATAGAGAACTTGGTTTTTAAATCAGATAAATCAGGATTTAAATCCAGCTCTGGCCGGGCTCGGTGGCTCAGCCTGTAATCCCGTGCTTTGGGAGGCTGAGGTGAGTGGATTGCCTGAGCCCACGGGTTCGAGACTTGCCTGGGCAACTTGGCAAGACCTCATCTCTACAATAAATCAAAAAATTAGCCGGGTGTGGTAGCGCACACCTGTAGTTCCAGCTACTTGGAAGGCTGAGGCGGAAGAATCACTGGAGCCAAAAAACTCAGAATTTATTTATAAAAAATTGTGTATTTATTCTTACATGTTTAACTTCAGTTCTTTGAAAGTACTCTCCATTTGATACAGTACACCAATTGAGACCCTTTCTTCATTGCTCAGAACAGTTTTGAACTCATCAATTTTGATGCCTTTTAATGCTTCTGCTGTTTTTTTGTTCCACCTCTTCCACATCAGCAAAATGTCTTTCCCTTTAAGGACTTTTTCATCTGTGGAAACAACAAAAAAAAGTCACTCAGGGCAAATTAGGTGAATAGAGAGGGATGGGGCAGAGAGGTCATGCTTTTGGTCAAAAATTGCTGAACACAGCACAGTGTGGGCAAGTGTACTTGTAAATTACCCATCATGAAATGGGCCAATGCATTGAGTCTCCAAAAAAAAAAAAAAATTCACTGAAGTCAAACCCACCCTCTCACAACAACCACTAGGTGGTACACTGATGCCAATGGGTTCCTAGAACACTTACCTAGCAGAGAAGGCTGTACTACAAGAGCACCGCCTTCCAAAAGATAATTCTGGGTTTTGTTGTTTCCCTCCTCATATGTATTATTTTAGTTTCATTGAAAGAAATACAGAAATGGAGAAAGGCAGAATACATTTGTCGTTTCTGCTTGCATTAGAACCAGAACCATGACTAAGTGAAGATTTGCCTTTGCCCACCCCAAATAATTGCAGGTAACTTTCAGGTTGTTTCTAGGAACAGACTATAAGCTCCTGAGGGAAAGATGCTGTCCAAAAACCGTACAAATCTTTCAAGGGTTCATGTATTCTGTTTGTTAATTTTGTTGTTGTTGTTGTTGTTGTTGTTTGTTTGTTTGTTTTGAGTTGGAGTCTCACTCGGTCGCCCAGACTGGAGTGCAGTGGCCGCTCCCGGCCACCGTAGCCTTGTCCTGCTGGGCTCCAGCGATCCTTCCACCTCAGCCTTCCGAGTAGCCGGAATTACAGGCATGCACTACCACGCCCGGCTGATTTTTTTTATTTATTGTAGAGATGAGGTCCCGCTGCCCAGGCGGGTCTCGAACCCGCGGGCTCAGGCAATCCACTCACCTCAGCCTCCCAAAGGCGCGGGATTACAGGCTGAGCCACCGAGCCCGGCTTGTTAATTTTTTAATAGTTCAATATAGTCATTGAGTACTACATTACAGAAACAGTGATCAGTGTTGAGGCAGAAGCAGTATTCTACAGGAATGCAAGTTTTAGCTTCAGCACTCAAGAAATTCAAATTAAAGGCATATATATACATACATACACACACACACATACCCATGTATGTATACATATATATTAATACATACATTTATGTGTATATGTGTGTTTATATGTGTGTGTATATGTTTTACTAAGAGTGATGGAAGAAGATAAGCTTCTCTTAATTCTCTCCTAAGCTAATTTCTCCAGATCTTAGTCACTATTGGCCAAAGCACTATAGTTTACTAAATGCCATCATTGATCCATTCAATACTTTTAGTACATACTATATAAAACAATCTCTTCTTGGTCATGTGGGGACCTCAGTGAAGAAAGCATGACTCTTACATTCTAATAGTTAAGGCAGATACTAACAAAGCTATTTTTAAACATCATATATTAGATGGTAGTAAATGCCAAGGAGAAAACATATCAAGGAGGGTGGATATGGTATGAAGGCAGATGGAGCTGTAATTTGGGGTGGCTTTGCTGAGAAAGTAAAGCCACCACAGAGAGGAAGGAGTGATCCAGGAGTTGTCTATTACAGGCAGGGAAACGACAAGGGCAAACGCCCTGAACAAGAGCATGCCTGGTATATGCCAAGAACAGCAAGACAGAAAAGAAACCATCATGGCGGGAACTAAATGAGCATGGGAGAGAGAAGATAGCAAAAATTTCAGTCAGAGAAGTGGCAAGAATCAAATAGTATAGGCCAACATAAGGACTTAACTTCTCCTAATGTGCGATAAGACGCCATTGACCTGACTTAAGCTGAATGACATTTAAATAGGATTACTTACTCCAGTAATAAGAATAGCTTGAAAGGGGTAAAAAGTAGAAGCAAGTAGGAAGTTACAGAGGCTCAGACCAAGGTGGGACAGGGGAGGTATCGAAAAAGTTATACACACACACACACACACACACACACACACACACACACACACGTGTGTGCGTGCATCTGTGTAATAGCTATATATCAATACTGTACACATGTTAAATTTAGCTCAGTGAATATAATCTCAATATGTTCATTCATTTGTTTCTATACAGAGTATTCACATTTATTAAGTGAAAATCGCTTTGCCAGTTTTTTTGTTTTTTTTTTTTTTTTTGAGTTGGAGTCTCACTCTGTCGCTCAGACTGGAGTGCAGTGGCCGCTTCCGGCCACCGCAGCCTCTACCTGCTGGGCTCTGGCAATCCTTCAGCCTCAACCTTCCAAGTAGCTGGAATTACAGGCATGCGCTACCATGCCCGGCTGATTTTTTTGATTTATTGTAGAGATGAGGTCTCGCTGCCCAGGCAGGTCTCAAACCTGCGGGCTCAGGCAATCCACTCATCTCAGCCTCCCAAAGGCACGGGATTACAGGCTGAGCCACTGAGCCCGGCTGCCAGTTTTTAAAATTTAAATCCCCACATAATATAGCAAGCCTACAGAATGTTTGGTGCTCAGTCTTCAATCTTGTTGTCGATTAATGCAATGAAAACATATTCTTTAATAAGAAATAAACCATTTAAGTGTGTATTTGTGTGGTTCCATAGGTGACAATCCAATAATTTTTTCCCTATCATTTGCAATTTGCATCTCAGTAGAACAAAAGATGGCCAAGAGTAATATTTTGCAAATGTTTATAAGGGAAAATCACTGGGTGATACTTCTTTATTTTTGAACATTATGCTTGTGTCAATATTGCCTTAAGTATTAAGGCAGAAGAAAAGTGAATAAAATATCTCAATATTTTAGAGTGCTTAGAGTATTTGCATTAATAACCTGTGAAAAAAATTGATTTAAGTACTATTGATTCCCAAAACTGATTCTCAGCAATCCAATTTTTTTATCATGGCAGTCTTTTCTGAAAATATTTAATGTAAGAATTCATAATCAGTTGCTGTTTTGAATTTCTATCTTCTTAACAAGTCTCCCAGCTGCCAGCCTGCCTCTGATTTCATTTATTCACTCAACAAATGTATGTACTGTGGATATATAATGTCACAATTTAGACAATTACGTAAATGAATAAATTATAATAAAATGGGTTGAAGGCAACAGTAGAAGTTTATACAAGATACAGAGAAAACATGGAAGATACTGACACTAACTTACTGAAGTTAGGGAAGAAAGGCATATGTCCTCTCCAAACAGCAGAATGTTATTAAAATGATGATCTGATTATTGTAAACCTTTCCTCTTATATCTTAATGTTATTAAATGAATTAAGTCCCAATACAATGTTAGTTACAAAGCCTCTCACAACATACACCAGCCATTTGAGCTCTTCTTCATCCACCCCCACCACACTTCTCAGCTCCACACCCACCCTGCTCTAATCCTGGAGACAAAATCTTATTTCCCTTCTGTGAGCCTTTGTTCATGATGTTCCTACTTCTTGGTAGGAGAAATCATGTCAGATATCATAACTGATTGATATTAGTGAACCAGCATGCTAGGGTATGCTAGTACACTCTCTGGCATATACTGGCAAAAATATTTGTGGACTTGGTGCAACTTGTTTTATTATAACTAAATGCATTTATTTATATTGATTATGCATTTAAAACTAAGTTATTTGTCACAAAATAAACCAATTTTATAATTAAATATTCTGTCTAACTTAAACATTCAAAAAGCTTTTAGAATGCCAATATTGCTGAACCTACATGGAAAACCAGAAGACTGGGTTTTGCAAACTGCTGCTAAATGTAGTTTCTAAAACAGTGTTCTCGTCGGTAAAAATAGGGATATACCTAACCTATTTAGTGGATTGCTGTGAAAAAAAAATGAGGAAAAATGGGCAAAATAACTTTTTTTGTAATATAATGTATTGGTGTTCTTTGCTGATGCCAGAGGTAGTAACACAAGTGAAGTGGGTCTAACTTTTTTTTTTTTTTTGAGTTGGAGTCTCACTCTGTCACCCAGACTGGAGTGCAGTGGCCGCTCCCGGCCACCGCAGCCTCGACCTGCTGGGCTCCGGCTATCCTCTGCCTCAGCCTTCCACGTAGCCGGAATTACAGGCATGCACTACCACGCCCAGCTGATTTTTTTATTTATTGTAGAGATGAGGTCTCGCTGCCCAGGCGGGTCTCGAACCTGCGGGCTCAGGCAATCCACTCACCTCAGCCTCCCAAAGGCGCGGGATTACAGGCAGAGCCACCGAGCCCAGCTCTAACTTTTTTTAATAGAAAGAACTCCAAATGAAGAGTACACATGTATGGTATGTTTGGTATATATATGAAGCCCTCTATAATTATCCAGAACTATATCGACATTATTTTATGGCTATAATCATATTTGCTTACCCACTAGGAAAACAATTTCTCTACATTAATTTTAGAGAGCTGGAGAAAAATATTTAAGTTTTGTTCTATATCATTTGGCAGATATTGCTGTTAAACTGTTTTATTCAAAGGCAATTCTTGTTTTTCAATGCAATGTCAATTATTGTAGGATGTTGTATATATTATAATAGTGATTGACAGAATTTCAAATTGAATTCTATTTATTAAAAGGATTGATCACTTTTTTAATGGAATTCAATCATCAAATGACATTTGTTATTTATTGAACGTCTATTGGTTAAAGTAAATTATTTGTTAATTCTTATTTGTGATACAAAAACCAGAATATTGGCACTTCTTATAAAGCAACTTGAAACATAATTTCTTTTATTTATTAAAAGAGTCTCTCAGGATGGTAAAATGATTACCGATTCTTTATTATTTGAAATGACTTCTCTATGTTATTTATACATGTTGACACTTACAATGATGAAAAAAATTGTGCATCTAAAGCTTACCCTTTTAATTTCTATTGCATTATTCATAATAATCTATAGTATCATTGGTTTAAAAATAAGCAAAATATAATCTTTCTCAAAGACTGCTTGCACTTTACTACTTCCTTTTTAAGTTTTTATTTGATATACATATAAGTTGTGAAATGATTACCACAATCAATCTAATTAGCTCATCCTTCACCTCACATAGTTACCATTTTTAGTGATCTACTCTCTTAGCAAATTCCAAGCATACAATACAGTCTTTCTAAATATAGTCACCATTTATGTTAGATTCTTAGAATTTATTCATATTATCACTGAATGTTTGTACCTCTTGACCAGTATCTTCAATTTCCTCTATCCCTCAACCCCTGGCAACCACCATCCTACTCTCTACTCTGTGAGTTTGGCTTTTTTTAGATTCCCATACAAGCGAAATCATACAACATTTGTCTTTCTCTGAGTTATTTCACTTATTATCACAATGCCCTCAAGTTTCATCCATGTTGTTGCAAATAGCAGCCTTTCTTTTTATTATGACTGAATAATGTTCATAATATTATTCACAAGGAACATTTTCTTTACCCATTCGTTCATCAACACACTAGGGTTGTTTCTATGCCTTGGCTGCTATGACAAATGCTGCAATGAGCAGAGGAATGTAGATATCTCTTTGAGATACTGAATGTATTCACTTCAAATATACACCAAGAAGTGTGATTGCTAGATGATATGGTTGTTCTTTTTTTTTTTTTTTCTTTTTTCTTTTGAGTTGGAGTCTCACTCTTGTACCCAGACTGGAGTGCAGTGACACGTTCCTGGTCACAGCAGCCTCAACCTGCTGGGCTCCGACAATCCTTCTGCCTCAGCCTTCCAAGTAGCTAGAACTAGTGGTGCACACTACCATGCCCGGCTAATTTTGGATTTATTGTAGAGATGAGGTCTCGCCAAATTGCCCAGGTGGGTCTTGAACCCATGGGCTCAGGCAATCCACTCACCTTGGCCTTCCAGAGCACTGGGATTACAGGCTGAGCCACCGAGCCTGGCCAGTAGTTCTTTTTTTTTAATATTTTCAGAAACCTTCCTACTGATTTTAATGGTGGATATACCAGTTTATTTTTCTATCAACAAAAGCTTCCTTTTCTTCACGTCCTTACCAACACTTGCTATTTGACTTTTTGACAATAACCATTCTAACAAGAGTGAAGTGATACCCAATTGTATTTGTTATTTGAATTTTTCTGATGATTACTGATGTTGAGTACCTTTTGGTATACCTGTTGTTTATTCATATGTCTTGTTTGGAAACTGTTTATTCGGGTCCTTTGCCCATTTTTAAATTAAATTAATTGTTTTGTTTTGTTTGTGCTTATAAGTTATATGACTTGTTTACCTATTTAAATATTAACCCCTTGTTGATATATGGTTTACAAAAATGTTCTCTCATTCTGTAGGGTTCCTTTTCATTGTGTTGATTGCTTTTTTTGCTGCACAGAGATTTTTAGTTTGATGTAGTCTCATTGTTTATTTTTGCTTTTGTTACTTGTACTTTGAG
The DNA here is from genome assembly GCA_027257055.1 of Cephalopachus bancanus. Taxonomy (NCBI): domain Eukaryota; kingdom Metazoa; phylum Chordata; class Mammalia; order Primates; family Tarsiidae; genus Cephalopachus; species Cephalopachus bancanus. Next base: position 310,733 of record JAPVLO010000686.1, read on the forward strand.
TGTCATATTTAAAAAAATAATTGCCAAAATCAGTCTTGTGGAGATTTTTTCCCCCATGTTTTTGCCTAAGAGTTTTAAGGTTTCAGATTCTATGTTTAAGTTCTTATTTAAAGTTAATTTTTGTGAGTGGTAAAATATAGGGGTACAATTTCATTATTTTACATGTGGATGTCCAGTGTTTCCAACACCATTTATTAAAGAGACTACAATGTTCGTATTGTATATTCTTGGTGCCCCCTTTTCTAAGATTAGTTGGTCGTATATTGTGAGTTTATTCCTGGACTCTCAATTCTGTTTCATTTGTTTATGTGTCTGATTTTTAGTTCGATTGTTTTTGGTTTTTACCAGTATTATACTACTTTGATTACTCTAGCTTTGTATTACAGTTTGAAATCAGAACGTTTCATGCCTCCAGCTTTGTTCTTTCTCAAGATTGCTTTGGCTATTCAGGGTCTTTTATGATGTCACATGAATTTTAGTATTGTTTTTTATATTTCTGTGAAAACTTCCATTGGAATTTTGTAGGGGTTGTATTCAATCCATAGATTGCTTTGATTAGTATAGACATTTAAACAATATTAATTCTTCTAATCTTTAGGCACAGGATATTTTTCACTTTATTTGTGTCTTCTTCAGTGTCTTTCATCAAGAGTTTTCATTGTACAGATCTTTCACCTCCTTAGTTAAATTTATTCCTAAGTATTTTATGTATTGTAGCTATTGCAAATGGAATTTTTAAAAATTTCTTTTTCAAGTAATTTGTTGCTAGCATATAGAAATACTACCAAAGTTTGTATGTTGATTTTGTATTCTGTAACTTTACTAAATTCACTTAATAGTGATAACAGTATTTTGGTGGTATCTTCAGAGTATTCTATATATAAAAATGTCATCTGCAAACATAATTTTGCCTTTTTCTTTCCAATATGGATACATTTTATTTCTTTTTCTTACCTAATTGCTCTGGATAGAACTTTCAGTACTATGCTGAATAGAAGTGGTGAGAGTGGACCCCCATATCTTCAAGAAGTTTTCAGCTTTACATCACTGAGTATGATGAGAGTTGTGGGCTTTTCATACATGGCCTTTATTATTTGAAGGTATATTCCTTCTATACACAGTTTGCTGAGAGGTTTTTTATAATAAAAAGATGTTGAGTTGTAGTAATTGCATTTCCTACATTTGCTGAGATTATCATATGGTTTTTGTTCTTCATTTTGTTACTGTATATCATACGTATTGATTTGTGTGTATTGGAACATTCTTGCATTCCAGTGATAAATCCCACTTGATTGTGGTGTATGTGAATTTTTTTTTTTAATATGCTGTTGACTTTGGTTTACTAGTATTTTGCTGAGGAGTTTTGCATTCATGTTTATCAGAGATTCTGGCCTGTAATTTTCTCTTTCTTTGTAGTTTCTTTGGCTTCAGTATCAAGGTAATACTGACCTCATAAAATGAGTTTGGAAGTATTCCTTACTCTTCAATTAAAATATTAAAATTTAATTAACTTTTTCACACATAGCAAATGAGCATATTATGTTTCTCCAGAAGAGTATGTTTAATACTTGGGTTGCAATAAAATTTCTCTCCCTTATAGGATTGTGTGTTTGCATTTTCCTTTTACTCTTAAGTTTTGATTGGGAAATTCCCTTGTTGCAATTTTCATTTTCAGAAACATAATTTCCTTCTGCCTCATTTTATACTTGATTTAAAGTTAGACCCTCAGTGATCTAATCAAATTTCTGTGACTTTTTATCTGTCATATAATATTATGAAATGGAATTTATGTTGTCTTTTTTAAATTAAGAAAGGTAGATATATTAAAGGGAAGACACGTTGTGAAGGGCACATCAGGTCAGACAGTAGTGAGAGTGTCTGCTGTCTGCTGTTTATACTGTCTTTATTCATATGCTCATCAGAGATGATGATGGCAATGATGCTTTTGTCACTAGTTCAGATAGCGTTTATGTTTACTGGGAAACAGTTTTTCTAGTGCAAAGAAATATTTTATGTTAAAATCAATTATCTGAGTAGTAATATATATTTAAATAACATTAAAAAGGAATAGTAGGAAATATATAAATACCATAAGAGGTTAAGAATCTAACTAGAGTTAAAATTCTTAATGATTCAGTAAGGATGCTTAAAGCAGAGGAGGAAACAGTTAAAGCAAACATTTCTCATGCATAAATACATCATTTACTCTAGCTTCCGATGTCCATTCACTTAATTATGTAATTAATTAATTACATAGAATCCATATAGTGTTTCTTTAGTTTGTTATTGTTAACTGGTTATGGTAGTCTTTAGATTTGATAGCGTTTTAGTCTGTTTCCTGCTACTATTTCCAGGGATTGGGTAATTTATAAAGAAAAGAAATTTATTTCTCACAGTCCTAGAGGTCGAGAAGTCTAAGAGCATGGTGCTGGCCTTCTAACTGTGTCATAATGTAGTGAAAAGACATGCTCATTCAAGTGAGTACACAGGACTAAGGGACATGAAATCAGGCTGAATTCATCCTTTTTATCAGGAACCGACTGTTGTGATAACTAACCCACTCCTTCTATACTGATAGTGGCATTAATCCATTCATGAAGGCAGAGGCCTTGTGACCTAATCACCTCTTAAAGGTCCTACCTCCCAGTACCATTATATTGGCAATTATATTTCAACATGGGTTTTGGAGGGCACATTTAAACCGTAGCAGATAATATTAATCTGTTAATATCATTCTATTAGGAAGTTCATAGAAAGCATCCATTCCAGGCAATTTAACAAAATAAATTAGGAAATTAAACTAAGACAAGGTTATAAACTTATAAACTGCAATTACTTCAAATGAGGATAATGATATTACATATCTTTTATTGCATAACTCCACGTGTTACATTAATTTTTAGGGATCAATAAAATTGTACTAATATACTCATACCCCTTCTTCTGCCTCATTCAACCACTTTCTGATTTTTGTCTGTTTCAAGTAACATAAAATTCTGAAGCAATAAGCTATAACCATAGAGTGACTTTTGGCATCTGTACTAATTCTTCCAGGAAATATTGGACTGGGATGCTAGATTATTTTAGTGGTCATAGTGATTTGAAACAGAATCCTATTAAGATAATCTTCTTCTAGTTGGTCCACAAATCATGGCTAATTATATTCCCTTATTCACATTAATTATGTTCAAAAGCGTGAATTTGCAACAGTCATAATGGAGTGTAAGAATCATGTTACTTTTTTTGTAAATCAAATGTAATCCATTGAAATCTTTCCTTCATCTGTTGGTAGGAAATTGAATCTCATTCATTATCTGGTGTCTACTGCCTCACATGTACTGAGAAAATTCCCAATGAGGTAGTTACACATGTCAGAGCACAGGAGTTATGGCCTCTGTACATAGACCTACGCTACTGAAAGCACAATGTCAAAAATAGCACACTTTCTTGGATGGCTCCCTTAACAGTGCCCAAGTTTTCATAAAAGTTTTGTCTACATTGAAAGCCACAGAATTTAAGGTCCAGCTCTCTAAATACACCTCATAGCACTTTTTCTCTGAGGAAATGGCATCTTCCCTGGACAATATGAGCCAGCAGGATACAGAGCCCTACTTCCTTTGGATCTATTAGCTCCTACCTAGCACTCTCTCTCTACTTCCCATTCTTTTAATCCTTTGTTTTCCTTCCCAACAGGGATCAGCATAATTTCCCATCAAGGTGCCTGGAGAAAATGTGATGTTGGCATCTTTTCTGGGAATGAAGTAGGGAAAAGATATGCGGGACCCAGTTGGATTTTATCCATTCCTTACTGCCATTGTTTATCCACCATTACAGCAATTCTCTGTTCTGTAATATCTTCAATTTTTATGTGTCCCATCTCCAAATAATATTGGCATATAATTAATACAATTTCTAAATATCATACTTGGTTGTAATTAAAGTGACATTATAAATAATATATTTGTTCTTTGTGTTAAGTTTTACATATTTGAACATTGCTTGCATTCAGCTGGGCTGGCATGTAGTTTAGTTGCCAGAAATTGAATGAGTTTTCCTATTTACTAATACAAGCATTGGCCTGAGAGACAATTAGGGTTCATATTTCTATACTGCCATTGACTATGTGATGTTAGACATGTCATGTCACCTAAGAGGTGACACTTTAATATATAGCATAACCAGTTAAAACTAGAGCACATATAATTATCTTGCTTACTTTATACCATTAGTCTATAAAATGGTGGTGACTTGTGCTTTTATAATACATTTGTCTCATGAAATCCTCCATGAAAGGTATTTTTATTGTTAACTATTAATGCTGCAAAATAGGTGAGAATCTATTTATTTTACAGTTATAATTTTTATGATTGGAGTTAAATCTATTTTAGATATGTGAGTGAAGTCATTGATTCTAAATCTTTTCAATGTACTCAGACTTAGAAAAGAAGAAGGAGTCAGCTCAGATAGTTCAACTATAGTTTTTTTATATTTCTTAGGGTTTTTAAATCCAAAATGTGGTGAAAAGCTTAAAAATATGTAAATTAATTTCATTTGGGAAGTTTATATATGCAAGCCATATTTTGCTGATTTTAATTGCTCGTTCTCCACAAAATATGTGACTGAAAGAAGAAACATGGGAAGTAAAATGTTCATGATCACACTCCAAATCAATGACAGTTTCAAATATAGGATTTAACTTCTTCAATTCTGAGTTATTTAAAAATACATCCAGGCTGTATAACATTTATCTAAAGAATTCTTCTCAACAGTCCTGCCCATGGATGAAAATAGAGTATATTATCATACCATATATGTTTGCTTAGCAATCTGTTTTATTCATTTTATATTCAATATAAAAAATACATGGTATAAAGTGAAAAAGTAGAAAGTTACCCCAAATCTCCTATGTATGTATGTTTAATACAACTAAAATTTGGAAGAACATGCATTTATAAAATTTGCATTAAATTTTCTTTTTTTTTTTTTGAGTTGGAGTCTCACTCTGTCGCCCAGACTGGAGTGCAGTGGCCGCTTCCGGCCACTGCAGCCTCAACCTGCTGGGCTCTGGCGATCCTTCCGCCTCAGCCTTCCGAGTAGCCGAAATTACAGGCATGCGCTACCACGCCCAGCTGATTTTTTGATTTATTGTAGAGATGAGGTCTCGCTGCCCAGGCGGGTCTCGAACCCGCGGGCTCGGGTAATCCACTCACCTCAGCCTCCCAAAGGCACGGGATTACAGGCTGAGCCACCGAGCCCGGCTTTAAATTTTCTAATGAGTTTAAAATTCTATTATCTCCATATTGTGGAGAGATAAAATTATGACATAACACATATCTTTAAATGTATGCTTTAACAGAGTAAAATTTTGACATTTTGCATTTAAATTAAGTTTGCATTTAGATTGCATTAGTGCTAAATATTTTGTCTGCTTGACATGTAGATTTAAATCAAATTTAGATTCAAACTGCAAATTCCAACCTCTGAGATAACCAATTCAGGAACAAATACAGCAATGCCCAAGGAAAAGAAGCTAGGTAAGGGTGGTATGATAGGACCCCTGAAGGAACCAGGAGCAGCTAGAAGAATTGGACTATTGCCACTAAGATGGCTGTGAGAAAAGATTGGGAAATGCAAAAAAGAAAAACTAGATGACATGATTTCTGTGCTTGAGGAAATTTTCTATATATGTGAAAAACAGTTATTGATAAGGAAAATACTTAAGAATACTATGAAAATTACAGGATTCTGAAATACTTTTCGAATTTCTCATATATCCCTGTAGCTTAAAAATTGCATTTTCTTTCCTTTTTTTTTGAGTTGGAGTCTCACTCTGTTGCCCAGACTGGAGTGCAGTGGCCGCTCCCGGCCACTGCAGCCTAGACCTGCTGGGCTCCAACGATCCTTTCATCTCAGCCTTCCAAGTAGCTGGAACTACAGGCGAGTGCTACCACGCCCGGCTAATTTTTTTTTTTTTTTTTAATTTTTTGTAGAGATGAGGGCTCGCCAAGTTGCCCAGGCGGATCTCGAAACCATGGGCTCAGGCAATCCACTCACCTCAGCCTCCCAAAGCGCAGGATTGCAGGCTGAGCCACCGAGCCCAGCTGAAAAAAATTGCATTTTCATAAATTGTAAACAAGCAGTTGTTTTGTTTCTCATTCTGTCACAGTTGTAGTATTCTCCCAGACATGGATACAGATAAACCAGTAATCATCTAGCAAGTACACTCCCTCTGAGGGAATCAAGGATGGAGGATTAGCCAATTTGCTCAAGTGCACGACAGCTAGTAAATAACCAAGCTGCATACGAACACAACTTGACTAGGCTTAAAAGAAAGTTTCAACAGTCAGTTACCAGTACAAGGTAGTTCACAAGACACATTTCTGAAACATAAAATATTCATACTTTGAAAATAGTATGTATGCTGCTTATTGAGAGATACATAGACTTTAATCTTGTAACCCTAAATATCTCAGAATTATATTTGAAAACACTCTTATTAAAGTTATTATGTAAAAAACAAAAATATTTTATTGTATTTTTAAATCAATTCAGATTCCATTTTCAACAAAATGAAATTCAGATTACTTTCCATCCAGTATATTTTAAGAGACATTATTCTAGTTAACAGAAATAGTTCTTATGCACTTATTCAAGTTGTAAGATCATTTTAAACTCATAACTCATTACTGTACATCAAAGAAGCAGGGTTCTATATAAATGTTCTAAGGGCGCCCATAGAGTGGAAACTGGAGAATGATGAGGGGGAGGACAAGTACATGGAAACTGTTTTGATGAAAGTAGGTTCATTTCTATATATTTTGTACATTGGGGATTTATTTTAAGGTTTGTTTGAACTATGAGTACCAAGAGTAAAAATAATAGCAATAAAAATAATGACAAAATTGTAATATTATTATGAGATTAGCTCTTCAACAAGATACTTTCCAATCGCAAGATTGTATAAATGGATAAAAAAGAATGTGATACACATACACCATAGAATACTATTCAACCATAAAAAAGAATAAAATCTTTAAATTTGCAGCAATATGGATGGAACTGGAAATCATTATATTAAGTGAAATAAGCCAGGCACAGAAAGTCAAATAGCGCGTGTTCTCACACATATTTGTGAGCTAAAATGTTGACCTCATAAAGAGGAGAATAATGATTCCCAGAAGCTGGGAAGGGTTTGAAGATGGGGAAGGGGATGAAAAGAGTGTGGCTAATGGGTACAAAACCAGTTAGACAGAAGGAATAAGTTATAATGTTCAATAGCACAGTAGGATGACTATAGTTAATAATAATTTATTGTATATTTCCAAATAGCTAAAAGAGAAGACTTGGGATGTTTCCAACACAAATAAATGATAAATATTGAGGTGATGGGTATCCTACTTATCCTGATTAGATCATCATACATTGTATGCATGCATCAAAATATTACATATACCCCCATACATAAGCAATTTATTGTGTATCAGTAAAAATTAAAAATAAAGTATAGTTCCTTAGTTTCCTCAGGAAAATATACCTGAATTTTGAATGTCTTACTGTCAGTGTGTCTTCTTGTCCCATAAATAAGCAGGACACCAGCCAAATACTATTTTTCCTGCTTTACCAAAGATTTCCTCCCTCCCTTCTTTTTACCTTTTTTCTTTCTTCCTTCTTTTTCCCTTCTTTCTTCCATCCTTCTTTCTTCCTTTTATGTCATTGTATAAACAGGTCAAAATTATAAAATATGAAAATACATAAATCAAAAAAATAAAACTCAGCTATCTATCTTATATGTTTATACTTCCTAGCTTTGATATGAATGAGTAGTTTGTATAACTGAAGTAGACAATTGTGTTGGAACCTTGAAGCCCAAGTGCAAGATGTGTTTGCTATTTAGTCAACCAGGGAGATGGCAAGTTCAGCTGATCTTTTGCTGCTCCTCCTGCTTTATAGGAGACTCCTGAGAGTGATTGTCCAAATTGAGGAAATTAATCAAAAGTCATGATAAATAATCTTAGTGTGGGAAAGATACTTTAAATATTAAAAATAATTTATGTTATATACATTTTAAAATTAGGCTTGGTCTTTTTTTTTTTTGAACCTCACTGCATCACATTCTCATTTCATAGCACACCAGCCTCATTGGTGCATGCAAGGTCTGCTTCTGTGTGTGTGATTTATTCATTCATTTATTAATGAATTCACTTATTAAATTTTCTATTCCTATCCTCCTCTCTTCTCTGTGAACAGCTATTATGATTTATGAAATGCTTGCTATTTATTCATAAAATATATAATGTTATTTTGTGTGCATGTTATTTAAATTGGCATAAATGGTGCTTATATTATAGATCAGATCCTGTTTTTCTCATGTTTAACCTGGCATACATTTTAAGATGGATCTACCTTCTGGTGTTAGCATCTGGTATGGTCTGTTTCTTTCAACCTCTGCTAAGTATTTCCATTGTGAGCAGTTACTACACTCTCAAGGCCCATTTTTCCTAATATCTCCAACCTCCTCACAAACAGATAGCTAAGAAGATAATTTCTAGGTGTTAGGGTATACATGTGCATATTTTAACTATATTCCACCAGATTGCCCTCCAGAATAGTTGCACTCATCTGCTTTCTCATTAAAATAATTGCATGTTTATAAATTGTAAGCAAGCAGTTTTATTTTTTCATTCATTCATAGTCATAGTATTGTCAGATCATAGAGTAGAAATAAACTGAAACAACCATCTAGCAAGTGTTATCTCCTTGATAAAGTCAAGTACCCCGATCCCACATTCTAGTCAACACATGGTACTTTCTGGTTTTCAAACTTTTCACAATATGATAATGGCAATATGTCATTGCTTCAATTTGTACTTCCTAATCACTAATGAATCTGGGCTTTTCTTCACATACTAGTGATACTTGTGGATTTCCTCCTCTGTGAGTCACCTTCATGTTACTAATTGCCAATATATGTCTGATCTTTTCTAGTAGAGGATCATTTTTATTAATTTATATAGCAGCATAAAATATTAGACCTAAGCAAAGATGATAAATTGTGTGGTGCCTGCCAAATATGAGGTTCTAGAAAAATGCTTGTGGAGTGAATAAAAGCCATGGCTTTTTATGTTATATATGTTTTGATGTATAGTAAGCCGTAAGATTTTGATAACTGAATAATTTCAATCAGTCAGATGTTTTGATGTAGCAGTAATATTAAATATAGACAGAGAAACAACATAACATGAAATTTTGTATTATAAAGATAAGCATAGCTTTTGCCAGGAGCAAAATTAAGTAATCCTAGAAGTTATGAAATGTATACTTGAGAATGTTTTATACTGATTGATGTTTTAAAGTTATAGAATTACTTGATTATTGCCTCTTTTTTTGGTATGTGATAATCTGTTGGATTTTTGAACCACAATCTTATCATCACTATTGCACATTCAGCACATTCACACTATGCTACAGTTTTTCCATGAGAAACTATCAGGATAGATATGTTGACCTATCCTAATCATCTGTGTACTCTCAAACTTAACCAATTGTTTAACATACAATTTGGAATATGTGTATCAGTAAAAAATAAAAAATAAATTACATTATAGGAAATTGCATTTCTAATAATTATTTGTAATAATCTATATATTTTAAAAATACAAATGTTTACTCATAATACTAATGATAAATATTATAATTCATGTGTATACTATCTATCAGAAAATCTTTGTAAAACACAATCAGTGTAAAAAGCTATCTGAAGATAAAAAATGCTTACATTCAAACCTGTTAATTGATAAAATATAGCTTTGTTGATCTTTCACAGGGCATAGTCTATGGCTATAACACCCTGAACATTCCCGATCTTGTCTGAACTTTCACAGAGCATAATAATTTTCAACAGATTTTTGCATGGATTTTTAAGTAGTTTATCATATTTTTCAATTAACAAATATTTTTAAAAGATGGACTATTTGAAATCACATATTTAATTTTCACAACCACTAAAACAGTCTTTTGAAATGAAAACTATTTGTTATACTGGTATTTTATTCATTATTTTAATATGGTTTGTGTAGGATTTGTAGGCAGTTAGAGAGACAATGGAAAGGGAAAGTATTATTATTATTATTATTATTATTATTATTTTGAGTCAGATTCTCACTCTGTTGCCCAGGCTGAAGTGCAGTGGCACGCTCCTAGCCACCACAGCCTCGACCTACTAGGCCCAGGTGATCCTTCCACCTCAGCCTTCTTAGTAGCTGAAAATACAGGCGCACGCTACCACACCCAGCTAATTTTTTTATTATTGTAGAGATGAGGTCTCGCCAAGTTCTCCAGACTGGTCTTGAACCTGTGGTCTCAGGCAATCCTCTCACCTCAACCTCCCAAAGGGCTGGGGATTATAGGCATGAGCCACTGCGCCCGACCAGGAAAGTATTATTAAATGACTGTGTTTGAGAAGTCATCTTCCCTGTAGTGTCTCACTGTGGGCATCAGGCTATGATCAAAGAATTGGCAGAACCCGTTGAACTGCAGCACTAAATCAACTCCGGTGGGAAACTGATGGAGTAGAAGAGGTTCAGCTGGCCTGATGAGGGACAGAGCAGATCATGTACTTGAGGGTGTCAAGTATGTATGTCTAGGCAAGACCCTGGTTATCGGGATAATATTTTTAGCAGTTTAAATAACAATACTTAATAGTTTTTATGACTAGAAACATTTTTTATTTTACTGGATAATTATGTTTTTCAAATTTTCCCTTTTATTTTGAGATGTAAAGAACAAATGTAAATCCAACAGAAAAACCATGAAGATATGTGACATTTACTTTCACAGAATATGCTCCTGTAGACATGTGACATGCAGTTTCTGAATTAGAGCAGCATTAATTTGATTCACTTCAAAATCATCTGTTCATAAATGTACTCTTTCTCCTAAGAAAAAAATGCTTTGTTTTCCTCTTTCAGCGTGCTATATTTTTCTTTAGTGCTGTTGTCACTGTCTTTTACATAATTTTTTCATTTTATGTACAACAGCCTGGGATTGTTGAAATAAACCTAAGGCCATTCTGAAGATAAAGTTCTCTTGGAGTAAGTTATAGAAGTCATTCTTGTTTGTGTTGTGAGCCTTTTTATGGACTTCTTTTGCCATTTCACTGTAACATAATAGCATTTCCTCAACTTAATTGCAACTGGTAATATGGTTTCTAATGTATATCATAATCATTAAAACTTTTAAAGACACAATTAAGCCATGTTTAGATTTTCCCATTGAAGCCAATGATGAACAATAGAGAATTTCACATAGACATCTCTGAAGCTCATTAAAAACGTAATTGTTCAACAATTATTTCTTTTGATTTAAATGATAGCATAGTTATGGCATACAGACATTATTTTCTCAGGTAATGCTGGCAGCATTTTAAACATTTGGGCACTTCGTTGGATGGTTTTATCTAACATATATTCAGCTCACATACCCACATGTTAGGACAACGTGAGTCATTCTGAATATGCACCCCTAAAATATTTCAACAGCTAATGTAAAATGGACCAAAGAAAATAGATTAAAATGTTGAAATATTAATTATGTTAATATATTTTTGTATGAAATTATCTTTCTAGATAGAAAAAATGAAATGCCCTCACCAGGCCAGGCCAGCTACATAATTTGTGAGACCCTGTGCAAAATGAAAATGTGGATAATTTGTTCTAATGTTATTAGGGATTTCAAAATGACAACAGCAGAGCATCAAACCAATCATAGGGTATTTCTGAGCATAGGGCCTCGTACTACTGCACAGGTCACAGACCCATGCTGCTGTCCTCCTGTAACATTCCTGCTATCCTTTTCCAGAATGCCTGGCATGTAGTGAAGAAAGAGACTCACAGTAGGAATTTGTTTCATCTGGGCAAAATTGAAGCTACCACCATTTCTGAAAGGGAACTTCACAAGGAAATCCTAATGACTTTTTCCTACCACCCCCATTTCATAATAGAATACAGAAGTTTATACTCTTCTAGTGGCTTTGCTCCCCACAAGGAAACTATATCAGTGGGTGTCATTGTTTGGTTTTTTTTCCTATACAAAATTGATCTAAGCAATATATATTAAATAGTGTTTCTTATAGCAGTGTGAACAGAATGCATGTGTTTGATATTTAATAGATTTTCAAAAACAAAATTTTGCATGTTGCATTAAATATATTGTATTGTTCAGGTAAGTAGATGAGTTCAAATTACAAAATGGTTTGGAGATTAATGTTGCAGAGATGTTTGAACTGATGTTCTCTGAAATGGTGTGCTGAGTTGGCTTCTAAATGCAGGCATATCTACTATGCCCTATGTGCCCAGACTAGAGATGGCACACGTATTTGATTTTTATACTTAAATTTGTCTTTTTAGGAATGCAAGTGTTGGAATGGAATGGAATTCCCTTAACTTCTAAAACATATGAAGAAGTACAGAGTATCATTAGTCAGCAAAGTGGGGAAGCAGAAATATGTGTAAGACTGTGAGTTTTTCCCCATCTTTCTGTTTCCATTTTTTGGCAATTCATGGCTCTTTTAATTTAAAATTGTTAAGGTGGAACCTTTGCCACTTAGCAAGTTGGTCTGTAATTAGAAAATAGAGTGAATACAAGTTTTATTGATTTCTTGTGTTCAGAATCAAAGTCTAAAGCATAGAAAGAATTCAGCTAACTTAGTTTCTGACTGTCAACAACTCTCCCTTTCATGCTTTTATTGAAACATGCTTCATTTTAATGAAATGAAATGGATGTGTATAGTATTGACAAATGAACTTACATTTAATCCATAAAGATTTCACCTTAAATCATCATTTTTATCAGCTCTGACTTTTAACAGCATTGCAAATATATATTGGGTTAGGAGGGGAAGCATGCTTTAGAGTTGCTTTATATCATTAACCACTTCTCATTTACTTACTGAAAAAAAAATTCAGGGTAGTTGGAAAAGAGTGTCTTTTGTTTCAGGCTTCCTCAATATCTTTCTTAATGTTTTGTTTTGATTTTTAGGGACCTCAATATGCTGTCAGATTCTGAAAATCCCCAGCACCTAGAACTTCATGAACCACCAAAAGCTGGTAGGTGAAAACAATCTGCTTTCAACCAGTGAATAAAACAGGATTTTTATACTATTCAAACAATTCTCTATGTAAAACATTAAAAACATTATCCTGAAGATGTCATAGGAACTTTAGTATCCCTCTGCAATTCGGCATTATGTCACTCTTCTCTGAGCCTTCTAGACTTCCTTATAAATGGACACATAGAGGAGCAATTCTATTACTTTTAAAAGTTTAGTTTATTTTATAAATTGTATTTTGCCTTTGTCACCTAGAACTCAGATAGTTCCATGGTATTAGGTACCTATGAAATGTAGAAATATGTAAAGGTGTTTCATTTTGTTGTAGTGGATAAAGCGAAATCCCCAGGGGTCGATCCTAAGCAGTTGGCAGCAGAACTCCAGAAGGTTTCGCTGCAGCAGTCACCACTGGTTCTGTCGTCAGTCGTTGACAAAGGCTCTCATGTTCATTCGGGTCCCACCTCAGCAGGATCCAGTTCCGTTCCCAGCCCTGGGCAACCAGGGTCACCCTCAGTGAGCAAAAAGAAACACAGCAGCAGCAGCAAGGTGAGAAGTGTTTGGTGTGACAGGTGACATACATACTTCCTAGTTTTCTTTAGTCCAGAGGTAGAAAACAAAATATCATGTTCGAAAGTGTTTTTCTGGTGACTTCTCATTTGCTAATGATCTATCAAAACAAAACAAAACAAATTTTCCTCCTCTGAGTATGTACCTGATCAAGATGAATCAAGATGATATATTTCTGCCTCTCTCAAACTATTTCAGTAGTTGTTATGATGAGGAACTGGAAAAATGTGTCTGATGCTTGTTTTTTGTCTCATTCTTTTTCTTTTTTGGAGGGGGGTCATGAATCCGGGCTGCTTTGTGTGTAAAACATTAGCTTTGCATCTTTTTGTAAATAAAAGATACATATTACATTAGGTTTAATAATTAAGTAAAAAGGACACAGTGATAAAGAGAATTTAGGACAATAAGAAACAAGGAGCCAGGCTCGGTGGCTCAGCCTGTAATCCCGCGCCTTTGGGAGGCTGAGGTGAGTGGATTGCCTGAGCCCGCGGGTTCGAGACCCGCCTAGGCAGGCGAGACCTCATCTCTACAATTAATCAAAAAAATTAGCCGGGCGTGGTAGTGCACACCTATAGTTCCAGCTACTTGGAAGACTGAGGCAGAAGGATCGCCGGAGCCCAGCAGGTCGAGGCTGCGGTGGCCGGGAGCGGCCACTGCACTGCAGTCTGGGCGACAGTGAGACTCCAACTCAAAAAAAAAAAAAAAAGAAACAAGGAAAGCCAGCAATATATTGTCACTGTTTTGATTTTTACCCCCAATTCCATATTAATAACTTTTTTCTTGTTGCTACTCTTCATTTGAAACAAATGCTTTTAACGTTATTATTTCAAAAGGCTTAGTAATTAAAAAGGAACAGCATTAATTTTTAACTTTATTAAAATAGAGGAAGTGTAAACGATTTATAATTTTTCCTCATAGATTTGATTCTTAAGAAAAACTATCCCTATGGTTGCTAAATACATGGGGCAAAGTATTCTTTTGTTTAAATGTGAAGAAAGGCTTGCCTTAATATGGTGAGATGTAAAGGAGGGACAAGCAATGCTTAGGCCAAATGACCAGATATCAAAAAATATAGTTTATTTATTTATTTTTTGTTGTTGTTGTTTAAGGCAGGATCTCATTCTCTCTCCCTGGTTGGGGTGTAGTGACAAGAACACAGCTCACTTCAGCCCTGACCTCCTGGGCTTAGGCAATTCTCCCTCCTCAGCCCACCAAGTAGCTGAGATTACAGTCTTGTGCCACAGGCCCAGAATATTTTTTACTTTTGGTAGAGATGAGGTCTCACTGTGTTGCCCAGGCTGGTCTCAAACTTTTGGGCTCAAGCAATCCTCCCTCCTCAGCCTCCTAAAGTACTGGGATTACAAACGTGGGCAACTACACCCGGCCTAAAGTTTGTTTTTAACTATAAAAATACATCAGATGTCACAAAAAATCATTTTATTCAGAAACAAACAACAAAAATAAGATTGGCCTTAATCATTGCATTATCAAAATAACTTCTAACTACATACAACACAGCTTCACTCACAGTAAATTCAAAGACGGACTAAATTTAAAAATAAATTTTAATACAACCACCATTTAACATAAGCAGTTATGTGTAAATTTTAAAGAATTACATTATGGAGGCTCTATTTTACTAATCATTTAAAAATATGTATAGATTAGCCAACTAAAATACCTCATAATTAATGCTAGATTCTGTTTTTTAGATGGTCCCATGTTATAAAAATATAATTTGAACATATTTGAAGATAATTTCTTCTTAAATTTAGCAATTAACTATCTCATGCAATGTTTGCTTAGATTTTAATTAAAAAATAAAAATTGTACAAATTTATCACATAAACATATTTTGAAATACGTATATACTGTGGAATGTCTAAATTGAGCTAATTGCCATGTATTATCTCACATATCATTTTTTTAATGAGAACACTTAAAATCTTTCTTAGCAATTTTCAGGAATATAATACATAATATTTTAGTCACCATGTTGTACAATAGATCTGTTAGGTAAGCGAGCTGGTACCATGGGAAAGATGCAAAGCATTGCACAGAAATTAGATTGGAAAATATGGTTTTATTTAGAAAATGAATTGGAGAGAGACAATAAAGGGGAATCCACCTCCCCCAGATTGGGGAGGGGGCCAAAGTAAAGAGAAGCATGATGGGCCATAGTCATTGAACACATGTCCCTGGTCCAGAGCTTAACAAAAGCAATGACTGGCACTACTTGAGGCTGAATGCTTTTTAAACCTTTCCTTTGATGGGGGGAAGGTCACTAAAGTGACCTGTAGTGATCTGTCTTACATCATCATGAAGTGGCAAGTAAACTCTGATACTGACTTCACAGTAAGGGATGGCAGGCAGATGGGTGAGTCAGTTACATAACTGTTGCCATGGTGATGGGGTCTGTCTTTCACAGGGCCTGATCACAATAGTCAGTTAGTTTATATTTTTATGGCTGTAAGACAAATACTTGGAATAGAAAAGCTAATTAAAACAAAACAAATTGGGGAGGGGTTATAAAACAATTATCAATAGATACCTCTGGGAAACCAGTTCTGCCCATGGCTAATGATTAGAGGAAAAGCTAGGTAATTTGTTAAGAAAACACAACAGAGCAAGCAGTGTTAAAATGGTTGTACTTTAGTTAAGATTATTTCTTTTTTTTTTTTCAAATTATATAAATGTGGGATACAATTAAGAGTATATCCCACACTGATAATGCAGGTACCCTTGTTGATGAGGTATGCCCCTCCCTCCCTTAGCAGTTTCTCTCAACTGCTAATCCCACCCCCCTCCCCTGAGAGTTTCCCATTATTGCCAAATACTTTCTTATAGTATTATAATTGTTCAAGGTCCGCTTATAAGTGAGAACATACAGTACTCTGTTCTTTGTTTCTGTGATAGATCACTGAGTATGATCGACTCCAAATTCATGCAAGTTGCTGCAAAGTCCACATATTTGTCCTTCTTTAGGCTGCATAATATTCCATTATGCATATGTACCACATTTTCTTTATCCGTCCAAATGCAATGGGCAACGTGGTTAGTTCCATGTTTTTGCTATTGTGAATAGAGCTGCAACAAACATACGTGTGCAGGTATCTTTTTTGTAGAATGATTTGAGTTCCTCCGGGTATATTCCCAATAGGGGAATTGCTGGGTCATATGGAAGGTTAGTTTCTAGTTCTTTCAGAAATCGTCACAGTGTCTTGCAAAGAGGTTGCACTAGTTTGCATTCCCATCAGCAGTGTAGACGCTCTCCTTTTTCTCCACATCCTCACCAGCATCTGTTGTTTGTTTTATTAAGGATGGCCATTCTTACTGGGTTTAGGTGGTATCAATGCGGTTTTGATTTGCATTTCTCTGATGATGAGTTAGGCTGAGCACTTTTTCATGTTTCTGTTAGCTGCCTGTATATCTTCTTCTCAGAAATGTCTATTCATGTCTTTTGCCCACTTTGTAAAGGGCCTATTTGGTTTTTTCCTTTTGGCGCATTAGAATTCCTTGTAGATGTTAGGCCTAGATGTTAGGCCTTTGTTAGATATACAGCTGGCAAAGATTTTTTCCCATTCTGTGGGCTCTGTCCCTGCTCTCTTGATGATTTCTTTTGCTTTGCAGAAGCTCTTTAGTTTGATGAGGTTCAACTTGTCTATCTTACTTCTTAAGGTATTGGACTTTAGGGTTCTGTATAGGAATTGGTTGCCAGTTCCAATTTCCATAAGGGTGTCTCTTGCATTTTCTAAGATTCTTATAGTTTGAGGTTTTACGTTTAGGTCTTTGATCCATTTAGAGTTAATTTTTGTGTGTGGTGATAGTTTGGGGTCCTGTTTCAATCATCTGCATGTGGTCAGCCAGTTTTCCCAGCACCATTTACTGAATAGATTCTCCTTGCCCCAGTAGTTGTTGTTGGAGGCTTTGTCAAAGATGAGCTGGTTGAGAAATTGAGTCTTTGCTTCCAGAATCGCTCTCCTTTTCCATTGGTCTCTGTGCCTTGTATCCCAGGAATGAAGCCTACTTGGTCATGATGGATGATTTTTGAGATGTGTTGTTGAATCCGTTTTGCTAGGTTCTTGTTGAGAATTTTAGCATCTATGTTCATCAAAGATATTGGCCTGTAGTTCTCTTTCTTTGTTGTGTCTTTACCTGGCTTGGGTATCAATGTGATGTTAGCATCATAAAATGATTTGGGGAGAGTTCCATCTTTCTCAATCACCTGGAATACCTTCAGTAGGATTGGTATCAGCGCCTCCTTAAATGTCTTGTAGAATTCTGCTGGAAAGCCATCTGTTCCAGGGCTTTATTTTGTAGGTAGTTTTCTAATTACGTAGTCAATAAGAATAGTCAATAGTCAATTATTGGTCTATTTAGGGTCTCAATTTCTTCTTGTTTCAACCTAGGCAGGTTGTGTGATGACAAAAAGTCCTCCATTTCCTTAAGGTTTTCAAGTTTTTTTCCATACAGGGGTACATAGTAGTCTCTAATAATCTTTTGTATTTCTTCAGGGTCAGATGTGACTTCATCTTTTGTGTTTCTGATTGTGCTTATTTGGGTTTTTTTCCTCTTTTTCTTGGTCAGTCTAGATAGGGGGACCATCGATCTTGTTTATCCTTTTGAAGAACCAACTTTTTGTTTCATTGATTTTTTTGTATTATCTTTTTGTCTTCTATGTCCTTGATTTGGGCTTTTTTTTGGTGATCTGGATTCTTCTGCTGAAATTAGGGTTTTTGTGGTCTTGCTTTTCCAGCTTCCTTAGGTGGCTTGTTAGGCTGTTAATTTGTGATTCTTCCATTTTCTTCATGTGCATTTGTAGGGAAATAAATTCCCCTCTTACTACAGCTTTCATGGAGTCCTAGAAATTTTGGTAAGATGCTTCTTCATTTTCATTTGTTTCCAGGTATCTTTTGATCTCTGTTTTGATTTCATCATTGACCCAGGAGTTGTTTAGCATCATGCTGTTTAGTATCTATGTCTTTGTGGGTTTGGGGGGGACCTTGTTGGTGTTATTGTTTATTTTTAATCCACTGTTGTCTGAAAAGGTGCATGGTAAAATTTCGGTCCTTTTAAATTCGCTTATGCTTGATTTATGGCCAAGTATGTGGTCGATCTTAGAGTATGTTCCATGAGGTGATGAGTAGAATGTGTATTCTGTGGTCTTTGGACGGAGTGTTCTGTAGGTATCGATTAAGTCCATTTGGTCAAGAGTCACATTGAGGTTCCAGATCTCATTGCTGATTTTTTGTTCTGATGATCTGTCTGGGGTTGTGAGTGGGGTATTGAAGTACCCAGATATGATGATGTTAGAGTCAATATGTTTCTTTAGTTTTCCTAGAAGCTGCTTTATGAAAGTTGGCGCTCCTATGTTGGGTACATATATGTTTAGGATAGATATTTATGTTGATGGAGTGAACCTTTTATGATTATGTAGTGGCCCTCTGTATCTTTTTAAATTTTTGATAGCTTAAATGGTATTTTGTCTGAAATTAGGATCGCGACTCTTCCTTTCTTTTGTGTTCCATTCACCTGAAAATTTGTTTCCCATCCTCTTACTTTGAGTCTGTGCATGTCCTTTCTAGTGAGGTAGGTCTCTTGAGGGCAGTATATTGTTGCCTGGTGGTATTTTATCCATTTTGCCATTCTATGTCTTTTCAGTGGTGCATTTAGTCCATTCACATTCAGGCTAATTATTGAAATGTGAGAGTTCATCCCTATCATCGATTTCTTATAAAGTTGTTGTTCTTCCACTTGGTTTTTTGTCTTTCTTTTGGTTTTGGTGTTGGTTCATGTGTATTTTATTCTTTTTCCTGTACTCTTGTGAAGAACATTGTTCCTTTTTCCTTTTCTTCTGTGTTTAGTACTTTCTCAAGTGTTTCATGTAGAGGTGGTTTGGTGGCAGCATAAGTTCTTAGGGATTGGATATCTGGGAAAGATTTTAATTCTCCCTCATTGATGAAGCTTAACTTGGCTGAGTAGGTTATTCTTGGTTGGAATTGTTTATCTTTTAGGACTTTGAAGAAAGGGCTCCAAGCTCTCCTAGCCTGCAGGGTTTCTGTAGATAAATCTGCTGTTGTTCTAATTGGTTTTCCATGGCAGGTGATCTGGCCTTTTTCTCTTGCTACCTTTAGGATTTTTTCTTTTATACCTACTTTGTTTAGGTGAATTATTATGTGTCTAGGAGTTGGTCTTCTCATTTGTTGTCTTGCAGGGGTTCTCTGACTCTCTTGTGTTTGAATTTTTGCATCACTGATTAGAAAAGGGAAGTTTTCTGGAATGATCTCATGGAAAGTTTGTTCCAGTGTGGTCTCTGTCTCTCTTTCTGCCTCAGGAAGGCCAATTACTCTTAGGTTTGGTCTCTTGAAGTAATTGCTCATCTCTTGAAGGTTTTGTTCTGTCTTTTTTAGCTTGTTTTCTGTGTTTTTAAGAGTTTGGGTTAGTTCTATATGTTGGTCCTCAAGCTCTCAGATTCTTTCTTCTGCTTGGGTAATTCTGCTTTTCATACTTGTCAGTTTGTTATTTATTTCATTCACAGTATTCTTTATTACTGTTATCTCAGTTATCAGCTCCTTTCTAGTTTCTTCTTGACTCTCCTCAATTCTTTTTAATCTCTCCATTAATGTCTTGATATCTAGGTTTGTAGTTTGAGACCAGTCATTCTGGGGGCTCTTCATTGTTTGCATTCTGGAGTCAGTTTTCTCAGTGTCTGCCCTCCCAGGGGTCTGGGAGAGAACCATATTCTTTTTCTGGTTTTTCTTCATTTGTGTAGATTTTTCTCTCTCTCCCCCTTTCCCTCCCCTTCTTTAATTCTGTTTTACAGAGAAGGTCGGGTTGCTTTTGCTTCACTTGTGCAATCTCCTGTTCTTCCTTATGAGGGTCCTCTGGCTTTGTTCACTTTTGAGGATGGAATGTGGGCTGCAGGTGTACTTTTTGCAGTTTTGAGGTTTAATTGAGGGGGAAGCTGTGTCAGAATCTATATGCTGATTCCAGCATCCACCAACCGGTGTATCAGTCCACTGGAACCTATTTTCTGCTGCCTTACAATCTGTCTATGCAGCAGTATGTAGGTTTTTCCCGGAACAAAAGGAGGTAAAAAAGAGGAAGATAATGGAGGAAGGGGGGGGTCAATAGGAAGTTAGAAAGAGAGAAGAGTGAGAGGGAAAACAGACATACATACCAACTTAACAGGTGAAAAAGAGACACAAGGCCGGAGAGAAGAGAAAAAAACACGCAGGCAAAATTCCCTAAAGAAAACTGGTATACTGGTAGCTACACAAAGACAGACCAATAAAATCATGCCTTTTGATGCATTTTGCCTAACACAAACAGATAGTGTAAGTCAGAAAGCAAGCAAAAGTGAGCAAAACAGTCAAAATGATAAAATCAAAAGTCAAAATAAGAAATCAGACTAGCTCTGGAATCTTTCCTGAGTGTCTAAAGTCTCTTCAGCTCTGATCTCCACCCTCTCTCCTTTGTATTCATTGCTGACAGCTAAATTTACTCACAGCTTGGGTTTTCTTTTAGCCTGATGCCTAGGAGGTCTGCGACACTTAGTTGCCTTTGTCTGATTCAGCGTAGGGGAGGGGCTTTGTCTCCTGTTTAGCAACGTTACCTCAGGAACTGAGGTGGATGCTGCTCATAGGTGGGCAGGGCAATGCAAATCTCTGCTTGGAGAACAGCCGAGGTGGCAGTTTTTCTTTCGCAGATACTTTCTCTCTGCTCGTCTGGGTCCCTGGATGATCCACTGTGATGGACTGTAGTGGCGTAGGAGGCACCAGGGATCAGCTGCACAGCTGGGCGCTGGATCCAGGGTGCCACCAGCGGCTGGGGTGGAGGAGGGGGTCGGGAGTTCCCTCCTCTGGAGCTGAGAGCCTCCAATCAGCACCTCCTTAGATAGGCTGTTCCCTTACACCAGCATGGGGTTGCTGCGCTGAGTGCCTCAGCTAGGGTGGGCCCAGAGCTCCTGAGCTCCAAAGCTCCAAAGGGCAGGCAGTGAGCGGTGAGAGTGGCCCTGGGCTGCTCACAGGGTACTTCAGCCAGAAATGGAATCAGTATCTCTGAGGGACGGGTGTCCAGAGTCTCCCTGGGTGACCAGTGGCTTGGTGCTGGGTGCTGGGTGAGATGATGTAGCCAGGGAGGGAGCCGAGACCCGAGACTTCTGTGCAGGTGGGAGTCACATATAGTGGAGCAGCAGCAGCTGGGACCACAATATCCGACCCTGCGTGGGACCAAGGGTCCCCAGGCCTTCGACCAGTGCAGCTGGCGGTGGGCAGGGGTGTGGGGGAAGAAAAGTAAGAGTCTTTTTGGGAACTCACGTTCAGAGAATCTCACAATTCCACCTATGCTGTCGCCATCTTACCAGAACTCCCCAGGATGGCTATTTCTTATTGATGGATTGAACCTTTATCATTAGGTAGTGTCCTGTTGCATGTTTTTTAATTTTTGATAGCTTAAAGGTTGTTTTGTCTGATATTAAGATTGCAACTCCTGCCTTCTTTTGTGATTCATTTACCAGGAAACTCATTTTCCAACCTTCAACTTTGAGTCTGTGTATCCTTTGAAGTGAGTGCAGCAAATAATTGTGTCATGGTTTCTTATCCAGTCCACCATTCTGTGTCTTTTCAGTGGTACATTTAGTCCATTCATATTCAGAATGATTATTGAAATATGATTGTTTATCCCTGTCATGAGGTTCTCATAATGTGTTTCCTTTGTTTGCTTGTTTTCTTTTGGCTTTGGGATTTTATGTGTGTGTGTGTGTGTGTGTGTGTGTGTGTGTTTTCAAGTTTCTTGTTGCACTGTACTCTCTGCTGATTCTGTGCTCTTGGGAAGTGTGTGATTTATCTTTTTCTTCTTTCTTCTGTGCTTAATACCTTTTTTTTTTTTTTTGAGTTGGAGTCTCACTCTGTTGCCCAGACTGGAGTGCAGTGGCCACTCCCGGCCACCGCAGCCTCAACCTGCTGGGCTCCGGTGATCCTTCTGCCTCAGCCTTCTGAGTAGCTGGAATTACAGGCATGCGCTACCACGCCCGGCTGATTTTTTGATTTACTGTAGAGATGAGGTCTCGCTGCCCAGGTGGGTCTCGAACCCGCGGGCTCAGGCAATCCACTCACCTCAGCCTCCCAAAGGCGTGGGATTACAGGCTGAGCCACCGAGCCCAACTTGCTTAATACCTTTTTATGTGTCTCCTATAGAGCTGGTCTGGAAGCCTCATAATCTCTTAGGGATTGGATGTCTGGGAAGGATTTTAATTCTCCATCACTGATGAAGTTGAGTTTGGCTGGATAGGAAATTCTTAGTTTAAATTGTTTATCTTTGAAGACTTTTAATGTAGGGCTCCAGTTCCTTCTTGCTTGTAGTGTTTCTGCCAATAGGTCTGCTGCTATTCTGATTGGTTTTCCCTGGTAGGTGGTCTGACCTTTCTCTCTTGCTGCCTTTAGGATTTTTTTCTTTTGTGCCTACTTTCGGTAGGCAAATTACTATGTGTCTAGGGGTTAGTCTTCTCATGTGATGGTCTTGCAGGGATTCTCTGTATCTCTTGTGCTTGACTGGTCGCATTTCTGGTGAGATGGGCAAGTTTCTTGGATTAATTCCTGGAATACTTGCTCCACATTGTTCTCCATTTCTCTTTCTTCTTCTGGGATACCAATCAGGTGTAGGTCTGGCCTCTTGATATAATCACACATCTCTTGTAGGCTTTGTTTTTCTTTCTGCTCTCCTTTCTATGTTTTTTACAGTTTGGGTTAATTCCATGTTCTGGTCTCCAAGTTCTGATATTCTTTCTTCAGTTAGATTAATTCTGCTTTCCTTGCTTGTAATCTTGTTATTTATTTCCTGGATGAAATTTTTTATTGCCAAAATCTCTGTTACAATTTCTTTCAGTGTTACATCTTGTCTTTCTTAAGTCCTATTCACTCTTTCCATCCATTCCCTAACCCTGTTGTATTCTAAGGACAGTCTTTGGTGACTTCCATTGTTTGGACACCAAGGTCTGATTTTTCAGGAGTTTTGTATTTGGTACACTTGAAATTACCTGAGGTCTTCCTTTGGCTTTTGCTTATTTGTGACAGGTCTCTTGTTTTTCTCTTTAGTTCTATTATTCAGTGTCATAATACAGTTTTTGTGTAAAGATCTTTCAACTTCTTGCTTAAATTTATTTTTAAGTATTTTACATTTTATAGCTATTATAAATGGAATAGCTTTCTTAATTTCTTTTTTGGATAGTTTGTTGTTAGTGTATAAAATGATACTGATTTTTGTACATTTATTTTTGTATTGTGCAATTGTGCTAAATTTGTTTATTATCTTTATAGATTTTTGGTAGAATCTTTAGGGTTTTCTATATGTAAGATACTATCATCTGCAAACAGGAACAATTTTACTTCTTTCTTTCTAATATGACTGTTTTTAAATTTATTTATCTTGCCTAATTGCTCTGGCTATGACTTGAAGTACTACGTTTGTAATGCGGCAGCCCCAAATCTGAAAGGGCTTGCACGTAAAGTTCTTTATCTATTCCAAAGAAGGCACCCAGAGATCCATCAGGGAGATATTACTTGAGAAGAACTTACAGGAAGTGCTGATGGTGCCTGGTCAGTGAAGAAAGAATTCATGCCTCAGTACAGTACAGCAAGCGGTTTTATAATTAAGCAAGTTAATTATTCAAATTGTTATACAGTGTTTACCATTATGGTGTGTAAGGACACTGGTGCCCAAATTGCCCTCAGCTCTGCTTAATCACCTGTGCCCTGTGACAGATTCCTGGGAATACGCATATGCTGCAGAGACCAGCCTTGTCCAGAGGCTACTCCCTAAGGGAGGAGATAGGAAGAAGACATAGGGGAGAAAGAGTCTGTGTACAGACAGTTACCTCACAATGATGAATAGATTCTTATTTTTTCATGTTCTTAGATTTTTCATATATTCAGTATTTGTTTAGTCCCTACTTGTTAGGTACCAATATAAGGGGTAGGGCACAAAATACATTCAATAGAATTCTTAACCTCAGATAATAAATAAAAGATTTTAGATCTCAGAGAGTTTTTTCACATATTAGTGACAAAATACAGATTTGGGGTTTCCTTTTGTTTTGCTCTTAAACCATCTTTTTGGTCAATCTTAGCCACTATGTGCCTTCAAACTTCATTTATATGCTTATTATTTCCAATTTTATATTTAGCTCCTGAGTTATAGACTGATATTTCCAATTGCTCTTTTAATATCTATACCAGAAACCTAAAGATATTACAAACCATAAATAGCAAAGTTTCTAAATCAGGCACATTATAGTTAGCGACAAGTCTGTCATCCTGATATTCTTGATTTCATCAACTGACATCACAATCCTTCCCAGAATAATTAAGCATATGTTTAAAAGCATCATTGTTTCTACTTTTTTCTCTATTCTTACTATCTGTTTCTGAATCCTAATCCTATTCGTTCAAATATCTCATAAATCTCTAGTAATTTTCTGTCTTCTTTTAACTGCCATCTTCCATTGGCAAAGCATTATTTCTGGCCAATATTATGGTATTCACTGCTGTAAGCCCACTAACACTTCCCTTCTCTAAAACTACCTACAGTTCTTAGATCTGTGACAGGTCTGATTGTGTCACTCTCTTGTTTAAAAGATATCCCTGCTACTTAGAATGTTCTCTGCTCCACCTCTGCCTAGGGCCCAATCCTACTGATGGTAAAGGACTTGGACAAATGGATTTTAGGGAGAGATTATTACAGTAAGCACAATGTTGTCAGATCTTTGCTAGTAGCCTTGAAATAAGTATTCTATTTATTAGCGCTTTCAACTCATTCCTACTTTCCACAGACATTTTTGGATGCCATCTCAATTTCAGGATACAAAGATGGAAAAATCTCTTATCTGCGTACAACGTAGCCCAGTAGTTCTTAAAGCAGGCTCCCAAATTCAAAAGCATCAAGATCATCTAGGAACTTGTTAGAAATGAGAATTTTAGTCCCCGGCTTCTGCCTATTAAATCAGAACCTCTGGAGATGAGGTCCAGCAACCCCGGTTTTCATAAGTTCTTCAAGTAAGTGTAAGCCCCTTGAAGCTTGAGAAGTCTTAGTCTAATTACAGATGAAGAGTGGTGTGTAAACAAATTCATTGAAGGTGTAATGTTAGAATTCATTAAGAAGTAGAGTGAAGACTCCTGGGGTTAAGAAAGTGAGTGTTTAACTACGAGCACATTTTGGTAAAGGGGAAAAGGGATCAACATTCCAGGTGGAGAGTATAGGATGAAAAAAATCTCAGAAACAGAATATTGCATGCCTAGAAAACAGACATACAAAACATGTAGGGATAAGAAATTAAAGGTCATAAATTGGAGAGCATTCTATATATGCCTTTTCTGGCTTTTACACTACAGCTTGCAGGTAATGAAGAGTCAGTACTCGGCTTTGAGCAAAAATGAAATAAGAATAATAGGAAGGTTTCCTCCATGAAGTCTTTATGCATTATAACCCTTCCCTAAAGTCAGAAGTTATTCCTCTTTCTTTCCTTCCCCCAAAGTGCCAGATGCTTTATGTATCTCTTAAGACAATTTATATCTTGATTATAGTGGCTTATTTGCTTACTTTACCTCCCAAATTGGCTATCTCCTTGAGAGCCAAGAACCATTTCTTATTTTTCTCTATAGCTCCCTAAGTACATAGTAGATAGTAGACTGGCTTGCACAGAACAGTAATAAAATAAATAAATATTTGCACATTGAAACATCAGTGGTCACTCATAAGTCTCTATAATATTGTGGGAGTACTAACTTTGATTTATCGTAATGCAGAAACTTTATGGGCAACAATTAGAAAATGAAAACAGGTGTAGTGGGGTAAACATTAAGGAAATGACATTGACAGGTTTTGTGATATGGCATAAATTTTTCTTACGTCAGGAATGGGAGCCTATGTCTTTTACAGTATTTTTGGCAAAATATAAAGATACAGAGTTGCACTGTCCAGTACAGTAACTGCTACCCACATGTGGCAATTGAGCACTTGAAAAGTGGCTAATCCTTATTGAGATATACTTTTTATGTGAATTACATCCAAATTTTAAAGACCTGTTTTGAAAAATGTATGTAACATATCTCATTACAATTTTATATTGATTTTATGCTAAAATGATATTTTGGATGAATTGGATTAAATAAAATATAATATTAAAATTAACTTTACTCACTTATTTTTACATTTTTATGTGACTACTAGAATATTAAAAATTACTCATGAAGCTCACAATATATTCTATTGGATAGTGCTTGTGTAGAGATTATTTAACTCTATTGGTAACAACACTAATCAAATCTGATTATTTTTAAGATATGTAAAATGAATGTATCTATACATTTCAAGTTGAAAACTTATAATCAGTGGATGTTAATACTCTTAAAGAGAGGGCTATTAACTTCTTTTGCGGTTTATCTTAAACATTTAGCAAATGCAGAGTTTTTTGAAATATTTTTACTGAATGAATAAATGAATAAATTTAATGATACTTTTTACCAGTGGCATACATAAAGGCAATACTTTAAAAAATGTGTTCTCCAGTTCAAACCCAAGACAGATTTCAAGATGTAATAGTGTGCTGCATGACTTAATTTGTGTAATGTTAAGATACTTGTTGAACTTGGATGGATTTGGAGTTGATCATACTCAGTGATCTATCACAGAAACAAAGAACAGAGTATCATATGTTCTCACTCATAAGCGGACCTTGAACAATTATAATACTATAAGAAAGCGACTGGCAGTAATGGGAAACTGTCAGGGGAGGGGGCATGGGATTGGCAGTTGAGGAAAACTGCTAGAGGAGGGAGGGGCATACCTCCTCAACAAGGGTATCTGCATAATCAATGTTTGTATACGTAGCCCTGAACTGTACTCCGCATCTTTATAATGAAAAATTAAAAAAAAGAAAATTGAACAATGAAAAAACAAAAAATGTGTTCTGCAAATCCTACAATGTGTCAAGTTTTACTGGGAGTTTATAAAAACATGGAGTGATTGTCTAGAGTTTACATAGGCCTGACTCAGGTAACATATACCTAAATATATCATACATTTCTCAGGGCATTTAAAGAATTATAGTTTTAGCATTTTTGTATTTTTTAGGTATGAGATCAGATATTAAATTATAAAGCTTATTAATATAATAGACTACACTAAAGTATTGGCCGGGCTCGGTGGCTCAGCCTGTAATCCTGCGCTTTGGGAGGCCAAGGTGAGTGGATTGCCTGAGCCCCGGGGTTTGAGACCTGCCTGGGCAACTTGGCGAGATCTCATCTCTACAATAAATCAAAAAATTAGCCGGGTATGGTAGCACGCGCCTGTAATTCTGGCTACTTGGAAGGCTGAGGTGGAAGGATCGCTGGAGCCCAGCGGGTCGAGGCTGCAGTGGCCGGGAGCGGCCACTGCACTCCAGTCTGAGCGACAGAGTGAGACTCCACTAAAAAAAAAAAAAAAAAAATAGTATTTAAATTTAAATTACTATAATTATACATGTAGATGTTTAAAACACATATATTAAGTATATAAAATGATTATTAATTAGTAATATTAATTCATTAATAATATCCTAAATTAAATTACTTCTGAGTAAATGTAGGTAAAATATGAATCTATATTATTTAAATAAATGCTCAAGTTACATAGAATATGCATTAAGGTTTATTTATATATTCTTAATTATTAGATGCTCTAGAAATCTCAAAATACAATATTTTTATTTTAAGTTTCTAATTATGTGAATTTTGCTGAATATAATTGTAGGATATTGGATTAACAGAAATTTAATTGCCTTAACTATATAATAGAATTTATATCTACAAAATAAAATTATTTTGATAATTGATTAGCTTAAATGAATTCAATATAAGTTTTTGTCTTCAAATTTTTTTTACCTGAAACAGATTTCACTCTAAAATTTTGACCAATCTTTCTTCATTCTACTTTTAAAGTATTGCTAATATTTTCCAAGGCATGGTATAAATAACTTAATTAAAGTACTTAGTAGTTTTGCATGTTCTTATGAAATAGGTCCTTGAAATCAGGCACAGTGATTCATGCCTGCAATCCCATAATACCAGCATTTTGGGAGGTTGAGGTGGGAGGATTGCTTGGACCCAGGAATTTGAGACCAGCCTAGGCAACATAGGAGACCTCATCTTAACAAAAAATCAAAAGATTAGCTGGGCATGGTGGTGTGTACCTATAGTTCCAGCTACTCAGGAGGCTCAAATAGGAGAATCACCTAAACCCAGGACTTCAAATCTGCAATGAACCATGATTATGCCACTGTACTCCAGCCTGGGTGACAGAGCAAGACCCTAACTCAAAATAAATAAATAAATAAATAAATAAGAAGAAGAAAGAAAGAATAGATATAGGTCCCTCGCTTTCCTAAACTTTACTGGTCATGGCATCCTTAATGTCTCAGTAATTTTTTCATGGTACCCTTAGGCCCAAAGAACTGCCTAAGACCATCCTGTTTAATAAACAAATAACAAATAATAAAATAATAAATTAGGTCCAAACAGTTTACTAAGTATGTATATCCTAATATCTTAGTAGACATTGGAAAAATAATACACATAAAATGAAATAAATATACATCAAATGATTTTATTGTTAATAACTACAGTTATATTTCTATGAGATATGTATGACTTCTGTGTACTGCCCAACATCTCAAACCATGGAATCAGATTGAATATTAACACCCATATTACCTGTTCCACACCACTATTCTTACTGGTTTTCTTACAGTACATTTTTTATAATAGTAATCAACAAAACCAGCAACCAAAGGATAAGGCATAATTGAAAGGAAAGTAGTTAGCTCTAATCATAAAATGTTAACTACCTTGAGCTGATAGTTTACCTTGAGCTGATAGTGGTGGTATTCAACAGTTGTTACTCTTTAACCTCCATAATGTATCCCACTGTGCTCATACAGAATCCCAGGACAACTAAAAATGATCTATAAGTATATTCTCTGCATTACATCTAGGAATGTTTGCATGATGATCATATACGTCAAATGGCTACAACTCTCAAAAAAGAAATCAAAACAAAATAACTTACCAATAATCACTCTGTGCTTTTCTTATCTTTTTTCTTTCTCTCTCTCTCTCTCTCTCTCTCTCTTTTTTTTTTGTTTGGTCTCATTTTTGACTTCTTATCTCAGTTATTCCCCAACTTTCATTCATTTAGTTGCAGAAATTTCTGGTGTGAAGAAACTCCCAATCTTGAATCAAGATAGAAATAGAAAGTATTCCACAATGTGTATATCCTTCAAGACATCGTGTTGTACACAATAAATACATACAATGTTATCAGTCACTTAAAAAAAGAAAAACAAACTAAATACATATATTTATTACCTTGATTGTGGTGATAGTAGCATAAATGCATGCATCTGTCCAATCTCACCAGATTGTACTTATAAATTATATTCAGTTTTTAGTAAATAAATTATACCTTAATAAAAAGCTGGAAAAGAAGTTATATACATATATTTGTATAGCTATATATGTGAGTGTGTATAAAGTATACATATATAAATAGCTCCAGTAATTTTTATGGCATGGTTCTTTTTTCTCTAGATTTAATTTGCTTTTCTTGAAGTTTAAACAGTGAGATAATCATTAAATATAATTGTTCAATAACTAGCAAACAGTTTATCCTTTGAGGCCAGAGCACATTTTCAATATTAATAAAGAGCACATTTTTAAAAATGGGGCAACCTCCTCGGGTCCTCTCCCACTGTGGCAGCTTTTCTGTCCTCTCAATAAATCCTGCTTTCAAAAAAAAAAAAAAGAGCTGAACTAATTAAGGATATGTGGCTTAGGAAATATAGCACCTCCCTCCATAACTTTACCAATGATTACATTAATTTTATTATTTAATTTTTTTTACAGAGCAAGACTTGGAATAAATCTATCTTCTTTGACTTTTCTTATTCTTAGAATAAAAATATGAGAGAAAAGGGAAGTATATCAACAGAAATAATATGGATCTTTCCTTTCTTCACTTAATTATTAAAATAAGGCCAGTATTACATACAATGTAAGGAGGCAGGGCTTTATCTGTAGGGTAACAATGTGGCTGCCATTTCAGAAAATATATTTTCTTTATTGATGCCACATTGCCTGTAGTTTTATTACAGATTTGGGGCTAGGAGCATCATCTCTCATTTTATACAAATATTTCATTGAAATTTAACATGGTAACAATATGTCATTTACACAGCAATATGAATTAGTTTGCCAGATCACTTTCTTAACTATTTTTAAGGCTTTACTGACATAAGAACTTATTAAGGAAACGATAACTTAGTATGGTAAGGGACAAAATTTCAATTAAGGAATGTGAACTAGTAGAAGGTGATTGCTTTGAGGCTTCACTGTGAAAGGGAACAGGGAGGTGCTGAGTGGCCAACAAAGAATTATGAGAAAGGACCTTCATACTTTCTGTGCTTCACGGCAGTTCTTGTATTAAAATATTATCTTTTACATTGCTATATAGATCTCCAAAACCTGTAAATACTTAAATGCTTTAAATTTAAAGTGTTTGTTTTCAGAAGTAATGAAAAATATAGCTTCAAAGCAGGTTTACCAAAATGAAAAAATAGATTCATGCATCTATACAATTAAATATATATTGAGAACTGTAAGTAGACACCATTATTTTAAAGCAGTAAAAAAGCTGAAATATATCTTCCAGGCAGTTACTCTGACTGAACAGAAATTAATTTCAGAAGGAAGCTGAAATGATAAATTCTATGAAGAGTTTACCTGCTAATGTAATATATGTTCTTTAATATTGCAGCCTCCCGATGCAACAAAGATGGTCTCTCATCCAATTACAGGGGAAATTCAGGTATGAATGTTTATTAAACATCATCATTATATCATCTTTTTTGTCCTTTTTCCCATTGGTCTTTTGAAGTTATAAACACACTATTAGAATCTTTTTCATTCTATAACATATGCAGAACTTATTTGTAAAGGAAAAATACAATTTTGTAGCATAGTATATTAATATAAATATATTTTTTATGAAGTCTAATCATAGCTATGGATCTCTATACCTTGAAATCTGCCTAATACCTAAGCACATTTTGTATGTCAGTTACTTTATATTTGTTGAAGTTATTTCAAACATGACAGATTCTCCTAGAAATTTCAAGGTTTCTCTTTGAGTTGTATGAATCCAGTGGTTTTTTTCTCCTTTAATCAATAATTGCTAAATAATTGATGAGTAATTATTATAGAGAATTATTATAGTTTTTAATATGATAAGTCATAACTACTTCACAATTTATAAAATCCATTTAAGAAATTTTGGTCAGGAAAGTTGAATAAAATAATATAGATCACTATCTTTAAAATTATCTGTGTGTATCTGTATTTGTGTATTGCATTATAACAAAATTTATGTCTTAGTTTGGGTCATAATAAAAAACCTTAGAAAAACTGTGCTTCAAGTGATGCAAAAAAGTAGTTTAGAGTAGATAAGAAATGTCACATAGAAAGAATTAAGATAATAAAAATAATTACTATTTAAAGATAGGAAGTTTCAGATAATGAAAGACAATCTTAATCACATATCCAACACATTTGAGAAGAATTTTCACAAAAGACTTCACAAAGAATAGCAGGAATCTGAACTAATTTGAGGATAAGCATAGAGCAAGGGGAAATGCATTCCTAGAAGAAATGGTACAACGAAAGTTATTGCTGTCAGAGAGTATTGGAATGAAGAAGTCAGCTTGCAGAGATAGGCGAAAACAAAATTAAAAAGTACCCTACTCCAAGTCTAGGGATGTTAGCCATTACCTAATATAGCATGATCTCCAAATATTTTGGAGTAAGAGAGAGTCTATTTGAAGAGAATGTGTAATAAAAATTTATACGGCCATGGCTTACAATAACTATTATAAAGGGGAAGATGTGAAGACAAAGATCAATTCAGTGATTATCTAGGTACACACTGACAAAAGCAAAAGTGAAATATGAGTGTGGAAACAGAGAAAAAGTCCAGAATGTGTGCACCTTACTAGGAGGAAATTAGCAGGACTGAGACTGATTACCTGTGTACTCCTGATCTTGATATCTCTTTACTGTTTCTCATGACTAGAAAGCCTGTTTGTCACCAGACCTGATTTTTCTTCATTTCACAAGCAGCAAAGAAAATGCTAGAATTTCTGATTCTTAATATCTTTCTCTTTCTTTCCCACTTTAAAAAACAAAAAACTTCTGTCCTTGGACTAGTATTCTGTGTTTCTTTTTTGTTTGTTGTTATTGTTCTTTTTTCTTATTTTATGTTGCTTTCCCTTAAGCAGTAAGATTTAATTCTCTAATTGAAACTTATCCTAACAAGATTCCTTCTTAACTCTTGAGGTATTTTCTTAAGGCAGTGATTTCAGTTATTACTGTTATTATATTATTATTATTGTCAGTCTATATTTTAGTACCCGGTTATGGCACACAGTTATTGCATGGTATATAGTTCCCATTTCTCCTCTTCTTTAGCAGTATTTCGCTTTATTTTTCACATTAGTTTTGTGATGGTCAGAGAGACTCTAGGATTTTCTGGATTGAAACAGGCAATTGAAGATTCATTTTCTGCCAGGAAACATAACCCAATTAAAATTATGTTTAAATGAGGATGTTTTTAATTATGAAGTTTTAAATGAAAGTGTGATTCATCTAAGTTATCCTATTTTCAGTGTAAACACAGCATATCTCTTTTGTATGGATGATTTTTAAAGTTCATATGTTTCTTAAATATATAAAGAAATCATTTTTTAAGAAAAGATAACTAAAAATTAAATGGGCAAAAGATTTGAAGAAAATATACAAGGTCAATAAGCATAAGAAAACATGCTCAACGTTACTAGTCATCAAGAAAATGCAAATCAAAATGACAACGAGATATCATGTCTGAAGACCCAAATCAACAGGTGTGATAATTCCAAATATTGATGAGGATACAGAGCAAGCAAATTATGTAAACCAGCACAACTTCTCTGAAAAACTCTTTGATAGTATCTACTAAAGCTGAACATATGTATACAGATGCACCAACAGACATACTAAAGATAGCTCATGATCTTAGGCAAGTTACTTAGTATCTTTACAAAAGCACCTCAGAGGATTACCTTGAGGGGTAAATGAGAAAAAAATGTGTTCCTGGCACATAGTACTCCCTCCTTTAATCCATGGATAAACCTTCTACCTTTTCTTCCCTAATTACTATCAAGAATTTATTTTTTCTTTCCCAAGTTGCTATACTTAACCAAAGAAATTTAAAAATTTCTTTTCACAATAAATGCACACTATTTATTTTAAGTTTTAGAAAAAGTTCATATGTTTCTCTATGAATTTCCGCCTTTGAATTATAGATCGCTTCCTTTCTATTATTTGATTTAAAAAACCAGCAAACAAAATTAAGGTATATTCTAAATGATACCAAAATAATATTTCCATTGCAAAAGAAAATAATTTAACTCAACTATTAATACAGTTATTTTGATATGCAGTCTTCTCAAATATGTATTTGAATTATATCTTTTACTATTCAGTTATAACTGTGCAATAGCCAATAAGCATCTTTAAAGCAATGCCTCTTCTTTCTTTTTCAGCTACTAAAATTTTTTTAAAATATTATTTTATTAATCTAACCTCTTGCTCTATTAGAAAAGCAGGCACAGATAGAAAAACTATAGATTTAACATCAGATAATATATTGTAGGAAGAGGTCAAAGTCTACAAATTCTTAAATAATCTTACATTTCAACACTGACAGCTTTATCTTCAAATGATGATTCCATCTGCTACTAATTATTTGGCAAGGTGCAAATAATATTTACAATAAATTTACCAATTGACTAACTTATTTTCAAAATTCTAGTAATTGTAATAGTAGCATTAATAACATTTGCTATTTTAGTGAAAGCAGAAATTTAGTTTAAAAATGCAACTAACATTCACTGTATGATTTTTCTTCTAAATAAATTTTAGACAGGCCAGCCCTTTTTGCCGAGGAAAGAATGAATAGCATGTTTACTAGGAATTAAAATGTGCCTGGAAGCTCCCAATTAAATTAGACATTAACTGGTCTGTTCAGTTTCCAGTAAAATGAAAATGAGAGTGGATGCGTCTCATAAAAATTTTTTAACACTATTAAAATATTGTCTGAAAATGTATAATTTTTTTAATTTATGGGATATTTTGCTGTCTCCTAAAGCTTCAAATCAACTATGATCTTGGAAATCTCATAATACATATTCTCCAAGCAAGAAATCTTGTCCCTCGAGACAACAATGGTTATTCTGACCCTTTTGTTAAAGTGTACCTTCTTCCTGGACGAGGGTAAGTAAAGAAGCAATGTCTTCTAGGTATTTTATTCCACAACTTAAAAAATAGTATAATGTCTTTCACATTCTGATTTCAAAGCCTCACTTTAATTGAGTATATTATCTTTTTCTTAGTTTTCTCTACACATCATATTTATTTTCAATTAGTAGATAAGGTGGAATTAAACATTTGTAATGAAGTCTTAAAGGATTCTAGAAGAGCAGTGATCATAATAAAATGAGCCTTCATGAGAGTAAGTCAGCATTCCAGTGGAAACTGCTCCTGTGATGGATAACCAATCAGCTACTATGAAATCACTTAAGGAATTGTTTGTGGCAGGTTTAAGGAGTTAGCTTACATTCTCAAATTTGTTTGGGAAGCCAATGTCAAAGGACTCATATGTTACTGTTTATTTTTATAGGACATGTATTCAAAGATGTTAGATGTTTATTAAATAGCTTCCTGTTGTATCCTTACTTCCAAATCAAAGACTTAAAATAATAAAATACAATAAATAGGAGGTAGATGAATGAAAATATATTTTTAAATCTCTTGTGATATATAAATTGCTGATTAAAGCATGTTCTCTTTGGGGGGATATTTATTTTCACATAATAAATGCAAAATGCAGTGTTCTATTCTATAAACCATTACTCAAGAATAATGTAAAAACTGTGACCTGGGCCCTGAAAATCATTACACTTCCCATGAACAATTTATAGTAGCCAAATTAGCATGATAGAGACATAGGTAATCAACAAATGGAGATATAATAAAAAGAACTCTAGGTTGGTAATTCGAAGAATCTGTTTTTTTTTTTCCATTGTCCTTTTAATTTGGGAAGTGATATTTTAATATTTCTTTTTACTTGAAAATTTTCAACTGTGATACACAAGTAGAAAGAACAGCATAATGACCCACCATATATCTATCACTCAGCCTCAACAGTTACCACTTACTGACCGATCACATTTCATTTTTACCTTTATACACTCTCTTCATCCAGATTATTTTGAAGTAAATCACAGCTATTATATTTTTCTGTAAATATTTTAGTATGTATTTCCGAGAAATAAAGCTTTTAAAAATAATAAATAATAATTTTAATAATGTATACAGCCATAATAATTTTAAAACTTTAAAATATTCCTTAATTTCCCCAGTTGCCTCATACTATTTGCCTTGTTGGTTTGGTGACCTAATTGATATTTATAGAATATGCTACCCATCAATAGCAAATCACAGGTTACTTTCAAGTATACACAGAGCATTTACCAAAATAGACTATTTTCTGGGCCTTACCACAACCCTTGGCAAATGGAAAAGCAATGAAATTATACGAAGTGTGTTTGATTTTAGTTGGTTTTTTTAAGCTGGATTCAAATTAGAGTTATACACTGCATTTGAATCTGTTGCTTCATGATTATATTACCATGGACAGATCACCAATTTCTTTGAAATTCAGTGTCCTTGTCAATATTTTAAAGCCAATGAAGCCAGAATCATAATTTTTGGTTTATCAGTAGAATCAAATTAGATTACACTCAGAAAATAATTTGAAAATTACCAAATGCTATATCAAATTCAGTTTACAGCCTTTACTGTAATCTTTCCCAATAACTTTATTTAGAAATTTGGAATTGTTGGTATGGTGCTCTAGTTTTAATTTATTGAACATTTTGAAATACCTCAATAATTTTACACAGAGATTATCAATTAGCCATGGAGCCCAGGAAAAGGGTAATTTTTACTTTATGTTCATTAATTTGTATCTAGATGTAGTAGTTGTAATTATAATTGGGCAATACCTTTTAAAGTGAGTATAACAACAAAAATTTCATTGTGCCTTTGATTTGGGTCATTAGACCTCCAGTATTATTTAATGATAACATTATAGGCAAGGGGAAATCACTGCCCAAGGGTTTGTCTCTAATTGACATTTACTAATGAATGAATGAAAATAGAGCACTGCCATTTATGTGCTATCTCTTCTAATAATATCCTGGAGTTTCATCTTTTACACAATATGGGGGTACCTACCTTTTATTTATTTCTGGATATATTTCAATTAGAATGTTACAAACTTGAATAAACAGAAAGGGCAGGCAAGTAACATGAATATGACAGTTTATTCTGGAATGAATAACAGAGCACAGCAAAAACTGTAGTGAGATGGAGAGTAAATGCCCCACCTAAAGCTATCCTCAATTGATTTCTCAAACAAAACATCCCTACTAGATGAGGTTTGTCTCAAAGGCAGCTAATATACTACTCTTATTCTATTCCTACCGTTTTCATCACATTACTCCTAATTATTACAGTGGCAAAGGTCTTGGAATTTTCTACATTTGTGAGATATTATTTTCACTGTAGTTCTAAGATTATTTTCTGCCTCATGTCATTTATATGTTATGGTGTTGCCCTTCTAATTATTATTCTCACGTTTTCTTATTTCTATTCCTAACTTTTTTCTTCCTGTTTTTCCTCCTTTCCTATTGTATTCTTCACTGTCGTTCTTGGAATCAATGCAGTCAAGTCATGGTTGTCCAGAATGCAAGGTAGAGTTGGTTCTATTTCAGTGCCAAGCTATGTCTTTATGTCTCGAGTTATACTTTTTGCATTTTTATGTATATTCACCTACACTTCAACTTGGGCTCTAACTTTTATTTTCTAGTTTGTTATCAATTGAATCATGCTTAGAGCAAACTGTTTTGACCACATTTCTAAACAGCATTAGCAGATGTGTGTAATAGAACACAGAAAAAGTAGAAAATATTAAAAACAGAAAACATGAATAAAGAAATATCACCCTAAAAATAGACATAACTAAAGTGTTTTATCTATAATCTATGTACTAAAGCTCATTTACCTTCTTACATGATAATTATAGTTTAAGTAATTTGGGTTCTTCTATTACAAATAAAAAGATCCATTGTCACTTTTCAATAAGAATTAACAGACTCTAAGTATATCCAAGTTGCTGTGAAATTCATAATTTTGTCCTTCTTTATGACTGCATAATATTGTGTATATGTACCACATTTTTTTTCCCTGTCCTCTTTCGATGGGCAGAGTGGTTGGTTCCATGTTTTTACTACTGTGAACAATGCTGCAATAAACATATGTGTGCAGGTATCTTTTTCATAGAGTGATTTGAATTCCTCTGGGTATATTCCTGGAAGGGGGATTGTGGGGTCATATGGAAGATCGATTTTCAGATCTTTTAGAAATCACCAAACTGAGGCTATATTAGTTTAGACTCCCACCAAAAGTGTAGAAGTGTTCCCTTTTCCCCACATCCTCTCCAGCATCTGTTGTTTTTTGAGTTATTGATGATGGCCATTCTGACTGGAGTTGATCTGTCACAGAACCAAAAAACTGAGTATCACATGTTTTCACTCATAAGCAGACCTTGAACAATTTTCATAATACTATAAGAAAAGGATTGGCAGCAGGAAACTGCCAGGGGTCAGGGGAGAGGTGGGATTGGCAGTAGTGGGACTCTTCCAGGGGAAGGGGGTGCACAACTCATTCACAAGGGTACCTGCATAATGAACATTTGTATGCCTAATCCTGAATTGTACCCCACATCTTTAAAATAAAAAATTTTTAAATAAAATAAATAAAAATTTGAAAAAATTTTTTAAAATAAAAGAATTAACAGATTTTCTGAATGTTCAATGCTAGGTGTGTATCTCATCTTAAAGATAATAGGTGTCCTACCACGCCCAGCTAATTTCTGATTTTTTATTGGGTGTGTGTTGGGGGGGAGATAATAGGTGTCTGATGTTTTCCCCCTCACCTAATTCTGATATTGAAATATTTTCATGCGTTTAGAACTTCTGTGCCACAAAGCCGCTGCTATGCAATGTAGAATGCCATAGTCTGCTTGCTAAGGTGCATTAACAACAACATAAGAGCATCTTCCTTTGTTTCCAATAGTAGCAAAGTATTTTCTGATACAGTTCATAAGAAGTTGCAACATTATATTGTTAACTAAGACTATCTCTTAATACATAGCCAAGCATCATTTCACGTATCTCTTATTGCATTAAAAATTAAATGTTTCATTTAGTTGGGAAGGCTAATTATGTACCATCTGTAGCAATACAGTGATGAGAATTTTAATCCCAGTCAGATTATTAATGGTACAGCATTTATTTTTGTCTGTGATGTTAAAATTTGACATCTTTATTCATCCTGACAAGTCGTTGTTCAAAAGAAACTGTTTCTGATTTTTAAAGGCATACATATTTGAATATTTCAAACAATAAGTTTAGTCACTATAGCCTTTTTCGTGCCCCATAAAATTTTTCTCTCTTTGTAGCCATAATTATGGTAAACAGTGAAATTTAACACTGCGATGGATTCCTTGTTATGCCTGGGTCTGTGATCACAGGATGCAATCCCAGTCTCTTGGATTGATACACAAAATAAGCTTTGTTTCAAAGAGATAATGTTATTTTTAGAACAGACATTATCAATCACATTATTCAGAATCTCCCTCTTTTATCTAGAGAAACTGGATGGAAATTATCATAATGACAGTGATTATGTTTAGCTTAGGAAAGAACATGTTTTTTAAGAGTAAATAATGGTTGAAGGAGTCTGGGATGTCTTCAGTTACTATTTAAAAGATCTAAAAGTCACTTTTTCATCCAGAAGTCACTTTCATCGTATCTTTGAGAATTATCAGTATGAGAGGGAATTTTATTGACAAGGTACTAAAATTGTAAGTTAGACTATGTAAGCCAATGAGTGAAGTCTTTAAGTACTTGGGTTTGAATTTCAGCCCTGTCACTTAGAATATAAGATTTCTCTGAATGTATTTCCTCTTCTGCTAAAGAAAAATAATAGTCTCTTTCCCAGGCATTTTGTGAAATGCTCAAAGTAATATATCAAAAGTGATAAGTACATGGGGGAATCCAAAAAAAAAAAGGAATTATCTTTTGGAGAGTGGGCCCCTTGTCAAACACTTAGAATTTGTTCCTCCATATCAAAAGGTCAACCAAAGTTTTTATCAGGAGGTTTTGAGAAGCTTGCATCATAATTTGCAGAAGAAATGTCCCAAGTTGTGACTGGTTCTTCTACCATGACAACATATTATGTGTCTATACTGTACTAAGTGTTCAGCAGTTTTTTATCAAAAACAGCATGACCCCCATACCCTACCCTCCCTATTCACCTGGTTTCACCCCAAGTAGCTTTTTTGTTTGTTTGTTTGTTTGTTTGTTTGTTTGTTTTCCCGGATGAAAAGGGTCCTCAAAGGGAAATGTTTTGCTGAATTGGAAAAGGTGAAACAAACAGCAGAAGCATTAAAAGGCTTCAAAATTGATGAAGTATTAAAAGGCTTCAAAAACTGTTTTGAGCAGTGGAAAAAGCATCTCGATAGGTGTGTTGTATCAAACAAAGAGTTCTTTAAAGGTGACTAAAGTTTAAATATGTAAGAATAAATACACAATTTTTTATAAATGAATTCTGGGTTTTTTCCATCCCCCCCTTGTATAATGTCTGACACATAATAAGTTCTCAGTCAATGGTAGTTGTTACTATTATTGCTAGTAATGTGCAAATTTAATGCAGCCAATTGTCAGTTATCTCTGCAAAAAAGTAATACAAAAATGCTTGGGCCACTGAATTATATCAAATTATTTAATAGCATGATGTGGAAAATAAACAAAATTTCTTTAATAATAAAATGTAATACATCATTTATTTTTTAAAAAAATTGTTACGTCTTGTAAACTGATACAAAAAAAATTATGCTGACCCAGGTTTTTTGGCTGTTTTCCTTTCCTCTTCCCACCTTTTGATCAATATACTCATAAGCTTTGAAATGCCAAGTGTCAGACAAGATGAGGTGAGAAAAAGACAAAAAAAAAAAAAAAAAGCCTGATTAGTCCATGAACTCAATACTTGCCCCTGGATAATCAAGAAATGGAAATGAGCCTATTCATCACACTGTTGGACAAAGTGCAGATTTTTTTCTCACTAATGATATTGTGTTATGATTGTAACTAGTTTTAGCATAATTGTACCCCAATACCTAATTCCTGGCTGGACTTTCTCTAAACAGCATAGCAAACTATTTCCTCTGGCAGGTAGAGCTGTTGTATATATCTACAATATAATGTCCAAAACTTATTTTATTTCAACAGATTTCAGAGGAAACCAGTGAAGTACAAACATGTTTTAAGGATCCATTGAACAAACATTTATTTAGCATAGAGTATATGCCAGACACTGTGCTAGTTGCAAAGGTTAGAGTTGACAATCTAACTGTAGTCTCTGCCATCAGGGCAGAGATACCACTGTACAGAAAAACAGAGGTTACAAAATAGGATGTGCTCTGCATTTCTTTCTAAATTAAGGGAAACAAACTTACAGGAGTAATTTTGAAAAAAAAGAAAAGATACACACACACACACACACACACACACACACACACACCACACACACACACACACACAATATATGGTGAGTCCAGTAAAGGAAAAACCAAATAAAATTTCAAAAATGAATATCTTCAATACTTCACATAATTGTATGAAGTAATTACTCCAAAGAAGCATCAGGTTTTTTTTCAAAATTAAAAAGAGAAATACAGAAAACTTTTTGTGGGGGATTAGAGTAGAATAATAGAATTTCAAATATTTTCTCCTGTTTATTTTTTATCTGTATAACTACAATATCTACAATACCTACAAATTGGCCTATAACAGCAAATGAAAGAAAAAGGAAATCTACCAAAAAATAAAAGGGGTAAAAGTTTGGATTTTTTTTTTTTGGTAGGCACCATATTCTATCTTAATTAATTGACTTTTTCTTTCCCCTAATTAATAAACTTTTGATATTCTATTTGACCTAATTGTCCTAATATACAATCAATGTAATCTTCCTAGGAGGCAATGTGGTATGTTTACCACACAAGAAAGGAAAAGGAGGATGAAGTCTACTTTTGTTTCAGCCTGAATGTATGCTCATATTCAAGAATCCCTTACTTACCTGCCCACCTTCACCTTGTAAATCCGCAGATTTTGATATGGTTATGAGAATTTTGGAGAATTTTGCATTGTGTAATGTGGCAACACAGCCCATTGAAACCAGATACAAGATGGTCAGAATCTGGTAGTTATAAGACAGATGTTAGTGAAGGAATAGCTTTGTGTGGCCATCTCTGCATGTCAAGAAATGCAAGTGCACAAAATGCTATAAGGGTTTTCACTGGTGTTTACACAAGTCAGTTAGATGACAGAGGGAGCCTTAGACAAGCTGTGTTTCTTTTACTTTTGTTAATCATAAAGGCAGCTATACCTTGGGTCTGGAAAGAACTGGAGAATCAAATTCATTACTATGATTAAGATACTCTATTAAAATGAACTTTTAAGTTTACCTAATCAGTTTAGATTACTCTGAATATATCCGGTCAGAAATCAATATTTATAACAATTATCCCTAATTGTTCCACAGTGCTCACTTAGGATATACCATGCAGAATTTCCCTAGGCCACTTTAAAGACGACTCAAATTTTTTATGACATGGCTGTGTGTACACACACACATTATATATAATTTATATTATCTGTATAAAAATATATGTTCAAATTTATATTATCTGTATACAAATATATATCTAAATCAAAGTGGAGAACTTTAGATTATAAAGAATACAAACTAGACACTTCGGCTAGTGAAACCTGCAATTAAGAAAATGGATAGATGTCACATTTTATGATGGGCCTAATCAATTGAGTTTATGTAGCATATGTTTAAGAGCAATAAATAGGATTCCCTGTGTTTGAACCCAGGTCCTACCAGTTAATAATAATGTAACCTTGTCAACATGCCTTAATTCCTCTGACCTTCAGTTTTTCTCACCTATAAAATGAAGTAAGAAATAATACTTGTCTTAATTGGGTAGTTTTGAGAACTAAATGAGTTAACACATGAAGAGCACTTAGAAGTTTGCCAGAGAAAAAGTAGGAATTTAATAAATGTTACTTATTATTCTTCTTACTTTATAAAGACTTGCCTTTTAGGCAAGAATCAAATATGGAATCATATGTCAATACAATTATGGGTTTTGTAGGTGTCAACATGTACACTTCCTGGCATGAGGTGGCCTTCAATAATTTTTGCTAGGTATATAAGTGAAACAAATGACTAAATGTGGATATATAAAATTGTAATAATTATATATATGAATCTCGAAAAGACAGTAACTGATAAATCCTTTTGAAGGTATTTCAATACTGCAGATTATTTTAATATATATTGGTATACTTAAAATTTTAGTGAAAATATATGGGCTTTCATTTTTCCCATCTTGTTAAATAAATTATATGTGTTCAATTTTTTAGAATTTAAAAAATATAGCCGGGCTCGGTGGCTCAGCCTGTAATCCCGCGCCTTTGGGAGGCTGAGGTGAGTGGATTGCCTGAGCCCACAGGTTCGAGACCCGCCTGGGTAGTGAGACCTCATCTCTACAATAAATCAAAAAATCAGCTGGACGTGGTAGCGCACGCCTGTAATTCCGGCTACTCGGAAGGCTGAGGCGGAAGGATCGCCGGAGCCCAGCAGGTCGAGGCTGCAGTGGCCGGGAGTAGCCACTGCACTCCAGTCTGAGCGTCAGAGTGAGACTCCAACTCAAAAAAAAAAAATATATATATATATATGTATATATATGTATATATATATATAATTTTGCTACTGTTTACCATATTATAAATATTATTCCATGATAATCCCATAGGACTTCCCATGAGCTCACCACCTTGATAACTAAGTCCAAAACAAATGGAAACTTTAAAACTCATGCTACCAGTGTTTGTTTTCTAAGTAAACCAGCCTGTTGGAGTAGCCATGATTCTAATAGAGCAACTTAATATTGACTTAAGAGTGGTCCGTTGATTGTTTTCTATGTTATTATCCAAGAAACTCAAAAACATAACAGTTAAAGGAACGTATCTTACCAAAAATTTTTGTATTTTTTATTAAAAAATATTTTAAACACTGTAAGTTATAGAGAATATCCTAACAAATGCCTGTGTGCTTGCTATCCAGTTTCATCAAATATTAACATTATGCTATATTTGCTTCAGATTTTTTTAATAAAAGATACTTACAGGTATCCTAAAGCCCTCGATTTTTTTTTAAATAAAAGTTATTTATAGGTATCCTAAAGCCTACTGAGGTGTGCCAAGGGAGGGAGGGGCACACCTCATCAACAAGGGTACCTGCCTAATGAACATTTGTATACCTAACTTTGAATTGTACCCCACATCTTTAAAATAAAGAAAAAAAATTCTAATGGCCAAGTCTCACATCAGATTATAATTAAATCAGACCTTTCTTGGGGGTGCAAGCAGGGATGGGAGGAATATGAGTGGTGTTCTGAC
Source organism: Cephalopachus bancanus (assembly GCA_027257055.1). Taxonomy (NCBI): domain Eukaryota; kingdom Metazoa; phylum Chordata; class Mammalia; order Primates; family Tarsiidae; genus Cephalopachus; species Cephalopachus bancanus. The sequence goes on from JAPVLO010000686.1 coordinate 355,180, forward strand.
TGTGCCACCTCCCACCTCTAGAACTCAGGTAATCCCAGAATGCAGTTAATGTTGAGAATTACTGCCCTTGCATCTGACTAGTAAGAAAATGAAATCAGAGAGGCAAGGAAAATACTTGGCTGTAGGTCTGTTTCAAAAAGTGTGTGGAGTTTGAGTCTCAATAGCTGTGTCTAGAATGTTTAGGTAAATTAGTGGCTGTAGGAAAATACTAGTCATTCCAGCATACAGCAGTACTTGAGACCAGGAATGCTGGCTATACAATTTAGAATAGAACTACAGATTACAAGTGTTAAGTATCCAGTCCTTTTAGGAAAAAGCAACTTGTGAAGTCCAGATATGAGTCAGGACTCTATACAAAGAGGTTGTTTTTCAGGACTCTAGTGCCCATCAGAAATGAAATATTATCTAGGACCTGAGACATAAGCCTAGACAGAAAATTCAGAAAAAGGCAGAGAGTAAGAGGCCTTGTCTGTGCGGGTGCTATTTGCTAATAGCAAAAAGCAGTAATCTAATTCCTGTTTGGTGCCAGCTATAGATGTTCTATCAGGGTTAATTAAAATAGACTTTAAAAATAAGTTGTTTTTAAATGTGTAGATATAAGTTTCTAATTGTTGCTCAGAGGAAATGGAAATGTCAGAGGGATTAACACAAATGCCCCAAATTATAATAAATTAACAAAGATTTTTATTTGGTTTATCGATTGTAACATAAACTATTGACATAAATTAAGCATTTATATTTAATTAGAATTGCTTTATAACTACATTAAATATCATACTTCACCAAGAGTGTCAAAATATATTTTAAATGAATATATTTTAAGTATTCGGTAACAACTGTTTATGGAATTTCAGCTGTAGCAACAGCTGTTCTTCAACTGTTTCTCAGTCAATAAAATCATTACAATTTTTATAGAAAAAAATGAATTAAAAGATCATTTAGCTTGCTGACATAATTAGATGCAACTATGGAAAAGTTAAATACCAAATTATTATTTATGGTATAAGAAGACATTTATGTTACCATATAGTTCATATAATTATTTCCTACATTCAGGAAAGAGTAAGATTTCTAAAATTATAGTATAGTTAGAACATCTACAGGTATTTCTTTTAAAAAGTTATAATTAAGGAAAATGAAACTAAAGCATCTAGCATATTTTTAAATTGTCACTGTGCACTCAACTTAAAATAAGGTTTAAGACATGAGGATGATGAGATGATTATATAGTTATTTGAAACAAAGCATCACTTTGAAAAGTCTGCTTGTCCTTCAGCTTTACTGTGAATCAGTTAAGGTGAATAATCAAGATAACTCTTTCTTTTCTTTTAATTCAGTGCTGAGTACAAGAGAAGAACTAAATATGTTCAGAAAAGTCTTAATCCTGAATGGAATCAAACAGTAATTTATAAAAGTATTTCCATGGAACAGGTATGTAATAATTATTTCTAGGTGACAGATTTAGACTAATATAAAGATAGAGATTTTTAAAAGTACTCAAATTCTGGGTCCATATAAATTTTACCATAAAAGTCAAGAGTTGAGCAAAATTCATGCAAGAAATATAGCCAATGCGAAGAAATGGGTGGAGTTTAAACATAGGGTGAATGCAAATGTATGCATTTTTTAAAAGCAGCCTAAAATAAAATAAAACAAAATTAAAAAAACTGGTGAAATCTTTTCCATTGATTATTTCAAAATTCCAGTGGGCTGCCATATTTATCTTATTTTGAGGGGAACATATTTTCCAACTGGCTATATTTTGACTTTTGTAAACAATACAAAGAAAAGCAAGATTCAATACGTAAAAATTTATTACTCTACCAGGCAACATTTTAGGAACTCATCTCTAAATTCATGCCTCCTAACTGACACTGGAAAGCTAAACTGTACTGAAAAAGGCAGTGATGATTAGTGTAAAGGAACATCACCAAAAATAAGCAACTCACAAAATTGCAGCAGTATACTTCTGAAAATCTGCATTTCACAACTTTGCATAAATGACAGAAAATAACTGATAATTGACAAGGTTGAATTCAGAGAGAATACAAATACAGCAGGAAGAAGGCATCCATATAAAACAATTTACAAACAAGTTGTCTTTCTTTCTTTTTTTTTTTTTTTTTTTTTTTTTTAGTTGGCGTCTCACTCTGTCGCCCAAGACTGGAGTGCAGTGGCTGCTCCTGGCCACCGCAGCCTCGACCTGCTGGGCTCCGGTGATCCTTCCGCCTCAACCTTCCAAGTAGCCGGAATTACAGGCATGTGCTACCACGCCCGGCTGATTTTTTGATTTATTGTAGAGATGAGGTCTTGCTGCACAGGCGGGTCTCGAACCCGCGGGCTCAGGCCATCCACTCACCTCAGGCTCCCAAAGGCGCGGGATTACAGGCTGAGCCACGGAGCCCGGCTACAAGTTGTCTTTCAATATGAAGTTTTTAATTTGTCCTCTAGTAGATTAGTTTATGGAGTTGAAGCTGAGTATAAATTATAATCTCAATTATAAATAAACTCTTCTGCAGAAATAAGACAATGCTACTATGTTTTTTGGAAACCACTGGAATAAAACCTATAATTCAAACACTTCATTTAATAATCTTGGAAATTTTTGCAATCTATGAATTTTTTATATTTAAAGACCATTTATAAATTCTGCTTTCTATTTTTAAGAATGAGTAATGTAGACAAATAGGAGAAAATAAGATTTATCACTTTGTTCACAAAATAATATGATCATTTATTATGATCAAACATTAAATTGGACTGCATATCACTGAAATTTTAGATAATATTTCATACAAAATCCATATTGTGTTAGCTAAAATTTCAAGTATTAAATGGAAATGGTTTAAGAAATGAAAATAAATGTGTTTCTTGTATGTTTATAATAAAATTTTTGATGGAAAGATAAGGTTAATGAGATTCTTTTTTGAACTGTAGCTTAAGAAGAAAACACTGGAAGTGACAGTTTGGGATTATGATAGATTTTCATCCAATGACTTCCTTGGAGAGGTGAGCCTCTGATTTCCTTTTAATTATTTGCTGACATTTTAAGCAAGGTACAAAGTATAGTTTATAAGTTTATAAGATAGTCATTTCTGAATAAAATTATTTGGCAGATAGGTTTTTTTAATTAGTTTTTGTTATTTCCTGATTTGCTCATTGAATAGATTAATAGCAATTCAAAAAATGGTTTTCACTCTACCACTTGATAGATTTTATAATTATAAATATAGAATGAAATATTGTTTCCATAGGAAGTTATGTAACCATGTGTTTGCCCCCAATGATGTTTGAGATAACTGATTTATTATGTTATAAAACAAGCTAGATTTTTTTAAAAAGCATTTTTGGGTTATTTAATTGTTGTTTCTTACTGCATCTATGAATGACTTAATGTGACATTTTGATTGTCATTTATGATGAAGTAATCCTAAGAAAAATCTCTCAAAATATTTTAAGAAGCAATACTAGAAGGAGGAGAAAACAATTTTTACATAAATGATCAACGAATCAAAGTAACCTAATCATGAAACTGGTAGAGTGATCAGATCTTGTGATTTAAAAAATCTATGATGTTCCAAAAATATACGTTTTTTGAGTGCTCTGCTTAGAGCAGAAGTTATGAAGGAATGTTAAAAATAAATTTTCTCCAATAAATTCAAAACCTACAAAATATAATATCCTTTTGATAGAGACTATTTAAAACAGTTTTGTAATCAAGATGATAATTAGCTTATGTTTGTTTCTTAAAACTTTGTTCCTCTCTTTATACCAAAACTGAATCATTGACCCATACTTTCAGTCTCCATTCTGGTCCAGCACTTGGATTAATCTTGATTTCAGGACTACTCTAGGAGTATTATATCTCACATTATGTTATGTATTATATTTTAAAAAACCAACTCACTGAAGTCCTTCTAATTTATTATCTTCTTATGTCCAAATAAGCCTAAAGCATATATCCACTGGGCTGATTATTTCTTTATAGCTCATCAAATCTAAGATGCTAACAACTATAAAATGCATCATTATTTTCTTACTACTAAGAAAAAAAAAATGTTGTCAATTAAGCCATTACATAGTGCTTTCCTGTCATCAGTTGTTAATTATATCCTTAACTCAAAATGGAAACTATGTTTTTTGTTTGTTTGTTTGAGTCGGAGTCTCACTCTGTCACTCAGGCTTGAGAGCAACAGCACGCTCACTGCCACATCAGCCTTGACCTGCTGGGCTCAGGTGATCCTTCTGCCTCAGCCTTCCAAGTAGCTGAAACTATAGACTACAGATGCATGCCACCATGCCCGGCTAGTTTTTGTGACTTATTTTGGAGACGAGGTCTCACCACGTTGCCCAGGTTGGTCTCAAACTCCCCGGGCTCAGTCAATGCTCTTGCCTTGGCCTCCCAAAATGCTGGGATTATAGGCTTGAGCTACCACTCCCGGGCTAAAGTATGTTTTAAAATAAAAGAAATAAGTTAGGAATTGCAAATTATCCCTTCTTTTTATTTTGTCCTTTTTGTGACTAAAATCAAACATTTTTCAAAGTTGTTAGCCAAGTTTAGGACTAAAATGATTTTTTATAACAGCTACAAAAATTTTATTTTATGAAAAGATTGAATTGTGACTGCCTTTTAACATCATATCCAAATAACTTAGTAAACAGTCAAAAATTTTATATAGTTCAATTTAATCAAACATTTATTAAGCATTTAATATTCACAAGACATTGTTCCCAATAGCATGGCAAAGTAAAATAAGGAAGACAGTAGCATCATTCTCAAAGGTTATATTGAATCCTTTGGTGTATATACTTGAATAAATTTTAGATCATTGGAAAAAAGTAACAAACCAATTACAGCTTAATTTATAAATTTTACTGATATATTACTCTTTGTTTCAGGTATTGATTGATTTATCTAGTACATCTCACCTGGATAACACTCCAAGGTGGTATCCTCTCAAAGAACAAACAGAAAGCATTGATCATGGCAAGTCCCATTCCAGTCAGAGCAGCCAGCAGTCCCCAAAGCCATCTGTTATCAAAAGCAGAAGCCATGGTATCTTCCCTGACCCATCCAAGGGTAGGAAATACTTCAACTAAAAAAAGTTTTTGTGCATTTGTTTACTCAGTATCTTGACTGTGAATACCTGTATATGTAACATCTATTGATATGTTAGAGTATATTGGAAAATATTTAATATAGTGCATGCAAAAAGTGATGGTATAGAATCAGGAGAAATGGGCTTTAGTCTCAGATATATAGTCTTAGGTATATAATTTTGTAATCCTCACTCCTTTGTCCATTTTCAACCTGTAAAATGGAGGAAATTGGACTATATGAACTATTTTGCTATTTTGTTTTCTCCCTCTCAAAACCCATCATAATATGATTTTAGAAAATGTACTAGCTAGCTCATAATGAAAATATAAAAATCCCTACCAATTAATTGACTAGACATAGTTGTCATTATCATTTAGGTATATTTTTTCTAATTTTTTGAATCTCTAATAGTTCATATAGTTTAGCCCCATGGATATAATTTTTCATGCTGCTTTTTATTTATCATATAGAGGACACTTTTCTCATGTCATCAAAACAATTGGTATGCTGAAATTTATTTAAATCTTTCCTCAGTGTTGGGCTTAAGCTAATTTTTAAACTATTTTTATTACTTTTTAAATGACCATGCCATACATTAAGTTTGGCAATATGTAAGTATACACAAAATTCTCATTTGAATGAGCTTTTCCTTTAAGATAGTGGTCCCCAACCTTTTTGGCATCAGGGAATGGTTTCATGGAAGATAAATTTTCCATAGACCCAAGGGGGAGAGGGTGAGATGGTTTCAGGATGATTCAAGCACATAAAATTTAGTGTGCATTTTATTTCTATTATTATTATTCCATTGTAATCTATAATGAAATAACTTACAATAACTTACTTTTATAGTAATAAAAAAAGAGGTGCAGACAAAAGTGATAAATAAAATAATGGGCAGGCCATGGGCAAACTAAAATAAGTGTTGAATTCTTACTTAAAGCCTGTCATCAGATGCAGTTATATAGTTGAAATACATCAACTCACTTGCCACTCACTGAAAGGGTTTTGATAGGAATCTGCAAGCAATTGATTAATAGTGGTCTCTGTGCAGTCAAACCTCACTACTAATGTTAATCTGCATTTGCAGCCACTTCTGAGCGCTAGCATTACTACCTCAGCTCCAACTCAGATGAAAATGCACAACCTAGGTCCCTCACACGAGCAGTTCACAATAGGGTTTGAGAATCTAATGCCACCACTAATCTGACAGAAAGTGGAGCTCAAGTGGTAATGTAAGCTGTATTACCAGGGAACAGCTAGCTGTAAATGCAGATGAAGTCTCCCTGGCTGGCCCACCACTCCTGCTGTGCAGCCCAGTTCCTAACAGGTCACAGACAGTTCCCCAGTCCATGGCCTGGGGGTTGGGGACCCCTGTTTCAGGAAATTCATTACCAACTGTCCTACAGCACACATTAATCCTCATCATAAACTGAGTTACTGCCGGTATGGAATTGCCGTGTGCTATCTTATCTAGACATACTAAGCCATGTATAAGTATTAAATATAATTTTATATTGGACTTGAGTATTGCTTCCTTGTGTCCTTTTCTCAGAAAACACATCAAGTTGGAAGTGGTTATTTATACATGAGAAGGGAATGAATCTTAAGTGCAAATGTTCTAGGAGATGAGAAACTGAGTCCATGTCCAGTAGGCCATTTAGTTAATATGGTAAACCTCTGACTACAATGATTGCTGTAAATTACTTATGAATGAGTTTTATAAGTCCATCTGTGAATTCCATTTAACCAACTCAACTCGGTCCTGCTTAGCATTCTTCAAGGACATTAGAATAAAGACCCTTCTCTTTATGATTACCTTAGGAAATGTGTGATCTATATATCCTCTACAATTGTTTGAGACAATGAATCTACAATCTCCACATATAATATTTGCTAGTGACTCATACTCTTTCATACAATAATTCACTATATTTTTGCTAAAAACTCCTCCTGCAGTAGTTTAAACCTACTGTCTCCTACCTGACCTCTACTAGAATTACGGAATTGCTTAATGCAACTGGAAGTTAATATATTCATTACTTGAGGCTAAAAAGAATATATTTCTCTTTTCAAAGTTATCTGTTCTCATTACTATTATCCTTTTGCTTTTCCTCCCCAAAATTGTTTTCCAAATATTTAATCACATTCCAGTATGGTGAGCAGTTGCATAAATAAGCCATAATAAGACACAGAATTAACATAGATCTTCGACAGTTTCAAGTTACGTGTAGACCAAGCTTGACAGGAAGAATACCAGACCAACTTTAACTCATGTTTTACCCTTTTATATCCAGACATGCAGGTTCCCACCATTGAGAAATCCCATAGTAGTCCTGGTAGCTCAAAATCATCGTCTGAAGGCCATCTCCGCTCTCACGGACCATCTCGCAGTCAAAGCAAAACCAGCGTTACTCAGACCCACCTGGAAGACGCAGGGGCTGCCATAGCCGCTGCCGAAGCTGCCGTGCAACAACTCCGCATTCAACCAAGTAAAAGACGCAAATAAATTCCTCAGCATGGCAGCTTAATGTTCATCTGTTGCCTTTCTTTCCTGCTGTCCTTCTCTGTTTGCTTTCTGTTTTTGGCATCTCTTGCTCACTCTATTCTCTGTTCTTTTGTCTGTGTAAGAATAGTATCAATACATAAATATGCTCTTTCTTATTTAGATTTTTTTTTAGTTTACGTAGACTGAAATAAAACTGGCTGTTTCTCCTGTGTTTTCACCATCCATCAACCTGGCTCATAGTATTTGGTAGCTGTGTCTGTGATGTTTGCAGGCAAAGCAATGTTGTGTGTCCTTTTCATGTGCGCTTAAATATCCTTTAGAATATAGAAATTAAAAGCACAAGTGGCTGCCAATTTTCCAAGCATTATACCAAAAAAGCACACACACTTGTATTTAGAGCAGATCAGCAATGAGATTCTTGTATCTATAAACACTCAAGAACTCTAGGCAGAGGAGTAATGCAACCAACAGCCAAGTTCTAGCACTGGGGGGGAAAACTATTTCAAGATAATACTTCAAAACACTAATAAATTATGCATGTGAATGTTGTAGCTTTCCATGCCCCCAAAAAGTTTAGTTTTCTGAAAAACCTGTGAAGAAAATCACATTTATTATGTCCTAAAATATATATATATATAATATTAATATATGTATAAGCATATGTGAGGAGGCAATGTAACTTCATTAAGGAGCACAATTGGGTCCATTCTGTTGGATAACTTTGTATATGATAACAGATTTTACAAGTTTTTTTTTTTTTTCTATCAGAAATCCTTTGAAAATCAAGATGTGCTATGTCTGGTAGCTGTAAATCAATTAAAACCTAACAATCACCCATCTTAATTGAAATATTTTCATGTAATTGATGAAAATTTAGTCAATTGAGTAATTATAGAAAAATGTAATACTTGCAAATACTTCACAAACGTAGGTGCCCCTGTTACTTCTAAGAGGCATTAGCCAGGCAATGGAGATAGGTTGTTGCTCTCCTGATCTCCCTAGTCATCATTTCCAAAGAAACAGCCAGTTTTAATCCCCTTTAGTGCTGTGCATGTGGTGTCATTTTGGCATTTGCAAACACAACTTATTTAAATAGAGCAAAATGACACTTCTGTTTGCATGAATAACATTTAAGCTGGTTCCATCTGAGGATACATACTCTGGGTTTCCATTTCACCCACACCGCCACAGCAGCACATAAAAGCGGTCAGTCTAATCATGCCAGGAAGCAGCACAGACACAGCATAGCAGGAGTCCTCCCCATTCAAAGAACTCAGTCTGATAATCTGCCTCCACCAGCCAATGGCAACCAAGACCAAAGCCAGCTAGCCCTCAGGAAGGTGATGTCTGATGGACCAGTCAAGCCAGAAGGAGGTGAGCAGAAAGGCCCCGTTCAAAGCACACAGCAAGAACATCCCCAAATTTAAAGCGCTCATCTTTAATTTTTTAGAGATTGTCTGATAAAATATGTTTATCCACTTTTTAATGTGCTTTTGTGGGCATGGCATTTCAGGACTTCATCATCACCATGTAAGTCCCAAGATCAGTCCCGTAATATATTGACTACAGTGATTTGTATTTTTCTATGCTCTGGGCATCTTTTGACTTTTGTTGGGAAATAGATTAACAATATTCATATTGCAGAATGGAATGCATGCTACTAACCTAATCTGTTCAAGCATGACTATAAATATGTTACATTGTGATAAAAGTTTAAATTGCTCACAGTTCAAGTTAGTATACCAGTTGGAATGTAGATCAGTTTTTGTTGCATATTATTTCAAGTGTAACTTTTAAAAAATTTAGTGGACTTTGGAAATTCTTAGAGGAAAGTAAAGGAAAAATTGTTATTGCACTCACTCACCTTTACATGGTGAAAGTTCTCTCTCAATCCTACAAGCAGACATTTTCCACTCGTGTTTCCATAGATGTTAAGTGTATCAGATGTGTTGGGCATGTGAATCTCCAAGTGCCTGTGTAATAAATAAAGTATCTTTATTTCATTCATAAACTACTGGGTTCTGAGCCATTGTTATATGATGCAGCTTAAAATGAGTGTGTCAGTTTTTATTTTCTCATGTGAGTTCTTGCAATTCTAGATTCTAAGTTACTGCTCCATTGCTAGTGAGAGCTGTAATGATAGGACATTCGGGAGCAGAAGAAGGTTCCATGTTGGAAACATTATAAAATAGATGGAAAATTATTACCAAATAAAAGCATCAGGCTTACATAAAATTGTAAATAAATAATGAGATTGGGCTATACTAGACAACACTTCTACTATTTCTCTCTCGATATCTAATCTACTTTGCAATCTTCTCAAGTTCCTGGGTAGAGAAAGGTAAATTCTATGAGCTCTTGCTCTGAGGAAGTAACTAACCTTGATACCACAACTGTGTTCAGAAAGGAAAGCAAATTTACTTCTGTCTCTAAACTGACCCCAACATTTGTGAAATTTTCCCCAAGAAGAATGCTGTTAGCAGTGGCAGGAATCTGACTAGGATGATTATAAATTGTCTTCAAATTTAGCTCAAAAACAACATAAAAATAAAGATTTGAAAAAAAGAAAATAGGATAGTAGCTTGCCCCCTTAAGTTCTTTTCAGCCCTGAAATACTTGATTTTATGATTCTATATTTTCCAAAACAGTAAAATCAAGCCTTATGCTTTCCTACTGCATTTTTCTTTATTTCATAAAATTAAGAATATTTAATATGCTCTTCTGCCAATTAATAGGATATTTGAGGGCAATATAAGATGTATGTGTCAATACAAAGGGCAAGCCATTGTGATGTTTCTTAAATTAGCTGGTAATTAAGAGAACAATTAACTTAGACATTAGGATAATTCTGAATATGTGTTTGTTCAGCCTAGTTTATAGATTATAGCCAAAGCACAATTTCCCTTTTCTTGCTAGACTTGCTAGAATTGTACAATAGTATTTAAAATTCTTCCTCTCATCTTTTCTTCCAACAAGTAAGTTTGGTTGATTTTTTCACATTATTCAATTTCTTACTTGAAATAGTCTATAAATTACACGTCACAGTAATCAAACACTTCCCTTATTTCACATCTGACTTTTAATTATCATAACTTAAGTATTACTATATAATATTTTATATTTTATATGATTTTTCCCTAGGTGTGATTCTTAAGACTCTTATCAAAATTTTTAATCCTTACTTTTTCAATAATGTTTTAAGAGATTTTCTCATGCATTGAAATTGCTGTGATTGAAGTAGAAGTCACTCTTTATTGAAATCACAATCAAAAGGAAAACTGATAATATAGCATGCTTTCCTATTTGATTTTGTTCTAATTATGATAAATATAAATCCTTGTTTTCTAAAATATAATTTTCATGCTACTATAAATATACCAATAATATAATTGATTCATACATTTTGCCAAACACCTAATAGCAAACATATTATAGGAATATTTCATATAAAATGCAATATAATTTGTTTAAAGTGTGGAGAAAGAAACTAGTCAAAGATATAAACATATAAAGAGCCAGCAAGTTCCCATTCACTACTGCAGAAGAATTAGATATAGTTTGTAAGTGTTTGGATAAAAGTCTCCCATTTCAAACCTCACAAAGATGTTCATATAATCTCATTTGCATTCCAAAAATAATATTCTGCATTTGAATAGTACTTCATGTTGTACAAAGTGTTTTGTCATCCATTTTCTCATTTTATCACACTAAGTGGATGAAGTATTTGTTCTAATGTTCTTATCCCTGTTTTAAGGGTGAACAATCAGAGAGCCAGAGGGCTGGCATGGCTGACAGAAGAACACACAGTTAGAAATTTTCCAAACCAGCAAATATCACCTTGTCTCATAACTGCCTAGTTGCGATTTTTAAAACAGGAGAGTTCAGAACTCTCCTGATTTCAATAAAAACAATTGTCATTTACTTATTTGTTACCTATCACTCTTAGCTACTTCTAATTCGTTGATTCTTACAAATGTTCTTACAGATGATTAGGGGTAACTAGAAATGATGGCAGAATACAATTTATACTTTCTCTACCTAGATGATCCTCTTTTCTAAAGACTGGTGATTTAAACCAACAGAAGAAAACCTTCCCACTGTGCAAGACCAGTGAGCCAGTAGGGAGGGTTCATCAAGCAGGCTGTGTGTACATCTGTAGGCTTTTCTATCAAGGGTGACAAAATTGTCCCTAAAGAGCTTTTCAAATATTTTTTGTAAGCTTCTCAGCAGATTTCTGCTTGAACTAGCATAAAATATGGGTCAAGCAAGAATTATAGAGTGAGCCAGAAGGAACTTTTTCTCTCCCTCTGGGCTTTAGTTGCATGCTAGGAAACCTGAAGGGAAAGATTAGACAGATTGTGCCCAATCATCTTGATATCTAAACAATTCTGTTTGTATTTAGATATCTCTGGAAATGTTTCTTTTGTTCAAGTCATTGGTTTGGTTAACACAGAACCTACCATTTCACAAGATTTTGTTGTTGTTTCTTTGAAAACCATGCCAAAACCAAAACAAATTGAAGCATTCTTAAAACCTTGAAGATTAATTTAGTTGACATCTAATATATTATATTTCAAGTACAATTTGAAAATTCTTGAGCTGTTTTTGTTTGAATCTAAGATTTTAGGTATTATGTGTTAAATTTAAGAAACAGAAAATTCAGGATGGGTAGAAATATCCCTTTACGCTGGGCAATAAAACAAGAACCATCAGGACAGGTTGGAGAGTCTAGGTGAGAAGATGAATCACCAAGTAAGCCGTGCATGGGAATATGATTGTGATTCCTTGGTGTGGCTGATTGTAAGAGAAAAGCCCGAAGCTACTTCCACAGACCACTACTGGAAACCCTACTTTCAATAAAGCTGATTTGCGGCACCTGTCAAAGAAGAGTTTCATATCCATGTTGTCTTGGCGAACTCTTAGCAAGCCATAACTCTGTGGGAGCTGCTCTCTTGGGCGAGTGGTAGTGGGTGGGCGAGAGTGGGAAAGGGTGGGAGGGCACTGGGAGTGGAGGAAATTGTTGGTTATAAAAGGTAATAGCTCATCAGCATCCCACTTTCTTCTGACCCGAAGTAGATAGTCCCTTCTGGTCACAAGGAATTTAGCCTTCTCTGTTTCTGCCCATAATAGAAGTAAAGAAAAAAAATCAGAAGAAAAACCAGAATGAGTTCATTTGGGAGTGAAGTCTTCTTTCACACTGTATGTATGAGGTTGATAAAAACAAATTTTACACTCCTCATTTCCATGTGTTTGTGAAAAAAAATTAAAACTTTTAAAAACCTTAAACAGTTAAATTTTTTTAAAAAATCAGAAATGTAATGCTAGGAACACAGCAAACATCCAGCAAATCTGAGAGAATTAATTTGGATGATTTCAACTCTAAGTTCTGTGCCTATTTTTCTGGTGGTGAGAGTTTTCTTTTTTGTGTTGCTGCCTATGCAAATCACAATGCTTTCCTAAAATTTTGTTTTTTGAGAGATTCCACGTTTTCTTGGAATGACTGATTATGCATTTTCAAATCTTTCTGTAGTCATTGAAATGTATAGCCAGAAGTATCTCTCTGTATATATACAGTCATAGACGTAAATGTGTAACTCTGACCATATGACACTACCTTTTGTTTATGGACCTTCATTCCTGAAGGTGAATCCACTATCCTGCCATCAATAAGTACTTTTCCAGTAGTAGTCATGGATCTGCTCCTAGCCATCCCCATATATTGGCCCGGTCGACACTGGGGGTTTACAGGTTCATTTAGTCTGACACGAATAGCAAGACCAACTGGCCCATGCAAATACCAAACGTGGCTTCAACATTGCATTGTCTTAAGCTTATGATCTAGTTCTGGACTTACATGATGAGGATGGGACTATTTATACATGATCTAAGAAGAAAAGAAAGGATTAATTTTTAACATGCCAAGTCTCTTAAATACTATATGTCGTTAATAATAATATCCATGAAACCTACTTTTTGAAGTGCAAATTATTGTGCTTTAGGTTTGAGCAAAATATTTTCCAAAAGTTAGTTTATCAAATTACCACCATGGAGCAGGACCTATGGAAATAAGACAGGCAAGTAAATGGGGGAAGTAGATGGGAAGGCTGATGGAGACACAATGGAGACGCTGGACAGTCAGGGTTCAATATGAACGTGGGTGGGGAACTTTTTCACCTGGGTAGGTGGGATCACGGAACTGGGGAAATGCTACCTAAGGAGAAGTGGAGGAATGCCAAAGACAGTGTCTGGCTACTTAACAATATTGCCTAATGTATTCATGCATTACTTCTTTTTCCACTTTTCATCCACGTGTATTACATACATTATGTAAAATCATTATATTTCACCTGTCTTCCATAATGCAAGATGTCCTGGGGGGTGGGGAGGAGCAAGTGAGTATGGGATAAGATGGAGGGAATCTTCATGTGTACTGAACAAGGCTAAGAAAATATTCATTTTTATTTTTATTTTATTACTGTTCTTTAAGTATAAATACATAATTAATCACTGAGAAGTCAAAACACTAGGGACTTTAAATGAAAACATCTTACATCGTAACTATAGAATTGTGATTGAGGTATTGAGTTTGTTAGATGTGTGAATGGAAATGTCATAGATATAATCATAGCTTTATACCTTAATGTGTTTTAAAATACTGAAAAATACAGTTAATTAAATAATAATTGGCACAAAAACTATTTAAATATTAATATCATAAATCAAACAGGGCAGAAAAGTTTTCAGAAGAAATAATAATGAAGTATAATTTCGACTATATTGTTTTTTAAAAGAACATAGAAGCAAAATCTGCTTTTCCTCTTTAAAACATTTCAAATTCAAAATCACATTATTCCAAGTTCTAGATATCACATATATTTTTATCTGACTCTTTATATAAAAAGAACTTGGAATATAGAGAAATATTTAAAAATGAACATTTTTCCAATGACTTAATTCCAATGTCTTTCTATGTAAGTCTATTATATACATTTAGTCTGTTTTAAAGGATTCTCATTGCTAATAACAGCTCATAAAGCAAACAACCATTGAATCACTATTTTGGTTCATCTAACTATTAATGTACAAGAACATTAAAATGACTTTATGTATAGAAAACCCCTTTATGGAATAATTCATATTATTTTATGACAACCCATTATCATTTACTCTGGTTTCTGTGCACTGTAAAAGAGTTGTTTTTTTGTTTCTGTTTTCTTTTTAAGCAAAGATAGAATAGAAAAGCAAGCTTTTATGAGACACATAATTTTAAATTAAGACTATGTTCTTCTAGAATTGTGAGTGCTAGGTGAAACAACTTCTAAAGACACTTCGATTTAAAATTAAAATTAAAAATAATAATAATATCAATAATAAACCTTTTCAAGAAATACTGCCAACTTGATATTTTTTTAGTTCAAAAAATACATTGAAAAATTCAAGGTACCATAAAATGATCTTGATATATATAACTGTTTAAGATGACTATCAAAGATAGCTGATACTAATTGGTTTATCATTTTCACGATTAATAATTCATTTTTATTACTGTAGATCTTCGACCAATAATTCTCTTTTTCTTTTTTTTTTTTTTTTGAGTTGGAGTCTCACTCTGTCGCCCAGACTGGAGTGCAGTGGCCGCTCCCAGCCACCGCAGCCTCGACCTGCTGGGCTCCGGCGATCCTTCCGCCTCAGCCTTCCGAGTAGCCAGAATTACAGGCACGCGCTACCACGCCTGGCTTACTTTTTTGATTTATTGTAGAGACGAGGTCTCGCCAAGTTGCCCTGGCGGGTCTTGAACCCGCAGGGTCAGGCAATCCACTCACCTCAGCCTCCCAAAGCACGGGATTACAGGCTGAGCCACCGAGCCTGGCGACCAATAATTCTCAAAGTATGTCTACTGACTCCTGGGTGGGGGAAGGGACGGGGTCCCAAAAACTCTGTTGGGTTTGCAATGTCAAAAAACTCTTAAGAATAGTAAGATATTTGTCTTTTTCACTCTCATTTTTTCAAGTGCACAGTGGGGTTTTCCAGCAACTGCATAAGGGTGTCATGGCATCATTGCTGTAATGTGCTCATTGATTTTTTTTAAAGGTTTTTTTGTTTGTCTAAGTGTTGAATATGGAAATATCAATAGATAGAACTTACATAAAATGAGTGATTTGAGTTTTTGAGTAATATATAAGAATGTAAAAGGGATCTTGAGACCAAAATATTTAAGAGCCACTGACCTAGACCTATGCAAAATCATAATTTGTACAATAGCCAAGAACTGAATAGCTAAGGGTCTCTTCCAAGGTGGACTTATGATATTTATTGCTAACTTTTCTATGCCTAATGCATCTCTCTTATTGCATTTCAGAACCCTTTCATTTCTGATTTAATGTTAATTTATAATATTAAGATTGACAAATTACATGTGTTCAATTTATATATCAAATTTTAAATATTTTATTGGGTATGGTTTAGATTAAATTATTATATGTTCATGATTACTACTTTTTTCTTTTGAAATGTGGCTGGTAAGTTGCCTATCAGCTTTAATCAAGCTGCTCTCAACCTCAGGTGAGTGACAGAAAATGGTATAAAGGTAGAATAAATTTTAATTTTGCTCTTACCTTGAAGGCAAATTTATTAGAAAAACAATTATTACTAAATTTTTAATCTCTTTTATCTTCCATTTTATCTACATTATTGATCCCATATGTTGCAAATTGCTTGTGTTAGCATAAACAATAGAAAAACTGAAGGTTATTCCAGATCCATATTTGACGAAAAATTGAAAAGTTTTTACCTAACACTTGATTCTTAATTTCAGGTATATAATTTAGTGAGTTTTAGTGAGTTATTAAATATGCAAATAAGTATTTATCACTTATAGAGAGTATTATTTTAATAACCTATGTTAGGTAATCATTTGTTCACATTCATATGTAATTTTGTTTAAAATTTTTTGAGTGGAAATTATGTTCCAGAACCTCTTCAAGGTGTTGGTGATACTCGAGCAAACAATATAGACATAAATCTCTTTCCCTGTGAATTCTTATCTTAGCAGTATTTATTAAATAACCAATTTAAAGGCATATGGGGAAATTTTGAAGAATGAGAAAAATGTGAGTTTTGTCTCCCCTCAGCTGAGATGGAAAAAGAAAAATGCAATTATCATTGTTTTAAGTGTATTGCAATCACACATCATTATGTTTTAAGATATCTGAAAAATATAATTCATTATACCTTATTTGTTTTGGCTGTGGTTCTCTCTCATAATCTTTATAATCCATTGGAATATAATCAACTACAGGTGGAGAGAAAGTATTTGAAAGTGATCAGTTTGGAGAGAGTAGAAATAGTAATGATATTTACTAGAGAGGTTAGACTGGACACACATTTAATTGTCCAAACTTCCTCTTTACTTTATGGCCATTGACCAAATATGAGTGATATGAAAACTAATGCTTTGTGTTTGTTGTAGCGGTAGCCACATAGATCAGTTTGCTATTATTATTATTTTTTTATATACACTGGAAATATATTCAACCTTATTTCCTTTGTGGAGAATTTTATAAATCAAAATATTTAAATTCCACTTGACAAAATTTTTATCTAAATATTTATTATCTAGCCGGGCTCGGTGGTTCAGCCTGTAATCCCGCGCCTTTGGGAGGCTGAGGTGCGTGGATTGCCTGAGCCCGCGGGTTCGAGACCCGCCTGGGCAGCGAGACCTCATCTCTTACAATAAATCAAAAAATCAGCCGGGCACGGTAGCGCATGCCTGTAATTCCGGCTACTCGGAAGGCTGAGGTGGAAGGATCACTAGAGCCCAGCAGGCGAGGCTGAGGTGTCCGGGAGCGGCCACTGCACTCCAGTCTGGGCGACGGAGTGAGACTCCAACTCAAAAAAAATAATAAAAATTTAAAAAAAAATAAAAATTAAAAAAAAAAAAAATATTTATTATCTAAGTTATCACAGTTTCAGTATTATGTAAGAATATTTTTCAAAATGGCTGCTTTACTGTAGTCTTTCTTCCTGCTTGGCCTTTTTTTTTTTTTTTTTGTCAACTCTGTCTGATTGTCTGACAACCTAATGCAAGTACAGTACAAGCAAATGGCAAGAGAGAAAATACTTCTGCTTCAAAACAGAATAAAATAAAAATGGAAAAGTTAAAAGGTGCCCATAAAAAAACTGAAGTGGGTTCTGCATGTGCTTTTCTTCAAATATGATTCTCTTTACTAATAGCCTTTTAAAGATGAAAATCTGTATTGTATTTGCAATTTTAGCACGAAACCAGGACTTGGCACTTCATACGCTCTTGGTTCATTCTATTTATTTGAACATAGCTGGAATTATAGCTTAAATTTATTAAAAATAAGATGAATTTATTCTTAATTTTCTCTTATGTTAATATCTTAAACTTTCTTCCACTGTTTACTATGAAATTTTGATCCCTACTTAAACGTTATTTGCTTTAAGTAGCTTCATCTAAAGTCAATTCTGAACCAAAAACAACTCAAAAAAAGGAAGATGTACTCAACAGGCAAAAATATGGTATAAATACAAGGACTACAGTATACTGAGCCATCATATATGTTTTTATGTGAGGAAAAATCCTCTCTACAATGTTTTGGTTAAACTAACTTTGCCCTCATTTATTGTATTAAAGTGTTATACTATTAATTCTGTTCCTTAAAGTGATCATTGATCTAATTATCTCTAAAGCCAGAGAATGAATGATTAGTGAGTGTGAGAAACACCTGCAATTTACTGGTGCCATTAAATTTTAAAAAATTAAATTGTTCATTTAAAAGTCTCAAAAAATTCAATCATCAGGTCATTGTATATGACAGGAAAAGTGTGAAAGTGATTAAGAGCTTTACCAGCTTTCCTGACACACAGCAAATGGAGAGCTCACATCTCTACCTTCCTCTCAGAAAGAAGCCACCATGAGAATATGGAATATATAAAGGGACATTTGTATAAGGATAAAAGACTGCAACACTCCATTTCTCATGGTTTATAATGTTTTATAACAGGCATATTATTTATATGTAATATAAATGTATATAATTTATCTGATATATCATTAATGACTAATATATAGTCACTTAATAATTTGTCATTATCAAAAATGTATAAGATGTATAAGATGTTCTTTCTTTACCTGTCCCACCCAAGGATTTACAAATGACTGATATAGATGTTTAAGAGCTGTCTATTTTCAATACTTTTATTTGTGAAAATGTGTAATTTGGTGTCAACTCTTTTACAAATAGCTATATTGAAGCTATTTAGGCCATTTTTCTGATATCTTGTTGCCTTCAAAGTTTCAAATTAGATAGGCTACCTACATGATAAATTATATGTAAATTATTCCTGAAATAATTTATAGGGAGGGAAATAATTTAGAAAGAGGAAGAGAGGGAGGTAGGCTAAAAGAGGAAAGTAGAAAAAAACGGTTCCTAAAGTAAATACTAGCTAAGTTACATTTAAAGCTAACTAAAGGGGGAAAAAATACATGCTCTAAATACATGATTTCTAAAATAGTTAGGTAGTTAGTTACCTTAGTTCCATCATTAAACTATTAGAAGAAGCAAAAAAATATTGATTGATTTTTCTTAGTTTCAAACTAAATCTTAAAATCCTATAGATTGTGCCTATGAAGATAATATTTAATACTGTATCAACCAATTTATTTGGGAAATTACAAGCTACCTACATCATAAATTATTCCTAAAATATTTGACAATAGTCCTGTGCTGGACCAAAGATATAAAACCAGTGATAGAACATTTCAGGCGGCAAGACTATATACATTCCAAGCACTGAATTTTGAGAGGGGCAGAGATCTTACATTTTTAATTTGAGACAACTGGATTTAATACAAAAGTAAACCAATACATTTTCATCCTAATTCTCCCTTTCTCTCACTAATTAGGGTGTAATCATTAATTAGTGTGTAACTAAAGATTAGTGTGTAATTTAATCTTTAAAGAACTTAGTTTTTATAGACAAAATGATGACTCTAGAGCAGATTATCTTCAGAGTTTTTACCAGCTTTTAATTTCCATGATTCCACAATCGTAGTCAACAACTTGATTCGTGGACTCTGAGCACAGTGCTGCCATCGTGTGGTAGATACAGTAATAGCTTTGCATATTGGAGTACTGAGTAAGTGGAGTTGGGGAAACCAACAGAGCAAACTAATTGAAGACAGATGTACAGTCAAAGAAACACTACAGTTTTAATTAAAGTTCGCCACAGCGGAGTAATAAAACACAATGATGTCTGACCTAACAGCCAAATAAAGTCAAGAAGCCAAAGAATAATATTAAAACAGATTGAATTGCCTCACAGTAGATAAAATGTGCTCCCTGAAATGCCCCCTTAATAATTGAGTCACAAAAATGATTCAACATTCCGAGATTTATTCTTCTAGAGCACAGGACCCCTTCTACAAGAGTGAGCTTATTCTATCATGTATTTATAGCATCCACTCTTTCTTCTAGTTGGTACTTGATATACATTTAAGATTTCAAAAAGGAAGAAGAAACCAAAGAGAAATGTAACTCATAAAAGAGGCTCCAAAATGTATTTTATTATTAATAAAGCCTCAATTTTCTCGTGAAATAAATGGTTTTTATGTGTAACATGCAGCTGCATAATACATACATGCATAGTAGGTCCATGCTTTCCAAATATCTGATTAAGAGATCGAAGAATAAACAGAGTTAGACTATTTCTAAATTGTCCATTTAGAAATTATAAAATTATGAAATATCATATTTAGTTTTAATGTTTTTAAAAAGTATTTCCTTCAATAACATAGAAAGAGATAGATCACTTAAATATAACCCAGAGTTCTCCCACTGTCTATATTCCAGGATGTGGGACCAACTTAAGTTCTAGGGTTTGTAATAGTGATGGCTCCCATGGAATGTTACTACATATTACTTTATTTTGTCACTCCAACTTGTAAAATGTATGCGTATATGTACAAGAGGAGGACCCAATAGAACAGGAATAATGTTTTGGAGAGAGGGACCCTTGTAGTTCAGGCTTCCCTAGCTAGATAAGTGTTCTAGGAACCCATAGGCACCAGTGTACCAGGTGAGAGGCTGCGTTGGGCTTCAGTGAATTTTTTTTTTTTTTTTTTTTGAGATTCTTTTAACACATTTGCCCATTTCATGACGGATGACCCTATGAGCGCACCTGCCCACATCACACTGAGTGTTCAGCAGTTTTTGACCAAAAACAGCATGCCCATGCCCCACACTCCCTATTCACATGATCTCGCCCCAAGTGGCTTTTTCTCCTCCCAATTAAAAAAGTTCTCAAAGTGAAACATTTTGAAGGTGTGGAAGAGGTAAAACAAAAAATAGCAGAAGCACTGAAAGGCATCAAAATTGACAAATTCAAAAATTGTTTTGAGCAATGGAAAAAGTGTCTTGATAGGTGTATTGCATCAAACAGACTACTTTGAAGGTGATTGTGGTTTAAACATGTAAGAATAATTACACATTTTTAAATAAATAAATTCCACATTTTGGGGGGGTCCCTTCTTTTATATACTTTATATATACATATTATATACATATAATACTCAGAATTTGAAGTTCAGGAAACTTTCCTTCAATCAAATCAGTTTTTTGAGAAAGTGGTATTTTAAAAAATCTAATTGAGTGGTCATATTTTTCTACACAGTATGACAGATTCAAGTTGTTATCTCTGATTCTAAAAGTTAAAAAAATTTACTCCCTAAAGTTTCTTTACCAAAGAACATTAAAAAAAATCTTTTGTATCAAGTGGTTTTCTTGATGAGAGAGTACAATTTATATAAAACACACAGCTGGATTAAAAAGTGAAATAGCTACTAAATCATTCAGATGTTTTGATTGCTTGGTCAAGGAAATGAAGTATTACTAGATTATTATTTTTATTCATTATTGTTCGAGCATTGCTCTAGGACAAGTTTTTGAGAAAGTTACCCAGGAATAAATATAGGCTTTGCTTCCAGTAACCACAGGCATGTAACTACAATAGAAATTAAAAGTGATAAGTCACCATAAAAGATCCACAGATTATGTGCTGCAAGAGTTCAGATTTGGGAGAGGTCACTTATGACTGAGAGAATGAGAAAAATTTATGAAGTAGGTGATACTTGAGCTGGGCTTTAGATACAAAAGCATGAAGAACAGAAGAGAGCTTAACAAAGTTGGAAAGAACAAAACCAAACTAAAGAAAGCCAGAGTGAATGGTATGAGTGGGCTTTGATGTAAAGTATATGAAGAAGAATTATGGGAAATAAGAAAATATTTATAGAGGCAAACTGATTTTTAAAAATTGTGAGATTAACTAAAGAACTTGTCTGAAATTATTAGTAGTCTTGAAATTACATAAGCTCCCGCCTCAGATGTTAAAGTCTGAAACACTTTATTTATCTAAAATTTTTCATTTGTGCCTATTTTGCTCAATGTAATAGAATTGATGTTTTCTTACTTTGGGGTCTGTTTCAAGAGAAATAAGTTTGAGTAAATATATGGATTGTTTCAAGTAACTGGAAAAAACTATTAAAATATTTAGATTCTTAGCACCCACTTATCCAAACTTCTGTATTTTTGTTTTATCACATTTTATGATATGTGAATATAACCCAATAAAAAAGGAAGGTCTGTTCTGCATTTTAATTTAATTCATTTGCAGAAACTAACTAAATGTCAGGTTATCTATCTCTACACTACATTTAGATACCAGATTAATAATACAAAATGTAATGAGTTGCCAGATGTTTTGTTACAATAATGCCAAGCATCCAGAAGCATTTGAATTATTAACCTAAATTCCCAACGCTCAAAATTTCTGCAGGCTCAACCTTAGATGTAATCTTTTTTGCAGAGATGTCTGATACACTTGCTCTATTGTATGTATATGTTCCCAGGATTTGATTTTCTTTTTTAAATATTTTTTATAAGGTAGTATTTGTTTGCATTTAAAGTGTTGACAACACTTGCACAGGCTTTCCAAATAAGATTTTTATTCAAAGAAATAAACAAAATGAAAAAAGCTACCTTTTTTTACATTTATTTCTAACCTTGTTTCTTATTATTCTATTATTCTATTTTACATTCTGTAAATATTTCTCAAATTTCCCAGAAGAGGAATAGAACTAATAATTGCCTCAGATAAAACCAAAGTTACCAAAAGATTATTTTGAAATGTAAATAACAAATCATTGTTATAATGTAGCTATTCTGATTCATTGTGAGGTTGATCTTGGATGAAAATTCGTTTGATATAGTATATGTAAATTGCTTAAATATTGATGTCTATTAATTAAGGTTTATCTTTTAAAACAATATACTGAGATTTTCCAATTGATGAAATTAATATCTCGCATTCAATGTCATACTAAAAAAATATTAACAGCCTTGCTGGTTGGATTATATAATGCCATTTAAAAAGTATGACAACTTTCCTTTGCTTATGATCAGCTGACTAATCTGATTCATTTTGTAGTCGATTACACAGTTTAATCTACTTTATATATGCTCATAATTTTGTCCTAGTCATATTACTTTAACTTTTTAAAAATTATTATTTAAGAAAGTATTTTTTAGCCATTACTTTGTTAAACTCTGGTAATTCCATGTGGCTCTTTGAGCTATGGCAGCCATGTTTCCTAAGTTTGGCTCCTTCTCCTACCTTAGGGAGATGAATCTTCAATCTCTCTCTTTCTGTAACTTTCTAAATAAACTATATTTTTCAATCTAAAAAAATGACAGTCTTTTTTAACACTAAAAACACCATCTGGGTTTCCTCTACATATGTTGAAGAAAATATTAAAGAAACATAACTTCTGTTCTACAAGTCTAGTTATATCAGTTACTAGTAATTTATCAGTGACTGGCTATTTTTTAACAGCATCTGACCTTTCTGTTCCTCATCTATAGACATCTGATATGTAATTGACTTATTATTTAAAACGTCTTCCTTATTTTCCTACCTGAAGAAAGGATCCTGCTGTCGCTGGAATAGAAATTAGAATTTCTTGTAACTTTAGAAAATCTGCCCTTGCTGAAATGGAAGAAGGAAAGAAGTGGGAGAAAAGTTAAATTCCTTGCAAGACTTTGATATTAGCTACTCTCATAGTGGATTTCCTGTCCTCAAATTGTTTCCCGTACAATGTTTATATTTTTAATTTCACTTGGTTATATTGGTTAAAATTCCACCAGATTGAGAATCATTATGTTTTTATACAAATCCTTAAGAAGCATGTAGATATCTTAGGTTCATGAAATGATTATAAACTCTTCACTCAGTAGTATGAATCTACCCAACTCTCTCAAAAACTATTGATGGAATGTGCATGCATTTAGGGAGAAGTGAAATGCTAAGTATATTTACAGCTTCGAACATGTCTAGATTTAGAAGAGAATCAAAGTAAATTCATTGCCAAGGGCTATATGAGCTCAAAGAAACAAGGCAACAGCCATTGACAGTAAAGCCCTAAAGAAGGGAACAGTAGGACAAGTAATAGCACAAGAGAAGAAGCATGAGTCACTGGGCTCCTTCTGTATCTCACTCCTCATAATCACAATCATATAAGGTAGGCATTACTGACCTCATTGTTTTCAAATGAGAAAAGAAAGTTACAGTTACTACAGAGTGGGTTGGGATTCAAAATCAGAACATTCTAATCAAAGTTTATACCTCTTGCAAGAGATAAATATTAACAATTTCAAAAACTTACTAGAGAACTTCTCCCTGACAAAATAAGAGGAAATACTTGTTTTCTTTTCCTTCTTTTGCATCAAAATTTCTTCCCAAATCTCCTATAAATTTAGAACTCTGCTTGTGGTATTAGTACTGTTCTCCTACTGCATAATTTATAATATAATGTATAACATTTCTATGGAAATATGGACTCATTCAAAAATCAAAATTATCAAATTTTTGAAATAAGTCTCAATCATAAACTAGGAAATGCTTAAGAGAAATCAAATATCTTTCAATTTTAGAAAACTGCTGGAGATAGTAGAGCTAGCTACATACAAGAAAAAACTGACTTTTCAGTCACTTCTTAAAATTATCTATTTTATTTCACATCCTTGCTTCTTAGGAGAAAAACAGATTGTTGGTTATTAATATAAAAATAATTAAGGTGTTTTCTACTATTTTCAGTTACCCGTCTTTCTAAACTCTTTTCTCCATGAAATTGCCAAAATTCTTGTATGATATATCACTATTTCAATACCATACAAATAAATCACAAATAATACTAATAGAATAGTTACATACTATTTAACTCCATCTAAAAATTAAATGATTTTTCCCTGGAAGTGACTGTTTTTTTTCCTTTATGTCCAATGAAAACTGTAAAGTAATTTAGTGTTGCCACTGCACATTATTGGTTAAGGAAATGAAAATAGAAGGAAGACTGAGAAAGGTAGAGTTCTTGCAATCGCTATTTCTTTATACATGTAAATAAATAAAATGTAAAATTATGTATTTGGAGATCCATGTAAGCTTCATTTATTGACTGTAGTGTTGACTCTTCCCACACCATGCAGCAAAGCCCACCAATCACCGGCCTGCAGAAAGCTCTGTGTCCACCGGCTCCTCGGGCAGCAGCTTTGGCAGTGGGTATAGCGTGGACAGTGAAGGAAGCAGCAGCACTGCAGGGGAGACTAATCTATTTCCTATTCCAAGGATGTAAGTGGCTCTCTCTCTCTCTCTCTCTCTCTCTCTCTCTCTCTCTCTCTCACTCTCTGCAAAGTTAACAGCATCATGAGTAAGGCATTCTTAACATTTAAAAGGAAATTACTAGATAATTATCCAATTCTGAGTCATTGTCCCTGAAACACTTGAACAGCTTATGCCTACATAAAGATAGATTGTTCAGGAAAGATTGAATTAATTCAGCTAATTCTGATACATGCTAGTCACTACCAGGACTACTTAATCAGTGCATCTGTATTTAATATAAAAACTGCTAAAATAACAAGTTAGCTATGCCAGAATAAAGTTCAGCAGCAATACACTGATGTTTTAATCATGTAATGACCAGATGCAAACATTACTGGTATTTGAGACAAACAAAGATTAATTTGCTTTGAATCAAGAGAGATTTAAGCATATTCCAAAAACCCATATGTCATATTTGAAATGGATGACACACTGGTTAATCATATAGACTTTTCAACTATAAATCTCTTTACAATTAAAATTGAAACTCTGAAGTGTTTCCACACTTTCTAGAACAAATATCAAGTAGCACATAGGTCCCTGAGTAGAAACTCATAGAATAAAGCTTATTCATAATATGTTAAATCTCAAAAAAAAATCATTTGGGAAATCAAATGCAAAACTAAAGCAGATTGTGCTAAAAATGTGTTAGAATCGCTTTGGTCATATTAGTGGCAAAATTTAGCAGCATCAAAGATAATTACATAAGTTATTTCTGTTCCAATATCAAAATTGTAATTTCCCTATTTTTCTTTCTCCTTCTCATTACTGGTCTTCTGGGATTTGAAAATACCACTGGACCATGCAAGTCCCAGGATTTAGGCTAGGGCAAATCCACCCTACTGTCTGGTTTTGTAAGGTTTGTGAGCTAAAACTTTTACATTTTAAAATATTTGAAAAAAAAGAGAATATTCTGTGTCACATGAATTATACAAAATTGAAATTTCAGCGAACATAAACTAAGTTGAACACAACCACACCCATTAGCTCTGTGTTGGCTGATGCTGTTTTTGTGCTACAAGAACAGAATCAAGCATTTGTAATAGAGACCATCTAAAATGTTGACTATCTGGCACTTGACAGAGATTGCCAACTCTGATCTGGATTGCTAAAGGCTCTTTTTCAATTATTTCATGCAGTGTGAAGCCTTCTCAGGGAGTGAGTTTTCTATTTCTCTTTGTTTTAATATCAAGGTTTTTATAAATTTTTTACCTTTCATTCACACAATAGTTCTAATATTTAGATAATGGTTCAGTTTACAAAAACAAAGCAATAGAGAGAATGAATTTTTACAGAGAAAAACATGTTTATTTTGTGGTTTCAAATTACAATTGTCCACTTTAAATTAAGCAAATTATTACTTTATCACTTGACCATTTGAGGTTTTTTTTTTTTAAAAATGGGACTTAGGCTATGGGTTCAATAAAGTTATTTCTACTTAATCAGCTCTATTTTATTGGAAATTTTTTCTAAAAGAAATCTGATTTCATTAGTCCTTGGCCTCTGATAATCCAATTTGACTGAAAATAATTTTGGCAAATTCACTTCATTTCTCTCTAAGCTGTGACTATTACGTATATTTATAACATTATTGCATGACACATAATTTGATATTTTTCCAATTTATTTGTACTTTTTGAAATAGAAAATTTAACACTGATGAAAAAGTTATGACTTCCAGAGAGTGAAGTATGTTATTTCATCAATATCTGAATATTTGAGGTGAAAGTAGAGTATATACTTTTTATATCTATACCACATTCACATTGTTTTTTCCCATTTTTCTGTGTCTCCTGTAAATCAAACTTCTCACAACTGTATAGGAGATGCTTGACTTTTGCTTTGTCATATGAACATAAAAAAGTCAGTTTTCTTTAGCATTACAGGATATACATGAGAAACAATATTTGATAGTTCTTTTATGTACCACATTGTACCTGACACAATTATTCCTTGGGCTACTACAAGTTTTCAATAAATATGTGGTGATTAATTAGAAATATAAATGATAAAATGTGTAGTCAGAATATTCTGAACTGAAGGGCATTCATTGGAAATTCAGAAAAAACATTCTTCACATGACCCACATTTACATTTCCTTTGTAGTTCATTTAACTTCAAAAAGTATACTTACTACAAGTTTTGACTAAGTATCTAATTTTAAAGTCAGTTTTTATCAGAAACAAAATTTATAGCTAGGTGTCACCATTAAAATATGAAATCTAGGCCAGGCACAGTGGCTAGAGCATGTAAACCCAGCCCTTTGAGAAGTCAAGATGGGAGGATTGCTTGAGCTCAGGAATTTGAGATCAGCCCAGGCAACATAACGAGACCTTGGCTCTACAAAAATTTTTTTAAAGATCCAGGTATGGTTGCACGCGTCTATAGTCCCAGATACTCAGGAGGCTGAGGTGGAAGGATTACCACAGCCCAGGAGGTTGAGGCTGCAGTGAACCATGATCTTGCCACTATACTCCAGGTCGGAGAACAGAGTGAAGTCCTGACTCAAAAACTAAGTATATAAATAAAATTAACCTATAATTTTTTATTTTAAAAATGAAATCTGGGACTCAAGAACAAATCTAAAAATTATCAAAATTTATTTCCATTATAATTACTAAAAATTATAACTATTTTTAAAAACCTAGCATAATATAAGGATGATAATTTTTCAGTACTCTGATCTGCTAGAGCAACAATTCTAAAAAGATTCTCAGTTTCAATTGACTTTGGCTTAGCAACAAGGTATGTCTTGGCTTACCCACCAACATAGTGCACTACTAAAAGTGACACTGCAACTGTTATTAAGCTTTTCTTCTTCTCTAGTACTCACAGATAGAGCAGAGTTCATTTTAAAATTTAATGACTTGAAATTTTGTGAATTGCTTAAATATATATTCAGACATGATCTAACATATAGTCTAACATACATATGGCATAACAAAAATATTGTAAATTGTAAAATTAGCATGCACTTGTTCCTCACATAATCACTTAATAAAAATTTTTACCTAAGCTTTTTTTTTTTTTTTTTTTGAGTTGGAGTCACTCTGTCGCCTAGGCTGGAGTGCAGTGGCACACTCACGGCCATCACAGCCTCAGCCTCCTAGGCTCAAGCAATCATGCTTCAGCCATTCAAGTAGCTGTAACTATAGGCGCATGCTATCCCGCCTGGCTAATTTTTTGACTTATTATAGAGATGAGGTCTTGCCAAGTTGCTCAGGCTGGTTTCGAACCCCTGAGCTCAGGCAGTCCTCTCACCTCGACCTCCCAAATTGCTGGAATTACAGGCTTGGCTGGGCTCGGCTTTTACCTAAACTTTTAACCCAGAGTTGTTATAATGGAACAATGTAATGACTTTCAAGATAAGATCATTTCTTTTTCCTCTTTCATTATGTGCAGAAACATTTTGGCATCTTCTCTAAAGCAGAATGATAAAGGATCTTTAGAGCAGTTTCCAAATAAGATAAAATTGGATTCTTAAGAAATAAAAGTGGTTACATTTCTAGCAGGTACAGCAAACCAAATGCTTTTTGTGAAAGTCAGAATTAATTGTTAGTAAATCCTACTATAGAATTGTTGTCTACAAAGTACAGCATCAAGACATTATTTTGTTCATGCATCATTTTTCTTTTTTTTTTTTTTATTTTTTGAGCTGGAGTCTCACTCTGTCACCCAGACTGGAGTGCAGTGGCCGCTCCCGGCCACCGCAGCCTCGACCTGCTGGGCTCCGGCGATCCTTCCGCCTCAGCCTTCCAGGTAGCCGGAATTACAGGCATGCGCTACCACGCCCGGCTGATTTTTTGATTTATTGTAGAGAGGAGATCTCACTGCCCAGGCGGATCTCAAACCCGCGGGCTCAGGCAATCCACTCACCTCAGCCTCCCAAAGGCAGGGGATTACAGGCTGAGCCACCGAGCCCGGCATGCATCATTTTTAATATGTAAAAGACTTTATTTTATCTTACAAAATACTTTTTGTGAAAGTAGAATTAATTGTTAATAAATTCTACTATAGAATTGTTACCTACAAAGTACAGTATCAAACCATTCTTTTATTCATGAATCGTTAATATTTAAAAGTTCTTATTCTATCTTTTTAGAACATCTTATCTAAATATATATAAAGCCAATTCCAAAGTCATTCATATGTTATATGCCATGTAACTTTTCCTCTGCCTAAATAAATAAAAAATGACCTATGGTCTTTTGGCCAATATATTACAAACGTTCTAAACTCACAATGCTCAAAGTATAGTGAATTACTCATCTAGTTGTCTTTCCACAATGTTTAAGGTAGAAACTAAAAATGATTAGCAGATTTTGACTGAATTCTAAAACTATTCTGAGCATACCTATCTATTATTATGTTATATTTATTGAATGCTTAGAACTTCTCAGGCACTATTTCACCCTTTACATATACTTTCCATTTGGTTTTTTTTTTCATAATCAAATGGTAACTAATAATACTATCATTGTCCTACATAAGGAGAGACAGTCTTGATCAGATATTTTGCCTTAGATTACACATAGCCAGAAACAGAAAAGCCAGAAGCAGAGACCAAGCAACCTGGCTTCAAAAACCAGTTTGCTCAACACAGGTGAAAACATAGGAATGATCTGAAAAGAATCACTAAGTGAAATTTAAAATACATTATTACAATATTATTTTTATGTTATTTAATATCGTCCTTCTCTTGTCCTTCTCACCCAAGAGACTAAAACAACTCATCATTACAAAGTATAAAGCTATAAAACTCCTTGTCACTTTTTGAGCTAACAAAGAAAAAAAAGAATTCTAAAAAAAAATTTGGAAATGTCATGATTGCCTGATTTTTTTCATAAATGAGTACACAAATAAGAATTACTGAATTTTGAGATATTTTATTTGGACTAAGAATACTAAGTTCACATTTTAAAATTAGCATGATGTAGTGCAATTAACTGTGTGTATGTTCCTTATTCAAATAATTTACTGCAGGTTTGAATATATAATGCCATTTTATTTTTGCAAACTTAGCCTCCTCACTTGCATTTAGGAGATCATAACTGCATATATAATCTTTTTTTTTTCTTTGAAACAGAGGGAAGATGGGACAGAATGGACAAGAATCTGTGAAACAGCCAGGGATAGGCGTAGGTGTTGCAGATACTGAAGGTAGGATAGAATTTACACTGTTGGATTTTGGTTGAGTCCATGTTCTAAACTATAAGGGATTGATTTGTTTTTCTTTTAACATGGGCTTAAATGTCTAAGTACTAACGGCAAAAGTACTAGGTTCTAAGTCATTCTTATCTATTAAATGAGAATGAATTTTTATTTATTCAACAATTTCCCGATTTCCTTATTTATATTTAACATTTAAGTACCTTGGATACTGAAAATTTAAAAGACAAAGAAGAATGGAAAAATGAAGCAAATTCAAAAGATTTTCTCAGGAGAAAAAAAATATTTTCTTCAAATTTAAAAAATATGTTTTGTTTAAAAATGCAGTGCAGCCGAGCTCGGTGGCTCAGCCTGTAATCCCGCGCCTTTGGGAGGCTGAGGTGAGTGGATTGCCTGAGCCCACGGGTTCGAGACCCGCCTGGGCAGCGAAGACCTCATCTCTACAATAAACCAAAAAATTAGCTGGGCGTGGTAGTGCGTGCCTGTAATTCTGGCTACTTGGAAGGCTGAGGCAGAAGGATCGCCGGAGCCCAGCAGGTTGAGGCTGCGGTGGCCGGAAGCGGCCACTGCACTCCAGTCTGGGCGACAGAGTGAGACTCCAACTCAAAAAAAAAAAAAAAAATGCAGTGCAAATAGAATATTAATCATAAAACCTCATTTAAGTTCATGTAAATTCTTTTTTTTTTAATTTTAAAGATGTAAGGTACAATTCAAGGTTAGGCATACAAATGTTCATTATGCAGTTACCCTTGTTGATAAGGTGTGAGAAATTCTTAAGTACACACAACTGAGAAGAAACTAATGATGTAAAAATCAGTTTATAGAAAAATTAATTACTCAGATAACTTCTAAAGTAAAAATGAAATTTGAAATTAAATTTGGTTTTATTAAACAAATAATAACATTACAAAATGCAAAAAAATTCTTAACTTCAGCAAACACATAATAAAAGTATCTATAAGCTGTACAATGATGACTTTATTCTTCTTAATATTGTGATAAAATCTGGTTACTCTGCTTCCGAAACTTCTGTAGCTCTGCTTCTCTGTCTTCCAAAACCTAAACAAATGCTGGGTCCAACTGTTACCGAGGTTTCCTCATGGGCTTAAAAACCTGTGGTTCTGTTCAAAATTCATAATTTTTCTTTGAACTTCTTCAAAAGCTGTGCTTCCTCTACTTGTTACTGTATTCCCCACCCTCAATGCACTAATCCTTTTACCTTCCCTCTCTCTGCATTGAAATTAAGACTCAGATAGTTAATGTCTGCCAGGTATTTGTGTTCAACCAGAAAAATAGAAATCACTCTGAATATTTAACATTCAAAAAATCAATGGCTGACAATCGATTATATACTCATGAAAGAAGTTGAGAAACTGAGTGGGGGGTAGTGAATCCTCCGAAAATAGCTACTGTGTCTGTAGGCTGAAGGACAGAGAAAGCCAAAACCAGGACAAGTCTGTCTTGTTAGGAGCAAGAAATGCAGCAAATGATCAAAAAAAAAAAAAAAAAAAAAAAAAACAGTAAATGATATTCTGAAAGAGACAAGGATAGGAAAATACCCTAGTTTGTCCCTTCCTCCCATTTTCCAGTCTCTGCCAGTCAAAATCCAATTAGAGGCCAGTTGTCA
Organism: Cephalopachus bancanus; assembly: GCA_027257055.1. Taxonomy (NCBI): domain Eukaryota; kingdom Metazoa; phylum Chordata; class Mammalia; order Primates; family Tarsiidae; genus Cephalopachus; species Cephalopachus bancanus. Next base: position 387,319 of record JAPVLO010000686.1, read on the forward strand.
GGGAAGCCTGGGAAATGGCCTAGGAGGCAGCTGCTCTGAGAAGACCTCAAGGGAAAGACCAAAGAATGCACACATGTGTTTGTTGCAGCTCTGTTCACTTAGCAAAAACATGGGACCAACAATGTTGCCCATCAAAGATGGACTAGATAAAAAAAATGTGGTATATATCCACAATGGAATATTATGCAGCCATAGAGAAGGACAAACATATGAACTTTGCAGCAACTTGGATGGATTTAGAGTCAATCATACTCAGTGATCTATCACAGGAACAAAGAACAGAGTACCACATGTTCTCACTCATAAGCAGAGCTTGAACAATTATAATACTATTTGAAAACGACTGGCGGTAGTGGGAAACTGTCAGGGGATGGGGGGGGGATGGGCAGTTGAAGGAAACTACTAGGGGAGGGAGGGGCATACCTCATCAACAAGGGTACCTGCATAATCAACATTTGTATACCTAACCCTGGATTGTACCCCACCTCTTTATAATAATAATAGTAAAAAAAGAATGCATCTGAGAGCACATAAGCATAGGACCAGCACAATATTTTACCTGGATGCATCAAATTACACATGCCCTGCACTTAATTCATCCTCTTCTCCATTTTGCCTCCTTTTCCTTCTATGTTCTTCTACAATTCACAACATTTACACCGATTTATACTACAATTTCCATATTTTATCTGTGTTCCTTGACTTAAATTACCTGTTTTTATGCTTGTCTCCTCCAGAAGGTTAAACAACTCTCAGGCCGGAAATATGGTTTATTCATCTTGCTATCCCAGCACTTACCAGACAGCCTCACCCACACAGTTGCTTAAAGAATGTGTGTTGAATAAATGAACAACCAATATGGTCATCTATATAATTAATGACTATTGATTATCACATGACTCTAGGAATTCAAGTATTTAGAGAAGCAATTCATCCATAGTTTTAGCTACATAATTTTATCTTTCTTTGAATCTTAAAATTTATAAATAAAATTGTCAATAAATAGAAATTGTTTATCCTAATACTGTTTTCTTCTTTCACATTAGTCCCACACAAAACATGCTTGTTTTCCAAAAGAAGCCGATGAGAGGCTACTTTATTTTTATTTAAACTTCTTAGTCAATGTGTTTATATTTTAGTGGACTGACCCTGGTCAACAGCTGATCTCAGATTAGTCATTGAGCAGAGGGGTGAGGGTTGAGGATGGGAACAAGGTAGAATATGTAATGTAATGTGAGTCATTTGTAGGTCTTTTTTGTAACAATGTTTTGGACAAGTTGTTTTTGACTGCATTACTACTAACATTTGACAATAATCAAATAATAGTTTAAATATCTACATAAAATTGGGCTTGAATCATTATATATATATAACACATACACAAGATAGTTCATAATATGGAGAAGAAAATTTCTGTAATGTTAAATCTTCAGAAACAATTTTAAATTAGGGAGAATATATTTTAAAAAGTGAGGATAAATGAATAAATCAGGAATTTATTTGTTAGCAGATAGAAGACATCAATTTAAATTGCAAGGTTTTATTCTGTCCACATAGAAATATGAAATCAACTTTGTGTTGTACTTGAGATAGATATATGACTTATATTGTATTTGTTGTGAGTGATCCTGAGAATTACTTTAACATCCTTTTTTATTTAATATTTATTTATTTTATGCAAATAGTTTTAGGAGTACAAATGGTGTTTTTTATTTTTATTTTTTATTTTTATTTTTTGAGCTGGAGTCTCACTCTGTCGCCCAGACTGGAGTGCAGTGGCCACTCCCAGCCACCGCAGCCTTGACCTGCTGGGCTCTGGCGCTCCTTCCGCCTCAGCCTTCCAAGTAACCGGAATTACAGGCACGCGCTACCACGCCCGGCTGATTTTTTGATTTATTGTAGAGATGAGGTCTCGCTGCCCAGGCAGGTCTCGAACCCGCGGGCTCAGGCAATCTACTCACCTCAGCCTTCCAAAGGCGTGGGATTACAGGCTGAGCCACCGAGCCCGGCTACAAATGGTTTCTAGTTGCATGGATGCATTGTATATTGGTGAAGAAGCCTGGATTTTAAGAATACCCATTACCCCAGTAGTGCACGTTGTACCCGATAGGAGATTTCTTATCCCTCGCCTTTTCTCACTCGCCCCCTTTCGCATATTTTCAATATGTCTTTGTAGACCCACAGCTTACTTCAGACTTATAAATGAGAACGTGCAGTATTTGCTCTTCCATTCCTATGTTACTTCATTTAGGATACCGATCTTCAGTTCCATCCAAGTTGCAGCAAAAGGCATAATTTCATTTGTTTTTAGGGCCGAATAGTATTCCATGTGTGTGTGTGTGTGTGTGTGTGTGTGTGTGTGTGTGTGTGTGTGTGTGTGTGTGTGTGTGTGTCTCACGTTTTCTTTAGCCACTGATCAGTTGACGAGTATTTAGGATGATTCCTCATCTTAACAATTGTGAACTTTGCTGCAATAGACATTGCAAGTACAGGTGGATAGATACCAAGTAGTGGAATTGCTAGATCAAATGATAGATCTTCTTTCTTTGAGAAACCTCTATACTGGTTTCCACAGAGGTTGTATAATTTACATTACACCAACAGTGTATAAGCATTTCCTATTCACTGCATCCATGCCAACATTCATTGCTTTTTTGTTTTTTAAATTCTGACTGACTGATGTAAGGTGGTATATCATTGTGGTTTTAATTGGCATTTCCCTGATAACTAGTGTTGAGAACTTTTTCATATTTTTGTTGACCATTTTCTATATCTTTTTTTGAGAGAAGCCTCTTCATGTCATTTGTCCACCTTCAATGGGGTTATTTGGTTTTTTATTTTTGTGGAGTTTTCTGTTGTTTTATTTTATTTTATTGCTGATTTGTTTGAGTTCTTTGTAGATTTTAGATACTGCGTCCTTTGTTGGATGTATAGTTTGGAATATTTTCTCCCATTCTGGAGGTTGCCTATTTAACCTGTTGATGATTTATTTTGCTATGCAAAAGCTTTTTAGTTTAATTAAGTCTCAACTGTTTATTTTTGTTTTGGGGTCTTAGCATAAGTTCTTAGCCTAGACTAATATTGAGAAGAATTTTCCTAGGCTTGCTTCTAGGATTTTTTTGGTTTCAGACCTGACATTTAAGTCTTTAATTCATCTTGAGTTAACTTTTGTATATGGTGAGAGAGAGCAATCCAGTTTCATTTTTCTACATGGGGTCATAAAATTTTCCCAGCACCATTTGTTGAATAAGATGTCCTTTCCTCAGTGTATGTTTTGGTTTGTTTTGTCAAGGATCAGTTTGGTTGTAGGTATTTAAAGAATTCTCTATTCTTTCTTATTGGTCCATATGCATGCTTTTTCACTAGTACCCTGTTGTTTCAGTTATATAACCTTGTAGTATAATTTGAAGTTGGGTAATATGATGCCTTCAGCTTTGTTCTTTTTGCATAGGATTGCTTTGGCTAATTGGGTTCTTTTGGAGTTCCATAGGAATTTTAGGATATTTTTCTATATCTGTAAAAAATGATGTTGGTTGTTTGATAGGGATTATGCTGAGTGTGCAGATTACTTTGGGTAGTATGGTTATTTTAACCATGTTGATTCTTCTAATCCATGAGCAAGGGATGTTTTTCCATTTGTTAATGTCTTCTGCTATTTCTTTCATCTTCTTGTAGAGATCATTCACCTCTTTGTCAAATACAGTCCTAGGGTTTTTGTTTTGCTTTGTGTTGCAGCTATTGTAAATGGGGTTGAGTTCTTGATTTGGTTCTCAACTTTCTTGTGATTGCTGTATAACAATGCTTCTGATTTTTGTGTGTTGATTTTGTAACCTGAGCCATTATTGAATTCATTTATCAAGTCCATGAGTCTTTTGGAGGCGTTTTGGGATTTTCTACATATAAGATCTTATTGGCAAACAGAGATAGTTTGACTTCTCCTTTTCCAATTTGAATATCCTTTATTTATTTCTCTTGCTTGATTGCTCTGACAAGGATGTTCAGTACAGTGTCGAATAGAAGTAATGAAAGTGTTCATTCTTGTTCTACTTCTCAGGGGTAATGCTTTCAACTTTTCCCCCTTCAATATGATATTGGCTATGGGTTCACTGTAGATGGTTTTTATTATTTTGAGGTATGTTCCTTCTATGCCTATTTTGCTGAGGGTATTTACAATGAAGGGATGCTGAGTTATATTGAATGCTTCATCTGTGTCCATTTAAGCAATCATATAATTTTTACTTCTAATTGTTTTTATGTGTTGGGTCATGTTTATTAATTTGTGAATATTGAACTACCTTTGCATCCCTGCAATAAGACACCTTTGATCATGGTGAATTATTATTATTATTATTATTATTGATGTGCAGTTAGATTCAGTTTGCTAGTAATGTGTTGAGGATTTTTGCATCTGTGATCACTGGGAATATTGATCTGTAGTTTTTTTGTTGTTGTTGTTGTGTCTTCTGGCTTTGGTATCAGGGTGGTACTGGTTTCAAATAATGAGTTAGGGAGAATTCCTCCTTCTCAATCTTATAGACTAGTTTCAGTAAGATAGGTACCATTTCTTTGAAAGTCTGGTAGAATTCAACTGTGAATCCCTTGGGTCCTAGGTTTTTTGTGTTGGGAGACTATTAATTACTGATTCAAACTCACTACTCATTATTGACATTTTCAGGATTTAAGGTTGTGGGGTGTTGTATGTTTCCAGGAATTTGATCATTGTTTAAAATCATTGTTTACATAGAGGTTCTTATAACAATTGTATGATCTTTTGTATTTCCATCGTATCAGTTGTAATATCTCCTTATTTATTCTTGATTGAGCTAATTTGAAGCTTCTCTCTTGTTTTCTTAATTAATCTAGCTAGTGGGCTATTGATTTTGTTTATCTTTTCAAAGAACCAAATTTATTTATTGATCTTTTATTTCTTTTTTTCAATTTTGTTTAATTCTATTCTGATCTTTGTTATTTATTTTCTTCTGTTACCTTGGATTTTATTTGTTGTTGTTTTTCTAGTGTCTTGAGGTTGATGTTATGTTGTCAATATGTGAGCTTTCAGTCATTTTGATGTAGACCTTAAGCAATATTAATTTTCCTCTAAGCACAATTTTGGTTGCATCCCAGAGATTTTGATAATTTGTGGTGTGGTGTCATTTATTTCAAGGAATTTTTTAGACTTCCATCTTGATTTCATTTTTGATCCATAATTACTCAGGAGTAGATTGTTTAATTCCATGTAGTTATTTGGTTTTGAGAGGTCCTTTTGAAATTTCTTTCTTTTTGTTTCTTATCTTTCTTTTGGACATTTGAGCAAACCAGATATGTCCTCTACATTAATTCTTTTGATTATTATTATTATTTTTAGTTTTAAAGTTGTGTGGTACAAGTGGGGACTTACTACATAAGTAGGTTGCATGCAGGTGAAGTTTGGGCTTCTAGCTGGCCCACTCTCCCTCAGTAAGTGGACCAGGTACCCAGTGTGTTGCCACATAGTCCCTTCCTCTGTCCCAAGCAGAGTCCAGCATCTGCTGATTCCTCTGTTGTGTTAGTGTGACCAGTGATCAGGGCCCACTTTTGAGTGACAACATGGGGTATTCAATTTTTTGTTTCTGTGATAGTTCATTTAGTATGATAGTCTCCAGATGCATCCAAGTTGCTGTGAAGGCCGTGATTATGTTCTTCTTTATGGTTGCATAATATTGCATCATGTGTATGTACCACATTTTCTTTATCCAGTACATTTTTGATAGGCATCTGGGTTGGCTCCGTGTTTTTGCTATTGTGAATAGTGTGGCAATACACGTGTGTGCAAGTGTCTTTTTGGTAGAGTGACTTATGTTCCTCGTGGTATATCCAGGAGAAGGATTGCTGGATTGCACTGAAGCTCAATTTTCAGTTCTTTGAGAAATCACCACACTGCTTTCCATAGAGGTTGAACTAGCTTACAAGCTCATCAACAGTGAAGAAGCAACCCCTTTTCTTTGCAGCCATGCCAGCGCCTGTTGTTTTTTGACTTATTAATGATAGCCATCCTTACAGACATTAGGTGATATTCCATTGAAATTTTGATTTGCATTTCTCTCATGACTAGAGAGGCTGAGCATTTTTTTCATGTGTTTGTTGGTTGCTTGTAAGTCATCCTTTGAGAAGTGTCTGTTCACGTCCTTTGTCTACTTTTTAATTAGATTGTTTGTTTTTTCCTTTCTATTTGTTTGAGTTCCTTATAGATCCTGGATGTTAGGCCTTTGTCAGATGCATAGCTTGCAAATATTTTTTTCGCATTCTGTAGGATGTCTCTTTACTCTCTTGATGGTTTCTTTTGCTATGTAAAAAGTTTTCAGTTTAATAAGATTCCATGTGTCTAGCTTAGCTTTTGTTACACTTGTTTTTGACGATTTGGCCATGAGTTCATTGTCTACTCCAATGTCCAGGAGGATGTTTCCTACATTTTCTTATAATTTTCATAGTTTGAGGTTTTGTATTTAATCCTTGATCCATTTTGAGTTGATTTTTATATATGGTGATAGGTAGGGGTCCGGTTTCATTCTTCAGCATGTGGTTAGCCAGTTTCCCCAGCACTGTTTGCTAAATATGGTTTCCTTTCCCCAAAGTTTCTGATTAATGGTTTTGTCAAAGAGGAGTTGGTCAGAGGATCATGTTTTTATTTCATTTCTAGATTCTCTGTCCTGTTTCATTGATATATATCCTATTCCTGTACTAGTACCATACCATTTTGGTTACTGCAGCCTTGTAATAAAGTCTGAAAGTGTGATGCATCTAGTATTGTTCTTTCTGCTGAGAACTGCTTTGACTATTCCTGCTCTTTCTGCTTCCATATGAATTTCTGAATTGTCTTTTCTAGGTCTGTAAAAAGTGACATTAACAATTTGATAGGGATTGCATTGAATCTGTAGATAGCCTTGGGTAGGTTGCACTTCTTGACAACATTTTTTCTTCCAATTCATGAGCATGGGATGTTTTTTCATTTGTTTGTATCATCTTTAATTTCTTTGAGCAGTGTTTATTAAGACTTTCTTTCTCTCTCTCTCTCTCTCTCTCTCTCTCTCTCAGTTAATCTGGCCAAGGGTGTCTATCAATCTTATTTTTCCTTTCAAAGAACCAGTTTTTTGTCTTGTTGATCCTTTCTATGATATTTTTGGCTATTTTCTGCAATTGTGACTTTATCTTAATAATATGCATTTTTCTACCAAATTTAAGATTTAATTGTTCTTGCCAGCACCTTTAGGTGTGATATTAGGCTGTTTACTTGTAATCCTTCTATTTTTTTGACAAGTATGTGTATTATATACTTCCTTCTCAACATCACTTTCATGATATCCCAGAGTTATGATATGTTGTACCTTTATTTTCATTTGATTCTAGGAATCTTTTTATTTCTTTATTGATTTCTGTTTGCCCTAAAAGTCATTCAGGGGCATGTATTTTTGTGTTTGGGAGGATTCTTGTTGTTGATATTTATTTTTAGATGCTTGGAATTATTTCAATCTTTTGAAATTTGTTCACACTTTATGCCTGAGAATGTGACCAATTGTGGATTATGTAACATGTGAGGATGAGTAGAACATATACTCTGTGGTTGTTGGGTGGAATGTTGTATGGTGTGTCCAACTGGTCAAGTGTTGAGTTAAAATTCTGGATCTGCTTGATGATTTTTTACCTGATGATCTGTCTAAGGCTGTTAGTAGGGTGTTAAAGTTGCCAGCTATGACTGTGTGAATATCTATTTCTTCTCTTAGTTTATGTAGTAATTGTTTTTATTAAACCAGGTGCTCCTGTGTTGGTTGCATATGAATATTTATTGCTGGTGTATGAGCCTTTTATCATTATGTGTGTCCTTCATTGTTGTTTTTAACATTAATTGGTTTGAAGTCTGTTTTGTCTAATATAAGAATAGCTACCCTTGCTCTTTTTTGTTTGCTTGGAAGGTCATTTTCCAGCCTTCTACCTTGAACCTGTGGATATCTTTTGCAGCGAGATGAATTTCCTGGAGATAGCAGAATGTTGGATCATATTTCTTTATCTAGTTTTCTACTCTATGCCTATTTTTGATACATTTAATCCATTCATGTTCAAGTTAATTATTGATATGTGAGGGTTTATCCCTGTTATAATGTGTTATAATGCTCTTAAGAGGTTGCTTTTTTTTCTTTTCTTTTTTTAAAATTTTGTTGGCAACCTATATGCTTTATTAACTCTGTGCTTGCCAGGACTTTTGCAGTGAGTGAAGTCATTCTTTCATTTCTGTACTCAGAACTTTAAGTATCTCCTGAAGGGCTAATCTCAAGGTAGCATATTCTCAGAGGATTTAAATTCTCTATCACTAATGAAACTTAGCTCGGTGGAGCAGGAAATTATTGGTTAAAATTGCTTACCTTTAAGAGTGTTAAAGATGGGACTTCTCTCCTTCTGAATTATAGGGTATCTGCTGCAATTCTGATGAGTCCTTGGTAGGTGATCTGTCCTTTCTAGCTGCCTTTAGGATTTTTTTCTTTCATTCTTACCTTGTGGAGACTGATTACTGTGTATCTTGGGGATGGTCTTCTCATGTAATTTTATTAGATTACCTCTTGGAAGGCTTTTTCCAGGTTGTTCTCAGTTTTCCCTTCTGTTTCAAGGATGTCAATGAAACACAGATTTGATCTTTTTACACACTCCCACACCTCCTATAAGCTTTACCCATTCTTTTTGAGCCCTTTATCCCTCTCCCTTTTTTTGTCAGAAAGAGTTAATTCAATATTTTGATCATCAAGTTCTGAGATTTCTTTCTCTGCCTGGTCAATTCTGCTCCCTAGGTCTGTCACTGCACTTTGAAATTCCAGGAAAGAATTCTTCATTTCCAGGATTTCAAATTGGACCGTTCTTATATTGACTGCCTCAACTTTCATTTCCTGCATTGCTTTTGTTGCCTGGATGACCTTTGCCTCTAACTTCTCATGGTTTTTCTTAACCACTTTAGCTATCCATTGTCTGACTTCTGTGTCTGTCATCTGAGATAGATCATTCTGAATGAATTCTATTATTTGGGGACTAGGAGGTGATTTTGTAGGTGATGCCTCTTTAAGAATTGCTGGTGTTTTTCCACTGGTTCTTCCTCATTTGTGAGATCCAACTCTTCTCTTTTTATTGTTTTTTATTCTTGCTGTTTTGCGATTAGATACAGTGTGGATGCTCTATGTCCTTTTCTGCCATTTAAAATAGTTCACAAAGGGAAAGAAAGAGGGGCAGCTACTCCCCCTCCACCACTCTTGCTGGACAGTGCTCAGAACTCAAAGTGTGTTTCCGCTCCTAAGTTTTTCTTGTGGACAGGCCAACCAGATTGCTTTCTGATTCCCAGTTGCCAGGTCTTTATGTGGATCAGATGGGCAGATAGATCCTTGGCTGCTTGCAGCACTGCCAGAGTTTTGGTGTCTTTCACAGCCCACAAACACTCCTTCCCAGGAAACAGGGCTTCCAGGTGCCTTTCACAATGCCCCACTCCCCACCAAAGGCTACTCTCAGAACTTAAAAGCAGTAGAGTCCTTGCCACAGCAGGACCTGCCCTTTAGGTGAGTGAAACTGACCTTCCTAGTGTGGGGAGAACTGGCTGCCAGAGATTGGCAACAGGCACTGAGCTAGCGCAGCTGGCTGGTGAGCTTTAACAGCCTGGGAGCAAACTGCCAAGCACTGTTGGTGGGGAATGCACTCTTGGGGGTTGATTGGTGTAGACATCTGGAGCTGAGGTATGTTCCCAGCTCCACATGAGCTCCAGCAGCATGTCTCTGTGCCTTAACCAGACCTCCTTTCCATGTGGGACTAAAGAACCACCCATAGCTGCAGGGAGAGAAACTCAAAGGCAGGAGCACTCACCCCTTTTTGCTTACAAGCTGTCAGGAGCACTCATCCCCTTTTACCTGCAAGGCAGGACTACAAATCCTGTGCAAGCCTGGTGCCTGGTAGAAATGGGGCCTCTGAGCTCTAATGCCAGACACCTGTCTCTCCCTTCCTTGCAGGCTGTGGGTTCCAAGAATCTTCTTTGGAATTGTAGGGTGCTACCTCCATTCAAGTCTGCTAAAGCTGCTTGTGGCTACTGGTGGCTTGGCTTGTCTTTCTTGTTCTGCCCTGCAAAAGAGATGCCAGTTGGCTACTCCCCAGTGGTTATCTTAGCTCTCTCAGAATGTATTTCTAGTTTTATTCTGTGATCAGAAAAGACATTTAATATGATTTCAATTTTTTGAACTTATTGAGACTTGTTCTGTGGTCTATCATATGGTCAATCTTGGAAAACATTTTGGGTACTGATAAGAAAAGTATACATTCTGTAGTTTTAGGGATGAATGTTCAGTGTATGTGTGCTAGGTAAATTTGTTCTAGATTCCAGTTTAGTCCAGTGTTTTCTTCTTGACTTTTTGCCTTAATGATCTGTCTATTGCTGTCGAGAGAGTGTTGAAGTCCACCACCTTTATTGTATTGCTGTCTATCTCTTTTCTTAAGTCTAATAGAATTGTTTTTGTAAAGCTGGAAGCTTTGGTGTTAGGTACACATATATTTAAAATTGTTATATCTACTTGTTGGATTTTCCTCTTCATCACTAAATAATGACCTTCTTTGTCTTTTTTCACTGTTGTAAATCAAAGTCTCTTTTATTTGACATAAGAATAACTACTTCTGCTCATTATTGGTTTCCATTTGCATGAAGTATTTTTTCCACCTTCTTACTCTTGAGTCTATAGGAGTCTTTGTGAGTTAACTGGGTCTTCTGAAGGCAGAGGATATTTGGATTGTGTTTTTATTTGTTTGTTTTTGGTCCATTCTGCCAATCTAGAATCTTTTAAGTGGGGCATTTAGACCATTTATATTCAAATTTAGTAATAATATGTGATGTACTGTTCCATTCATTATCTTGATTGTTACCTGGTTGTTTTGTTTTCTTCATTCTGTTAGCTCTGTGTTATAAACTGAGATTTATAATTTCCAGTGTTTTTCTACTGCTACATTCCAACCTTTTGTTTCAATGCTTAGAACTTCTTTGTGCATTCCTTGTAAAGTTTATCTAGTGGTAACAACTTCCTTAGCATTAGCTTGTCTGAGAAATACTTTATTTCTCCTTCATTTATGAAACATAATTTTGAAGGATTCAGACTTTTTAGCTGACAGTTTTTCTATTTGAGAAGATTAAAGCTAGAACCCCAATCCCTTCATATCTAAATCTCCTTGAATATTTTTTATTCATGTCCTGGATAGTTTTTTTTTTCTTCTTTATATTGATTTTCAACTTTCTCTTGGATCTCATTGAGCAATTTATAATCAACCTTTTAAATTCTATCTCTAGAATTTCAAATATTTTATTTTGGTTAGAATCCATTGCTAAAGAGTTAGTATGGTCTTTTGGGGGAATTTAAAAACTCTGTTTTTCATTTTACCAAGATGATTTTTCTTGTCTCTTCTCATCTGAACTGACCTTTTTAAAAGTATTGTTAAATTTGCTTCTTTAATTTTTTCTTCAATTGCTTTTCTTTCTTTCTTTCTCTTAGGGATATGTCTTCAATGTATAAAGTTTATGCTTGTCTAGCTTTGGTTCTGGGTGCTTTCAGTAAAGGCTCTGTATGAGTTCCTTGGTTATAGAGAATCTTTGTGCATTGGCTTTCTCAGATGCTTCTTATAATAGCAATTACTGTGTGTGTGTGTGTGTGTGTGTGTGTGTGTGTGTGTGTGTGTGTGTGTGTGTGTGTGTGTGTTTTCACTGTCTCCTGTGGGTCTAGAATGTCAGAGAACTCATAAAGTTTATTATGATACCTAGTGGTGTGATGTGCTACTCCCCCCCCCCGCCAGTATTTTTTCTTTGGGTTGAATGATTCAGCCTTAAGGCTGTGAGGAGGCACCCATAGTTGAGAACTGGTTGCAGCTGAATCAGGTGGTTATATGCGATATCCCTACAGTGAGCTAAAATATAACCCCTAATAGAAGCAGTTGGAAGAGCTCTCAGTGAGGTGCACTGAGTTCTTCACTGGGGGACAGAGGGGCGCCACCTCAGTTCCATCACTGGGCTTGCAAGAAAGCAGTACACTTTTCCATTATGCCCTTGTCCCATTGTTCCAAATTTTCAGATGCAACATGAACTTTGTCCATTATAGGAATGTTAATGTTCCGTGTATAAAGGAAATGGGATTCCGTCCTTTGTTCAAGCCTGAGCCTGACCTGATGGGCCTACCTCCCATGGGGCAGCAGTTACCCAAAATGCTGCAGAAAGGGTGTTAATAGGTATACTCACACTGAGCTCCCATGAGAGAAGCAACTGTATATAGTGGTTGCTGAGGGGATGGAGTCGTTGCCTTCTCCAAGACCCTTCACTCACTTCCTTTTGTTGTCATTTAACATAAACAGTCAACTTAGAGGGAAAACATAAACAAGGGTTAATTCAATTTGGTTTTAGACAAAATATATAGTTTTCTGACTGTATTTTTCTTCTGTTCAATTCTTCACCAGAGCATCAGAAAATCCATGTAAATAAGCACAGTTTTCTTAAAATTGTAGATCTTTGCAATGTTCCACTTCAGCTCGAGTATTTCATGTTATTTATTAAAGTACTTTGCTTTGCGAATGCCTTAGTTCATGCTAATGGATATGGATCTACAAAGATTTGCTCTAGGATAGCACACTTCAATCCAAAGTATATCATAGATTTTAAGTAATCACTTACAAACCATTTGTTCATATAACATTTTATTTTTGTGGCTTTACAGTGTGCAAAATGTAAACAAGCAATATTTTATAGGGTTGAAATCTTCTGTTGAGCATGTTATTGAGTATTGCATGGTTTTTTTTCTTTTTTTTTTAATGTTAAATAACCAAGTCCTTGTTCTCTTTTTTTTTTTTTTTTTGAGTTGGAGTCTCACTCTGTCACCCAGATTGGAGTGTAGTGGCATACTCCCGGCCACCACAGCCTCAACCTGTTGGGCTCCAGCAATCCTTCCGCCTCAGCCTTTCAAGTAGCTGGAACTACAGGCATGTGCTACCATGCCCGGCTAATTTTTTATTTTATCGTAGAGATGAAGTCTCACCAAGTTGCCCAGGCGGGTCTTGAACCCGCGGGCTCAGGCAGTCCACTCACTTCAGCCTCCCAAAGCACTGGGATTACAGGCTGAGCCACCAAGCACATCTCCAAGTCCTTGTTCTACTACTAAGCAAGCCTATTTATTCTGGCTTCTGGTTTGGTTTTTTGTTTGTTTTTTTTTTGCATTGGGGGAGGTCTCACTCTTTTGTCAAGCTGGAGTGCAGTGATACACTGATGACTTACTGTAGCCTCGACCTTCTGGGCTCTGGGAATCCTTCTACCTCGGCCTCCTGAGTAGCTGAGACTAAAGGTGCAGGCCACACCAACATTTAAAAACAAATTTTTATTTTAAAAAATTTTATTTATAATAGTTACCTTGATCCAAACACCACAACCAGGTGCTTGCAACCTTCAACAAGCATTATAAACCTAGTTTTCCATGAGATTCAGTTTTCTTGGTTGTATATATTTAAAAAGCAATAACCCAAATAAATCATTTACTTTTAAAAATATCTTTGGAATCTTTCAATATATTTTCAGTGAGAGGTTTACAACAAGTAAACCTCTACCATTATAGAAATTTACTAAGTTATACTCTCAAATGTTTTCAAATGATTGAGCATGTGAAAGCACATCATCATTAATTAACTTTTATAGGGCCGGGTTCGGTGGCTCAGCCTGTAATCCCGTGCCTTTGGGAAGCTGAGGTAAGTGGATTGCCTGACCCTGTGGGTTCGAGACCTGCCTGGGCAACTTGAGACCTCATCTTTACAATAAATAAAAAAATCAGCCAGGTGTGGTAGCGCCTACCTGTAATTCCGGCTACTCAGAAGGCTGAGGTGGCAGGATCGCCGAAGCCCAGCAAGTCGAGGCTGCAGTGGCCAGAAGTGGCCACTGCACTCCAGTCTGGGTGACGGAGTGAGACTCCAACTCAAAAAAAAAAAAAAAAACTTTTGTAGGGACAGGTAATAAGATTTGATTCAAAATATTACTGACAATTTTTAAAGCATAAAGTTTTATATAGAAAAATGGAAAACTGTAATGACCACAACAATGTCATTTTAACTGGCGCATATATATATATATATACTTTTATATTATATATAAAATAACAATATAATATAAAAGTTAACTATGTGAAGTAATACATTTGCAAATTATTATTCTGAGAACATTCAAACTTCTTTCTTCCAGCTGTTTCTTGAAACATATAATACATCATTGTTGACTAAAGTTAGGTTACCCTACCATGCAATAGAACTCCAGAGCTCTTTTCTCTTATCTAACTATAACTTTGTGCCCACTGACCATCCTAGGCCCCTGTACCCCAATCTCCCAAGCCTCTGGTAACCACCATACTTCCTATCTCCATGAGATCCACATTGTGATTCCATATGAGTGAGATTATGCAATATTTGTCTTTATGTTTCTGGTTGATTTCACTTAGCATAATGCCCTTCAGGTTCATCCATGTTGTTGGAATGGGCGGGATTTTACTCTTTTTCATGACTGAGTAGTATTCCATTGTGTATATATGTGTATGTGTGTGTGTATATATATATATATATATACACACACACCATGTTTCTTTATCCATTTATCCCTGATGGACACTTAGGTTGATGCCATCTCCTGGCGGTTATGAACAGTCCAGCATACATTTTCTTTGGGTGTATATACCCACTAATTGGATTGCTAAATTATACGATTATTCTATTTTAAAATTTTTGAGGACCCTCCACAGTGTTTTCCATAGTGGATTTACTAGTTTGCATCTCTACCTACAGTGGAAGGGTTTTATTTTCTTCACATCCTTATCAACATTTCTCATCTACTGTCTTTTTGATAATAGTCAATCTAACTAAATTGAGATGGTACCTTAATGTGATTTTGATGTGCAATTCCCTGATGATTAGTGATGTTAAGCATTTTTAAAAATATGCCTCTTGGTCATGTGTAAGTCTAGTTTTGAGAAGAGTCTATTCAGATCTTTGGTTCATGTTGAAGTAAGATTTTTTTCTTTTGCTGTTGTTTCTTATATATTAGGATTATTGACATGTTTTCATATGCATAGGATGTACAGTTTGCAGATGTTTTCTCCCATTCTGTAAGTTGTCTCTTCACTATATTATTTTTATTAAAAATATAACAATATGACATTTTAATGGTAATCAGAAGTAAATATAACTGGCATTTAGAGTTGAAAATTTTAAAAATAAAATGAGAGTTGTTCAAGTCTTGTGAAAAAAGAAAAAAAGAAAGAAAGAAAGTCTCCTTGCATTAAATTGACAAAAATCTAGGCCTCTGAATTGGAGTCCTTTATCATGTACAAAATAAACACAAAAATATTTTCAAAAAATCATTTTATCCAAGAGTTTTTGTTTTTTAAATAGAAAAAAATAATCAAGTAACTAATGCTTACTCTTTAAGGATTTGTAGATTCGAATAGTCAAGTGTTTTATATAAAATAATTATTTAATTTGCTTTTTTTCTCTCTCATATACAACTGTATTGTTTATAAAGTAGCCCTCAACGAGGAAAACTATAAAGCCACTATGGAAGACCCTCAATTAGAACATTACAGCTATTATTAGAGCATTCAATAATATTCTCTCCACAAATATTAGTGCTTGCTGACCTATTTTTACCAATATTATACTTCCTTTTTTATATTTCCAAGTTCATCAGTACTAAATATGAGTATGTCTATTATATACAAAACACTATATTAAAAATGTAGATGCTATAGCGATCAATTCAATACATGTGCTGATCTGAGGGAGCATATGGTCTATTTAGTATGGTTACTTTATCTCATAGTTAGCCAGTAAGCACACTTGCTCAGCCAGGTATGTACAGCTAATGCTCATTCAGATTGGTGACTGCTCCATACTCGTTGTATATTTTAACAGTCATCTTGAGGAGAGGCTCTCATAACCACAGATGCAAAGAAGAATTATGTTAAAAATGTTAACATAATGTTAAATGTTATGTTAAAAATAAGCAGAAGGGAAAATTACGTGCCTTGGAATTTCAGCATTGGAAAGCATTGCTTTATCTGTAGGAGAGATGGAGGGCATGGTTTTGTGAAAGAGGTTACAAGTAGTGACTGATTTGAAAGATGGACATGTCTAGATATGTGATAAAAGAGTTGAAGTTTAGCTTGAGAAAACAATATGAGAAAGGACACAGATGGAAAAAAGATTGGGGATATGAGGGGAGAAGATAATTTAAAAGGTAAGAGAAGCCATAGGAAAGGGAGCAAGGGGAAAGCAGAGCAACTGGAAATTTGTACAAAGTTGAACAGATATGGAAGCCCAATGCTTCTGTGAAAAATGGAAAGCTATTAAGTGTTAATGAGGAAATTAGAAAATATGAACACTTACGACATTGAATCTTTCTATGCAAGAACAGGGTAGTTCACTTTGTATTATCTTTTATAACTTTGGGGGGTTTGAAATATGCATGAGAAACACAAGCAGAAACAATACATATTATGTAGTTGGGCTACAGGTCTAAGCTTCAGGATGTAGATCTCAATTGGATCTAGATTTCAGAGTTATAACGTGGTAACATTTATGGAGTACCTAAGATGAATCAGGAGCAGTGGAGACCATTATCCATCAGAAAAAGGAAAATCTCAGTAATGGTATGTAATAGGCTTTGTTTTCTTGCAGTTCACATCAGAGTGACTAGATCAGAGGATTTTCATGACTTTAAAAGCAAAGTCAAGACATAACCCGGTTGTATCTGATAGCAAAGGCTATGTTCTTAACCAGTACTCAATGCTGCCTCACCAGGATTTGAAACACATAGCATTTGAAGTTACTGTGGTTACTGAAAAGAATAAAAAGTACAGAGGGTGGTTGTTCAGTTTATGAAGATAAGTAACATAATACGGGAACAAAGGCTTAGGTATAATGTCTTAAAATGATAATTTAAATCCCTGAATCTCATTCTTGAGCTTAAATGCAAACATTTTTAGGTTCAACTTTATAAATAACTTTATTTCTCATTTATTCTTTACTTATTTGCTTAGGCATTCTGTATCCACCTAGAAGATATTAGGTACATAACTATTTCTATTTTATCAAGCAATTTTGTGGTGTGAAAGGCAATATTTAATTCTTTAAAGTCACTTATTTTATTTCATGTGATAAGTTAATAGTCAATCAATTTTTCTGAAAACAGTTGCTGAATAAATTTTCCTTTCTCACTAATATAAAATAGCACATCAAACAAACACAAAATTCTAAAGTATATTTATGTCTGGTGGTAGGCTTTATAGATTATTTTGTTGACATATTTGTCCATTTGTATCTGTCAGTGCCACACATTTAGTTATTATAATCTTATTTTTGGTTCTTCAGATTGAACTGTCTTTACCTGTTTATGTTTAAAATATTTTTAAATAAACTTTAAAACTCTTTGTTAGAAGCAAAGGAAATTTGTCATAAAAATTTATTGAAATTATTAAATGTTTTATTAAAATTGTAATAAAATTGTGAATAAATTTGCTTCTCTATGTACACTATTTTATTTTCATGTACATGATATTCCTCTCTATTACTTAATATAGTATTGCTTTCATTTTCTTCACATATACTTAATGTATTTTTGTTCTCTTAATGCTAAAAAATGCTGTGTGCTTATTTTTATTCTTGTGGTAATTTTTAAAAAGTTTTTGACTTATGAGTGCATGTTGTTTTCTAATAAAGTGGTTGAGATTGAATTGCATACCAAATCATTACATTGCAAGAGAAAAAGGTGGTAGCAGCTCAGGTACAGTAGTGGGTACAGTGATTGCATGGCAAGGAGAATTTATAAGTGTGTGTGTATTTCTGAAGACAATTTGCTATTCATAATAAATTGACAATTTTATTTGGAGCAGAGTGAATAGAGAGAGTGTTCATTTTTGCTTTTTGGGAGTTACTAATATACTAAAATAAGCATAAACTAATCTAGCAATGACCACATAGTGTGATAATTTCATATACTAGAGAGGAGATCGACAAAAGGAAAATGCCAAAAAGCAGTTTCATGCATTTTCCTAGAATTAGTTTAAGAGAAATCCTAGGCCAGGGGTATCAAGTGAGTTTCAGTGTATGCACCAAATTCAAATGAACAATTGAAAACTGCCTGAAATGCTGTGTTACTGGAGAATGCTAAGAGCAAGCACAGGCTCAAATGGAAAGGCTGCAGTGATAGATTGAAATGTTCCACCAAGAGTTCTAAAGAAAATGATGGCTGTTTTAAATATCCTCTTAAACATCAATTTTTATATGCACCCTACCGAGTAACTTACATTTTCTAAGTCTTTATTTCCTACTTCACAGAAGCAAGAATAACAATAGTATCTGCTTTAGTATGTTCCAAGGATTAATGAAAGTAATGAGAGAAAGATGCTTGACGCTATGGTTGGCACATAATCAACAAATGTTAGCTGTCATTGTTCTAATAATTCTCCCATCATATGAGTGATTTCTCCTAACCTAATTTTTCCCCAAGTCTTTTGAACCCATATTCTCTAAGATGTTTTTTCCCTCCCTGCCTTTTAGCATTCAACTGAGAAAAGATAGTCTTTAAAAGTCCTACTTGTGCCAATTTGTTTTGAAAAGATGATACATATATTTATTACAGTATTTCAAACTATGCTTCTACCTAGAAACTTCTCATGTATGATTTCCTGTATAAAAATGCCTCACCTTTGTGGAAGATGGCTTCCCTAGTTCTTATCATACCTTCCTAAATTGCTGAGTTTAAAATTCAGGGTCACTTATTTCTAGTTCTAAATTATTCACTGGTAATTTAAAATTGAAGGCAAACTGAAAAATAGTCTATTGCTGAAATAATTTTTTAAAATTCTGAGTCTTAACTCTGAGCCAGATTCATCTCTGGAGAATATTGATTGACCACTTCAAAGTTAAATGAATTAAATTTCTGGAAGTGATGTTGAATATTTCTTAGTCTTAGCACACATCAAACAATTGGCAATTGCTTGATTTAAAGCCCTGATTATTTCAGACTTTCAGAGACTAGTATCTGAAATGATAGCTTTCAATATATATTTTAAATATTCTATTTGTAGAGAAGTCCCTGAAATTGTTGCACTGGGAGTTGGTGTTCTGATTTACTTATGAGACGGTGGTTTTTGAATCAAGATAAGAATACTAAAACTTAGTAAATAACACCAAACAAATATAAACCAAGAATATTTTCTTACACTAGATACAGAAAGTTAACAAAAAATGTGTAAATATCACAGATATATAGTGTTTATTTTGTCCTAAATGCCTCTACATTATTTGGTTTGTCACAAGATAGTAGAACATATAGGTATGGAATAACTGTAATAATGATTTCTGCTTTATAGTTAAGGAAACAAAGACCTAGACAAATAAAACCATTTACCCAGAGTTACATAGCAACTTATTAAACAGTCAGGATTAGAATCTTCAGATAGATAATCTAATATCACCTGTCTCTTGCCATTGTACCTACCTACCTTTTTATTTTAATGTTGATAATTACAGTGCTATCTCAGAAAAACTATTTTAAATTCATAAGACTTCTCTAATGGTTAGGAAAAGAAAGCATCTAACATTGTTGATGATTATATAGACAATTAGCTAATATCAATTCCATTTACATTATAGGCACTATATAGTTCACCAAAAAAATTTAAAATCATTTTTATCATATTTTTCTATAAATTACTCTAATCACATCAGCATTGCATTAACACAAAACAGACAAATCGATAAATGGACAAATAGATAACTTAGACAATCAATATATCATTCTAAAGTAAATTATTATTATAAACTTCAATGTATCGCATTCAGTAGAAAAAGTTTACTAAGCAAATAGTTCTGCCATTATTTCTTTTGTAAGAAAATTAGACTCCTAGATCATACCATATACCATGTAATTTAAGGTAGATTAGGAGATAAGTTTTAAAATAAAATAATAAAAATATTTGTAAAATCTCGGAGAACCAGGCTCAGTGGCTCAGCCTGTAATCCCGCGCTTTGGGAGGCTGAAGTGAGCGGATTGCCTGAGCCCACGGGTTCGAGACCCGCGTGGGCAACTTGGCGAGACCTCATCTCTACAAAAAATTAGCCGGCGTGGTAGCGCGTGCCTGTAGTTCCAGCTACTTGGAAGGCTGAGGTGGAAGGATCGTGGGAGCCCAACAGGTCGAGGCTGCGGTGGCCGGGAGTGGCCACTGCACTCCAGTCTGGGCAACAGAGTAAGACTCCAACTCAAAAAAAAAAAAAAAAAAATCTCGGAGAATATTTGTGCAACCATGGTGGGAAAGGCAGATTCCTATGCAAGTTAACAAACCTATAAGTCATGAAATAAATGAAAGACAGTTCATCTATAAATAATAATAAAATCTACATAGTAAAAGAAGCCCAAATCAAAGGAAGCAAGCAAATGATGAATATGATTTTTAAAACTGCAACACGTATGCTTACTAAATGATTACTGTTATAAATAAACATCTCTCATTTTGTTTATAAAAAGGACAACCAAGAAAAAACATGGCAAAAAGTTAGGAACTGACATTTTAGTGACAATGGCATTTCACTGAAGATAAATTACCAAAAAAAACTTGTCATTCTTAAAACAAAAAAGCTTAAGTAATTAACCCATTAGTTTCAAATCCTAACTAGTAATAATCCCACAGAAAAGAGAGATGAAAAGAAATAGTATTTAAAGAATAACACATTTTTAATTGAAGAAAATGAATCACATTAAAAAAACAATGAATGAAAAAAGGCCTATACCATGGGACAATATCCTAATAATTCAGAAAACAAGAGATATAAAGAAAATCCCAAATAATTCTAGACATAATTAATACAAAAAAGAAAGATAAGAATTTAAACAATTCTCTGTAGCAATGATATTAATAATAGAGGCTCAAAAGGATGGAAGATAATAGGTAATGCCTTTGAAATGCCAATTATAAACTAAAAATCTATCCACAGGCCATTCATCAAGTGTAAGAGTAGAATGAAGTGATTTGGGGAAGGCTAGTTCCAAAAGTTTTACTTTTCAGGCTACCTACTTCAAAAAGCTACTTCAGGATATGCCCCACCAACACAGAAAATGAATCACACACTGACCCCCACACACAATAATTTGGAAATCAAGAGAAAGAGAAAACTAAACACTGCGTGTTCTCACTCATATATGGAAGCTAAATGGTCACAGAGATGGAAATAGTAGACACTGGGGAAACCAATAAAGATGGAGGAACAAGAGGGTTAGGGCTCAGAAATGACCTTCAGGCACAATGTCCACTATCTGTGGAATGAGACATGTAAGACTCGATCCCCACCACTACATAATATGTCCATGTAACACATGTGTACCCCCTGAATCTAAAATTAAAAAGTAAAAAAAAAAATTGTAACATAATTATTTTAAGGAACATTTTAGTAGATTATTTTATTTAAAATATAACTAAACACTTTATTAAGAAAAATATCTATGAACAAATATTGATTACATTTAGTTATAGAAAAGTTTATTAAGTCAAATGGAATGCTATAAAATCTAACCTGTGTTCCAGGGTACAATAAAATACATTCTGAAAATAGATCTTATTCAGAGCTCTAAACACCTGTAAATCAATGAGCAACCTCATATTAATTTTACTCACATAGCTTCGCTGTTACTTACAAAAAAGTAAACTGTAAATTGGCTGAGAAATATCACAGCAGTTTCAAAATCAAACTAAATCGCAAACCTTGACCTAAACTTTGACCCAACCAATTCATCATTAATTAACACTTAAAAAAAAAGGTTGCTCTGTGCTCTGAAAATAAATTGTTGATAAATTATTCCTGTTCTTTTGACTACTTTTAGTAATTGACATCATTTTAAACTACCTTTTCCACCAAATAAAATAGTTAGAAGCCAAAGAGAGCATGCCCATGCTTGACTCTACACAGAACCATACAATGTAAAATGGACTTAGGCACTTCAATACTAAAAGACTGCTTATTGACTTAAACTGTCCAACCAATAAGCCTGTTTCTCTGATTTAACATAACATCACAAATGAAATAAGTGTTTAAAAAAGGAAAAATAACTCAATTAACTTTCTTACTCTAGGAGATGGAGTATTTTGAAAAGTTTCATTTCTTCTGACTCAAAGAAATCCCTTGATGTTCCAGAGAACTTTGTAAAAAGTACATATAAACATTTAAACCTTTCCAAATATAAAATTATAATTTTTTAATTAAGGCTGCTGCCGGAGACCAGCTCCAGGAGAGAGTCAGGGCCCAAATGGGAAGAATCAGGAATGGCGAAGAAGAACGGCGGAAATCACCTTCGTGGGTAGAGTTCAGGACTCTGCCAATTTTTATTCAATTCTTACATGCTTATATAGTTTTTTTCCTGACCCCTGTACCCACAAAAATGCAATACATGTTACACATTAAATGCTTACATCATGTTTTTTCTTTTTGTTTATGGGGAAGTTGACCTTTACAAGTTTCATTTTGTTCCTTCCTGCTACTGGTGGTGTTATTTATGTCTGGATCAACAGACAAGAACCGAACAACAGCTGCCAAAACTTATTAACTATGCCCTCTAACCTCTAAGTTTTTTATTTTTGCTAATCTATCTCCTTTCTACAATACAACTTAGCAGCACTATATTGGCTTATTCTTAAATTTCATATAATTCATTTATCTTAACTTTTTATATTTACTATTCTCTATCTATTACAAATTTATATTTACTAAATTTCACCTTTATTCTACCTTATTAATCTTAACTATTTTACCTATTTTCTTATAACATGCTGTAATTAAAAAACCTAAATCTAATCTTATACTTATATATACTTTTACTTCTATCTATACTATTAATATGTATTTAATATATTTTTATACCTATTTCTAATTTAGTTTACTTTATTCTTTTAATCTAATTACCTAAATCTTATTCAAATCTTAAACTAATTTATTACCTTATTTCTATTCTTTCTTTAATTATTCTATAATCCCTTAAAATCTAAAGTCACGTCTGCTGCTTGTTTTTCTCAAGTGCTGTTCAAAAACATTCTCTTATGTCTCAAGGGGGAATATTTTGCTGTTTTTTCCTACATTAAGTTTCTATACATAGTTTCACTGTTTTCTTAACATCCTCACACATCCTGATTAACGTGTTATTTGTTACAAGGGAAGTGTTTTTTAGGCCTATGCACGCATTCCTTTAAGACTAAAGGGGGCCTGTCAATACGATCCATGGGGCTCTGCCTCCATCATGGCCGCTTTCTACTGGGGCTCTGCTCCCAGCCAGCGTTTTTCCCATATTCAGGTAACCTCCATTTTGCCTTGTTAGGGGTTGCGGCTTCCGGCAGCCTGCTTTTAATATCTTATGGTAGCATTCTGAATCTGATTTCTTTATAGAATACCATAGATGCCTAAAATAAAAAAATTGAACTAATTTTTCCACTCTTTTCAAAATATGTCCTGAAAGTGAGAGGAGAAATAGGACCTGGCTAGGCAGATAGAAAGGGAGGGTCTCAGAGAAAGGTAATACCCACAGGAACACCCCTGCATCACCCCTGATATACAACTAGTAGTTAACTATGTGGTTGTTGTGATTGCGAACGTCCTCTTATACGAGAATGCTTGCTCAAAACGGACTGTCTCAACTCAGACACAGGTACAATAACTCAACCAAATGTCCTTAACTTAACCTGAGGTCATTATAATATCATTAATATCAAATTACTCTGTGGGAGCCTCCCACTCCCATCATACACCTGACTCTATGGTAGTACTGGGATGACCCTGTAAGGCCTAAAACTCTCCCACCCAATGTGAGGGAGGAGTAACATTAACCCAACCCCAAAAACCACCCATTTCTAAGAAAAGCCACACCAAAACATACTCCTCTGTACCCTTAAGAATAAAAATGATAGCTCAATAGTTAGGTGCAGAAGCAACAACCTCTGTAGACTGTTTCTGTGTGCTCTCCCCTCTTGAGAGTGTACTATTCTTTGCTTAATAAAGCTACTCACTTGTCTAGCCACTTTATGTGTCTGTGAATTATTTCCAGACTTGAACACAAGACCTCGGTCGTCAACATCAACCCACCATCTCACAATGGGAGTGGCACCCCTTCTCCTGGTAACAAAAGTTTTTATTAAAGACATTTGAACTGGCTTGCCTGTGATATTCTTCCTTTACTCAGTGTGAAGCACACATGTTCACATTCTGATCCATATAAGTATATTCAGGATCAGATTCATCAAACTTTCTGTATTTGGAACAACAGATCAATTCAAATTCAAGAGCATAAAATTTAAATCTTCTACCTAATTCAAACTCCATTTTATTATTTTAATTCATTATTAAAATATCAGAATGTCTTTATAGTATACCCAATCTCTTTCTTCAAAATCTTGTGAAGCTTAAGTTGCATTTCATCATTTTCCCACAGTTTGTCTTATTCTATCACTTTTTCCATTGCCTTCTGCTGTTAACACTTTTCTGTTTCTTCGTATTGAATAGCTGGTCATTTTTATTATTGCAACATTTTATCTTTGTGATGCTAGCACACATTGCTGTTTTATTTGCCTTTCGGTGCTGAAAAGTTCTTTTAGGACAAAGAACCTCATTTACCTTCCTGGACAGCCCTCAGAGTTGTCTGTCCCCAGCTTTCCTACTTCTACCTCTGCCTACATTCCAGTCTTTATCCACTGATTCGCCTCCTAGCAGGTCTCTGACTGCAGATATGATCCCCTTTAATCCATCCTTCACAGTGTCAAATCTGTGTAATTTCCCTTCTTAAAATCAATGTATATCTTCCAATTGCCCGCAGTGTAGACTTTAAATTCCTTCAGACAGTGTCTGATATTTCATAAATCATCTTAATTGTGACTACCTTTCAAGTCCCATCTCCCTCTATACCATCCAACACAGAACTACGCCGCAACCAGACAGAAGTGCTCACAGGTTTATCACTAATATCATACATTCTCTTCTGTTGCAAAGTCTTTGAACATGATGTCTCCTCATATTGAAACCTTTGTCAGCCTTCTCCTAGTCTTCGACATATTACTTTTACTTCAAGAGTTATCAAAAAATATTCCTGCCAAGAAGGCTTTCCTAATCCAACCCAAAACAGAATACCTTAAGATTCAATGTACATTCACATTTATCAGTACTCTTATTTCAATTGTTCATGAACATTTTTGTCCCATCAGACTAGCTCTTTCTGGCAGAGATTCAGTGTTGATTATCTTCTGTAGATCCACCTGTGCCTTGTGCGAATAGAAGCATAAACAACATGAATGTAGTGTTGCCACACTTTTAAATAATTATATAGTTATTAATTGAACTAGTATCATCTCTCTGAGTTTAGTTTTAAGGTGGTAAACTCCTTAAAAGCTGTACATCAATATACAAGATTAATATGACTTAGGATGATCTCCAACCCCATATTGCTGAAAAGAATGTGATTTTCATTATTTTTTAGAGCTGCATAGTATACCATGGTGTCTACATATCACATTTTTATTATCCACTGATCAATTGATGGGCATTTAGATTGACACCATATCTTTGTAATTGTGAATTGTGCTGCCCTGAACATGCAGGTGCAGGTGTCTTTTTTATACAACAACCTCTGTTCCTTAGGGTAGATACCTAGTAGTGGGATTGCTGATACATATGGTAGCTCTACTTCTTGTTCTTTGAGTAATCTCTATACCATGTTTTGTAAAGGCTGTACTAATTTACACTCCCAACACCAATGTGTGTTTCCTTTCCTCTGCATCTGCACCAGCTTTTATGTTTGTTTGTTTGTTTGTTTTTAATAATGGCCATTCTAACTGGTATAACATTGTGGTTTTAATTTGCATTTTCCTGATGATAAGTGATATTGAGCATTTTTTGAGGGTGCTTTTTGGCCATTTGTATAACTTCTTTTGAGAAATGCCTGTTCATGTCATTTGCTTACTTTTTAATGGGATTATTTGCTTTTTCTTGCTGAGTTGTTTGAGCTGTTGATTCTGGACATTAGTTCTTTGTCAAATGTATATTTCATAAATATGTTCCCCATTCTGTAAGTTGCCTATTTGCTCTTATTTATTTTGCTGTTTAGAGGCTTTTTAGTTTAATTAAGTACCACGTATTTATTTTTGTTTTAGTTGAATTTGCTTTTGGAGTTTTAACCATAAATTATTTCCCCAGGCCAATGT
Source organism: Cephalopachus bancanus (assembly GCA_027257055.1). Classification (NCBI taxonomy): domain Eukaryota; kingdom Metazoa; phylum Chordata; class Mammalia; order Primates; family Tarsiidae; genus Cephalopachus; species Cephalopachus bancanus. The sequence goes on from JAPVLO010000686.1 coordinate 413,601, forward strand.
CCAAGAGATTTTTTCCTAGGTTTTCTTCTAGGATGTTTAATGGCTTCAGGTCTGACATTTAAGTCTTTAATCCATCTGAGTAAATTTTGTGCATGGGGAGAGATAGAGATCAAGTTTTATTTTTCTGCATGTAGCTATCTAATTTTCCAACACCATTTTTTAAAATAGGATATCCTTTCCCTAGTGTGTGTTTTTGTTTGCTTTGTCAAAGATCAGTTGGTTGTAGGTATTTGTGTTTATTTCTGGATTCTTTATTCTATTCTATTGGTCCCTGTGTCTGCTCTTATACTAGTACCATGATATTTAGGTTACTACAGCCTTATGGTATAATTTGAAAACACATACTGTGATGTTTCCAGATTTGTTCTTTTTGCTTAGGATTGCTTTGGCTAATCTTGCTCTTTTTTGGCCCATGTGAATTTTAAGATTATTTTTTCTAATTATGTGATATATGATGTTGGTAGTTTGGCAGGGATTGCATTGAATCTGTAGATTACTTTGGGTAATATGGTCATTTTAATAATGTTGATTCTTTCAATCAATGAGCATAAGATGTTTTTCCATTTGTTTGTGTCCTCTGTTATTTCATCAGTTTTGTAGTTCTTCTTGTAGAGATCTTTTATCTCCTTGGTTAAATATATTCCTAGGTATTTTAGATTTTGGGCTGCTATTGTCAATGGAATTGAGTTCCAGATTTGATTTTCAACTTGGTTGCTGTTGATGTGTTGATTTTATATCCTGAAACTTTACTGAATTCATTTATCAAGTCCAGGAGTCTTTTGAAGGACTCTTTAGGGTTCTCTAGGTAAAAGGTCATATAATTGGCATACAGAGACAGTATATTTCTTCTTTTCCAGTTTGGCTAAAATTTATTTATTTTTCTTGCCTGATTACTCTGGCTAGGACTTCCAGGACTATGTTGAACAGGTGTGGTAAAAGTGGGCATCCTTGCTTAGTTCCAGTTCTGAGGGGGAACGTGTTCCACTTTTCTCTTTCAGGATGACATTGACTGTGGGTTTGTCATATACAGTTTTTATTATTTTGAGGAATGTTTCCTCTATGCCTATTTTGCTGATGATTTTTATCATGAAGCGATGCTGAATTTTATCTAATTTTTTTTCTGCTTCTGTTGAAATAATTATACAATTTTTGTTTTCAATTCAGTTTATGTAGTGAATCACATTTATTGGCTTGCATATGTTGAACCATCCTTGCATCCCTAGGATAAAATCAACTTGATCATGGTGTATTTTTTTAAACGGGCTGTTTAATTCAGTTTGCTAATATTGTTAAGGATTTTTGCATCTATGTTCATAAGGAATATTGGTCTGTAGTTTCTTTTTTGTTGTGTCTTTTCCTGTCATTGGTATCAGTGTGATACTGGCCCTACAGAATGAGTTAGGAATGATTCCCTCCCCTTCAATTCTGTGGAATAACTTCAAAAATTGGTACCAATTATTCCTTGAAGGTCTGGTAGAATGCAGTAATTTCATCAGGTCCTGAGCTGTAACTTTATCAGGTCCTGAACTTGTTGTTTTGGGGAAACTTCTAATTACCTTTCAATCTCACTACTCATTATTGGTTTATTTGGGGTTTCTATTTCTTTCTGATTCAAGATTAGGGGGTTCTATGTTTCCAAGAATTCATCTATTTTATCTAGATTGTCTGGTTTGTTTACATAGAATTTTCATAATGGTCTCAGACAATCTTTTGAATTTCCTTTATATCAGTTGTAATGTCTCCTTTTTCATTTCTGATTGAGATAGTTTGAATATTCTCTATTGGATTCTTAATGAATCTAGCTAGTGGTCTGTCAATTTTATTTATTTTTTCAAAGGATCAACTTTTTGTTTCATTAATCCTTTGTATTTTTAAAATTTAAATTTCATTTGGTTCTACTCTGATATTCAGGTTATTCTCTTCTGCTAGTTTTGGGTTTATTTCATTTGTGTTTTTCAAGTTCCTTGAAGTGTGATGTCAGGTTGTCGATATGTGATCTTTCAGTCTTATTAATGTAGGCCTTAAGTGTTATAACTTTTGTCTGAGCACAGCTTTGGCTGTGTCCCAGAGGTTTTAATACCTTGTTTCATTGTTTTCCTTCTTTTCAAGGAATTTTTAAGTTTCCATCTTAACCTCATTGTTGTCCCAAGGATCACTCAGAATCAAATTGTTTAACTTCTCTGTCTTTATTTAGTTTCACAAGTTCTTCTTGAAGTTAAATTCTAGTTTTATTCCACTGTGGTCTGAGATAGTTCTTGATATAATTAAGATTTTTAAAAATGTATTAATACTTGATTTGGGGCCCATTATATGGTCTATCTTGGAGAATGTTCCATGTGCTAATTTTTATTTTTATTCCACTGTGATCTGAAAAGGTGCAGGAAAGTATTTTAATATTGTGACACTTGTTTATGCTTGATTTATATCTGAGGATGTGGCAAATCTTGGAGTACATTCTGTGTGGTGAGTAGTAGAACGTATATTCCATAGTTGTTGGGTGGAATGTTCTATAGGTATCTATTAAGTCCATTTGATCAAGTGTCAAGTTGAGGTTCCAGATCTCCTTGTTAACTTTTTGGTTTGATAATCTATCTGGGGTTGTTAGTGGGGTATAAAGGTCCCAAGCTATGTTAGTGTTAGAGTCAATATCTCTTTTTAGTTTTTTTAGTAGCTGCTTTATGAAAGTTGGTGCTCTGGTATTGGGTGCATATGTGTTTAGAATGGATATTTCTTGCTGATGAATTGAACCTTTTATCATTATGTAGTGTCCCTCTGTATCTTTTTACATTTTTGATAGATTAAAGGTTGTTTTGTCTGATAATAAGATCATGACTCCTACCTGCTTTCATAAAGGCAATTTACCTGTTCACCTGAAAAATTGTTTTTTGTCTTCTAACTTTAAGTCTGTGAGCATCCTTTGTTTTGAGATGTGTTTCCTGGAGACAGTAAATTGTAGAGCTGTTTCTTTTTACCCAATTTGCCATTCTATGTCTTTTCGTAGTCCATTCACCTTCAGGCTGGTTATTGAGATATGAGAGTTTATCTCTGTCATGAGGCTCTTATAGGGTTATTTGTTGTTGTTGTTATCTGTTTTTTTGTTGGTTGGTTGGTTTTCTTTGGATTTTGGAGTTAGGATATGTGTGTTTTCAATTTTGCAGTCACAATGCTTGCTGTGTTGATACTCTGTTTCCTAGATTCTTGGGAAAACTGTGTTCAATCTTTTCTTTCTTCCTTCTATGGTTAATATTACCTTAAGAATCTCTTGTAGAACTGGTCTGGAGTCATCATAAACTCTTAGGGATTGAATGACTTGGAAGGATTTGTTTTCTTTTGCTTGGTTAATTCTGCTTTCCATGCTTGCCAGTTTGTTATTTATTTCATTTACTGTATTCTTTATTGCCATCATCTCAGTTATCAACTCCTTCATTCTTTTCTCTTGTCTCTCCTTATTTCTATTCATTCTCTCTATTAATATCTTGATATCATACATATATGTGATGGAATATTACACAGTCATAAAGAAGAAAAAATTTTGGACTTTGCAGCAACTTGGATGTGTTTAGAGTCTACAATACTCAGTGATTTATCACAGAAAAAAATAACCGAGTACCACGTGTTCTCACTCATAAGCAGACCTTGAACATCTACCATAATACTATAAGAGAGGGACTGGCTATAGCCAGAAACTTCCAGAGGGAGGTACAAAACATTAATAAGGGTACTTGATCTCAAACTAGGTAACATGGGAACCAAAGGGAGGTCCAAACCTGTACAATGACTACTTGTATACCTCATCTTGAATTGCACCTCACATCTTTAAAATAAAATTAATAAAATAAAAAATAATAACGTCTCTTTTACCTGATATGAGAATGGCTAATTCTGCTCATTTTTTGTTTCTATTTGCATGGAATACTTTTTTCTATTCCTTTACCTTGTGTCTCCAGGAGGCTTTGTGAGATAAGTGGGGCTCTTGAGGGCCGAAGATATTAGAGTTTTGTTTTTTAATCCATTCTGCCAGCCTATCTTTTAGTGGAGCATTAAGACTCTGAATTTACATTTAGAGTTAATAATGATATGTAAGATACTTTTCTATTTATCATACTGGTTGTTTTCTGGTTGCTTTATTTATTTTCTCTATTATGTTGGTATTCTATAAAGCTTGAGAACTTTATGATTTCCAGCAATTTTCTATTGGTGTATTTTGATCTTTGTTTCTATATTTGGAACTCTTTGTGAATATTTCCAGTAAAGTCAGTCTAGTGGTGACAAATTCCTTCAGCGTTTCCTTGTCTGCAATGGACTTCATTTCTCCTTCATTTATAAAACTTAATTTTGCAGGATACAAAATCTTTCTCTGACAGTTATTCCATTTGAGAAGATTGAAGATCTGGCTTAAAGGCCTTCTGGCTTGTAGGATTTCTTCTGAAAAGTCTGCTGTTAGTCTGATAGGTTTACCTTTGAAAGTGATTTGATGCTTTTGTCTCACTTCTCTTAAAATTCTTTCTTTCACATTAACTTTGCATAACTGGATGATTATATACCTTGGGGTTAACCCTTTTGCAGTGAATCCTCTGGAGGTTCTTTGGGCTTCTTGCTTCTGGATGTTTAGATCTCTGGCAAGGTCAGGGAAGTTTTCCTTCATTATTCCCTCAATAGGTTTTCTTAGTCTGTTGCTTTCTCTACCTCAGAAACACCTGTGATTCTTAGGTTTGGACATTTTATAAAATCCCACATTTTTTGAAAAATTTCTTTCATTCTCTTGATTCTTTCTTTATTGTTGTCTGATTGGGTTAATTCAAACACTTTGACTTCAAGTTCTGAGATTCTTTCTTCTGCTTGTTTCAGTCTACTGTTAAAACTTTTCACTGCATTTTGTTCTTTCCTAAATGCTTTCTAGAGTTTCAGCTTTTTTTTCCAGAGTTTTTCTTTTTTCCAGGTGTCTGTCTCTTTGGAGAATTTTTTCATCTTTGTCCTAAATTGTTGTTGTTGTTTTTTAAATTTCTTTATTTTGGTTTTCAATTTTCTTCTGAAATTCATTGACCAAATTATCACCAGCTTTCTGAATTCTATGTCTGGACATTCTATAATTTCATTTTGGTTAGGGTTCATTGCTGAAGAGTCAGTATGGCCTTTTAAGGGTGTTGGAAAACTGTTTTTTCATATTGTCAGAATTATTTTTCTGGTTCCTTCTTATTTGGGTAGATAATTTTTTTTTTACTTGAAGTTGGCAGCAGCCTGACATAGGCATTGTAGGGTTCTAGGTTATGTATAGCCTTGGTGTGGTGAGTTTCTCAGTTGTCAGATATGGCAGCCTTGCTGTATAACTGCACTGGCTCATGGCATCCAGAATGGCCAGAGTGACTTGGAAATTGTATGCTGGCATTTGGGATTCTTCCAAATGTCTTCCTCATTCAGTCTTCCACAAGGCTAAGGTGTTATATCCAATGTGGTTGGCTGTACTGTTGACCTCCACCCAGAAGTTGGCATTTGTGGGAGAAAACCAATTTTGATGGTGATGGTGTCTGTAGGATTTCTCCTTGATAAGTGTTGCTCCAAGAAAATTCCCAGCCATCCTTGACTGAGGGCAGGATCTGGGAATTTCCTGTTTTTTGTCTGTGTTAAGTCTTCAGGGGTCATACAGGGGGAATGAAGCTGAAGTACCCCATATGTGTGCATTCTTAACTTCCCCGGTGGGTATTAGGAGGGAGCTCCAGGCCACTGGGGTAACACTCTTGTGCAGAGCAGGCATGGAAGAGTTCACAAGGGGAGTGAGAGGTTGCTATGGCATCTCACATGGCTCCCACTTTTGACCTCAGGCAATCTGTGGTCTGAATGTCAGGGTGCAGCTGGCCTCAGGGGCTCAGGTGTTTTTAGGCATCCTGCCCAGCTAGGAACTTCCAGCAAACTGGAAGTTTGCTTTTGGGGTTCATTCTTTCCCAAGCAGTCTGGAAAGCAGCTACTCCACCCTGCAAGAGTTGAGTTCCTGGAGACGGTGGCTGGCACTTGCTCAAGGCTTTTTTCCTGTACCACTCCATGACAGAGCATGGCTATAGGTCAGGCAATTTTCCATGAGGGACTAGGGTTCCATAAAGCACAGGAAGCCCACAAGTTCAAGAAGCAGCACAGAACTCCTGAATTCTCATCATTCACCTTCCCCACCGTGTCTGAAGGCTGTGGTGGATTGTAGTGGTGCAGGCAAGAAGCCAGCCAGTTCCAGCCCAGGTCTGTGATTTTCTTTTCCTTTTTTTTCTCAAAAAAGTTATTATTATCACCATTTTGAAGACTCCTGGGGCATAATGCTGAATCTGTTTCTCTCTAGGTTCTGAGGAAACTCTATCTTGGTTTACTCTGTAGGAGAAACTCACTTTAGCTCCCTCATCCCAACCTCTCTCTGTGTTACAATTTAAAAGGATGAAATGAGATGGAATGGAATGATTTAGTTACTTTAAAATCTGCTTTTAGAAATTGTGTCCTTATTAATTAATAAGTCACTAATTATTCTTTTTGCCAAAATACTATCTAGAATCAATCTAGGTAGAATTGTTATAACGAGCCAGACTCCGTGGCTCAGCCTGTAATCCCGCACCTTTGGGAAGCTGAGGTGAGTGGATTTCCTGAGCCCACGGGTTCGAGACCCGCCTGGGCAGCGAGACCTCATCTCTACAATAAATTAAAAAATCAGCCAGGCGTGGTAGCGCATGCCTGTAATTCTGGCTACTTGGAAGGCTGAGGCTGAAGGATTGCTGGAGCCCAGCAGGTTGAGGCTGTAGTGGCCGGGAGCAGCCACTGCACTCCAGTCTGGGCGGCAGAGTGAGACTCCAACTCAAAAAAAAAAATACAAAAAAAGAATTGTTATAATAGCAAACATGGAGGCATGTTATGGAAATAGAAAACTTTATATTACTTGAAGAAATACAGTTGCCTAGTGTATTAAGAATATTTCCTTGCTGATTTTAACACAAAACTTTTAAAAACATTTAAAACTTTAAATATGCAAATTTATTCGTATAGAAAAATATAACAGAATTTACTTTTGCTTGTTTGTTTCACAAGAAGACTATACTAGCTCTTAACCTGCAATCTCTTTATCTTCCTGTATTTGATATCTCAGGTTTAGTTATGCTATTCTTCCATTCAGTCTCATTTCTTCCACAGCTGGAAAATTGTCAAGTCCTTGCTTATAAGCATTTCTTAAAGTGCTTTTCTCTTTTTCATCTTAAGTACTGCCTAAGTTTTCATCACATCTCTCCAAAAGAAATGCCTAGTTTCCTAATTGATCTCTTCGTCTATGTTTGGAACTTTTGAAGATGAAGTATCATGACCTTCAAATCTATTTTTTACAGCCACTATCTAATCTGACTTTGTTACTCTTTAGCATACAACTTCTATGGATCACCATCAACTACATAGCACTAGATAGATTTTAATACAATAACCTCTCTTTCTACTTCTCCAATTCATTTTCTCTCTTTTTTTTATTTTAAAGATGTGGGGTACAATTCAGGATTAGGTATACAAATGTCTGTTATGCAGGTACCCTACTTCTCCAATTTATCTCCTGACATGTCTTTTCTCTGGCTTTAAATCCTGGTTATATCAAAATTGTGTGGAATTTTCCACATAGGTTCTGAGGCTTCTCTCTCTTTATATTTGCTCATGCTGGTCTCTTTTCTTAATGCAATCACTCCCAAACCACTTCATTCTGGAAAACACCTATTCATCCATTGATACCTACTCCTCAGCTTACCCTTTCCAAGAAACTACCTGTGGGCCTACTTCACTTGGACATGTTAGGGAAGTTCTCTTGCTCCTCTCAGTGCATCTATCATTGCACTAATTACACTGTATTATAATAATCTTTTGAAATTCACTTTTTTTGCCAGACTGTGAGGTGAAATGATTCATCAATGAGAAGATAGAGGGCTAGAGGGATACATGGAATAATGTCTTAGTTTATATTATTGAAAGCTTTGTTCAAGGAACAATAAAGAATTGCTCTGTTACTCTAAAGGCACAAATTAAATATAAAATAATGTTAAAGAAAGTTAAATTATTTGCTAAGTAAAGATTTACAAAGTAAGGAGATTACTTTCAGCATTTTTGTGATTTTAAGAAACTGGAGACAATCATTGTGTTCATAACTAGAGAAACACATATGTAAAATGCCGGAGTCCAGCTCCAGTGGGTCAGGGTTTCCTGAAGGAGGGAAAGCATCGGTGCAGGAGAAAAACTTGGACACTGACTCTGCTGCAAGCAGGACAAATGCCAATTTATTGTCTTTTCCAACTCCTTTTATACCCTACATGTTTTTCGTTTTCAAGGCAATCAGTTTCAATTTAATGGACCGGATAGGCAATGTATCTTTGTTCATCCTGTTTTGATCTTAAAAGATTATCATCCTAAACATTAACTATAAATCTTATAAACTCCTAACATTTTCTAATGATTACCATTTCTTAATGTCCATACAAAACTTACTTATTCCTATAACTATTACATTATAAATCACTTCCAAGTTCTAAGCACTATAATTGTTACATAGATTAGCAAGTCACACCTGTGACCTTCACACAGCAGTTTGCAACTAGCTGGGGTAAAACAACATTCTCAAGGTTTCTTAGCTGCAAGTTGGCCTGACTAGATTTCCACAATGTTACACCTGGTATTTACAATTCGCGTCAATTATCCCCTCTTAGGGAAAATGAACTTCAATGTTTGCAAAACAAAAGACCTGGGGCTCAAGTCACCTCAGTTACAATCCCTAACCAGAATTACAAGTCTCCTTAACAAAGGGAAATAAAGGCAAAGGTGCTCTAATATTTATGTGATTGCTAATTTCTTAAGCATAATATACCACATGTAGAAATTAAGAAATTAAGTAAATATTATTTTTGCTTTGGCGCTCTTCCTAATAATACAAACTGTAGCTTCTCAGATTTCTCCAATTAGTCACCAATCAGAAGAAATAAAATCTTACAAGTAATTATCTACATGCACATGATATTTAAAATCTCTATTGATAATTTCCTGGCAAGACCAGTGAGTTTCCTGACAAACATTAAATCGAGCACTTTCTGATTTTTTACAATTTTCCCAACTACAATGTTTAATCAAGTGATTGTATGGTTTAATACCAGGAGGCTGGGGACATGGAAACTTAGGGAGGAATTCAAATGAAGGGAAGGTAATTTTCTCATGAATTCCCCTCTTGTCTTTTTGCAAGGGGTAGTGGAGGTGTGAGTGGAATTTTGCTTTCCATCCTCAGAACTTTTCAGCTGCACTAATAACAAAAGTAGAAGAAGCAAGGGTCTCAGCTGCCCAGGTTCGCTTTATGACCCGGGGTCTTCAGCCCCCTGGACTTTGTCAGCAGGCAGGCCTCCATGGCTGGCTCCCAACAGTGAAATCCATTACAAGTATATGCTGGCAACAGTACTATGCAGCAGTCAGAAAAAATTATCTAGATATCCATATAATAAAATCAATAGATTTAAAAAACATAATTTTGAGTGGGGAAAAAAATTAAGAATGAAATGTATAGCACATTATAATTTTACTTAAAAATAAATAAGCCCTATCACTAGATATTTTTTACAGATACATCTTTATATAAACATTCACATGAATAAATATATGGAAGTTGAATCGAATGTATGTACATTAAATACTCAAGATCAGTTGCCTGTGGTGAGGGTGATAAGGGTGATGAAGTTAATGGGATGAAAGGGAAAAATATAAATAAAACAATACCAAACAAATAAGTGTCCTTGAAGGGACAGATGCTAATTGAATTTTTGCATACTGTGAACTGAGAAATGTGAGTAACTGAATTCTGAGCATCTGCAGTTAAAAAAATAAAAGTTGGGGATAATGTTACCTGAAAAGGCCTCACTAGAAGGTTATACTTGGGTATACACTGAAGGAAATGAGGGAGAAATCTGTGTAAATACCTGAGAAGGATCCTTCCATCTGAATGGCAGAAGCAGGTCCAGCATATCCAGAAAAGGAGGTCAGTCTGACTGGAGTGAAGAAAGCAAGGGAGAGAATGACAGGTGATGAGGTCCGAGGGGGAACAAGGAGCCTTGTAGAACACTGCAAAAACTTGGACTTGTGAAATGGTGTGGGAGAGAATTGGAGAGTTTTGAGTCAAGGAATTAAACAGTCTGACTTAAGTTTTAAAAGGATGATCCTGACTAATCTTTTGAGAATATTCTGAAGGAAAGTAAGGAAGGAAGAGGAAAGAACTGATTGCTAGTTGCTGTGATTATTCAGGAAAGAAATGATAATGTCATGGACCAGGTTTATAATCCCCTGTAGTGAAAAGTGCTTAGACTTTGCAAGTTGTTTCGGGATTCTTATATGCATAGGTATAGATACAGAGAGATACAAATATATAAATTAAAATAGTAAGTTAATTATAATAATCAACTTAATAATGATTACTTTGGGAGTGAGAGGGAGGGAAGCAATTGAGGAACGGTTAGATATTTGGCTTCACCTGAATTTATTCTGTTTCTTAAGAGGGCAGTCATTTCATGAGTGTTTATTATATATTCTTTATGCTCTCTGTGCCTAAATTATTTTTAATTAATTTTAAAATAATATTAAATAATTTTAACATATTTTAGCTACTTCCAGAAGGCAACTTTTGCATTTTACTTTATGATATCTTATTTTAGATTCAGGATGTACATGGGCAGGTTTATTACATGGGCATATTGCATAATGTTGAGGTTTGGGCTACTTGTGAACCCAGTAGCTAAAGAGTGATTATTGCACCCAATTCTCACCCCCCTCCCATCATCACTTCTTTTGGAATCCCCAGTGTCTTTTATTTCCATCTTTAGATTCATGTGTACCCATTGTTTAACTTCCACTTACAAGTGAGAACATGTAGCATACAGTATTTGATTTTCTGTTTCTCAGTTCACTTAGGATAATAGCCTCCAGCTCTATCTATATTGCTGCAAAGGACATGATTTTATTATTACTTTATTCTTTTTTATGGCAGGGTAGCATTCTATGGTGTATACATACTACATTTTCTTTATCCAATCAATCATTGACACTGATGGGCACATAGATTGATTCCATGATTTGCTGTTGTGAATAGTGCTGGGATAAACATACATGTGCAGGTGTCTTTTTGATAAAATGATTTTTGCCCCCTTTGGGTAGATACCTACCTAGTAGTAGGATTTCTATGTTGACTAGAAGTCTCTACGCTGTTCTCCAGAGAGGCTGAACTAATTTACATTCCCACCAATAGAGTATAGGTGTGCCCTTTTCACTACATCCACACCAACAGTTGTTATTTTTTTAATGTGTTAATGGCCATTCTGACTGGTTTAAGGTGGAATCTCATTGTGGTTTTAATTTGCATTTCTCTGATGATTAACGATGTTGAGCATTTTTTCAAATGTTTCTTGGCCACTTGTTTGTCTTTTTGTTGTTGTTGTTGTTTTTCAATGAAAGTCTTTCTCTATTAACAGATTTTTAAAATCATGGCATATGTTGTTTTGTATTATTTATTTATTATTTTTAGGATATGGGGTGCAATTCAGGATTAGGTATAAAAGTGGTCATCGTATAGGTAAAATTTGGGCCTCCCTTTGCCTGGTGTGAGATCAGGTACCCTTACTGATGTTGTGTCCCCTCCTCCACACCCACCATCGCAATGTCCCACCACTGCCAATCCCTTTCTTGTAGTAAATGGTCAGGGTCTGCTTATGAATGAGAACAGAATGTGGTACTACTCTGTTCTTTGATTCTATATCTTTTCCCTGCTTTTTAGTGAGATTATTTGTTTTTATCTCTTTTAAGTTTCTTATTGATTCTGGATATTAGTTTTTTATCAGATGCATAGTTTGCAAATATTTTCTCTTTGTTGATTTTTTCTTTTGCTGTGCAGAGGGTCTTTACTTTAATTAAGCTTCATTTGTCTATTTGTGTTTTTGATACATTTTGCTTTTGAGTTCTTAGTCATACATTCTTTGCCTTAACCAATGTCTAGAAAGGTTTCTTCTAGGATTTTTATAGTTTTGGGTCTTACATTTAAGTCTTTCATTCATCTTGAGTTAATTTTTGTATGTGGTAAGAGGTTGGGGTTCAGTTTTAATCTTCTGCGTATGGCTATCCAATTTTCTCAACATAATTGAATAGAATGTACTTTCCTTATTGTTTATTTCTGTTGGCTTTATCAAAGATCAACTGGTTGTAGGTATGTGGCTTTATTTCTGGATTCTGTGTTCTGTTCCACTGATCTATATGCATGTTTTTGTACCAGTAACATGCTACTTGGGTTGCTATAGCTTTGCAGTATATTTGAAGTTAAGTAATACAATGCCTCCAGCTTTGTTCTTTTTGCTTAAGATTGTTTGTGTTATTCAGACTCTTTTTGGGATTTATATGAATTTCAGAATTATGTTTCCTAATTCTGTGAAAAAATTACACTGGCAATTTGATAGGAATTGCATTGAATCTGTAGATTACTTTGGACTGTATAGTCATTTTAACAGTATTGATTCTTTCTATTCGTGAGCATAAAATGTCTTTTCATTTGTTTGTGTCATCTTTTATTTCTTTCAACAGTGTTTGTAGTTCTTATCGTAGACCATTCATCATGGTGGCTAAATGTATTCCTAAGTATTTTAAATTTTTTGGCCATTGTAAATAGAATCGAACTCTTGATTTGGTTCTCAACTTGAGTATTGTTGGTGTATAAAAATGCAACTAATATTTCTGCATTAATTTTGTATCCTGAAATTTACTGAGGTTGTTTATCATATCTAGAAGCCTCTTGATGGAAGCTTTAGAGTTTTCTAGGTATAGAATAATATTGTCAGTGAACAGAGATAATTTGACACTCTCTTTTCCTACTTGGATGACTTTTATTTCCTTCTCTTGCCTGATTGCTCTGGCTAAGACTTCCAGTACAACATTGACTATGAAGGATAAGAGTTGAATCCTTGTCTTGTTCCAGTTCTTAGGGGGAATACTTTTAATTTTTCCTCATTCTACATGATGTTAGCTGTGAGTTTGTCATATATGGCTCCTATTATTGTAAGGTATGCTTCTTCCATGCCTACTTTATTGAAAGTTTTTATCATGAATGGATGTTGGATTTTGTCAAATGTTTTTTCTGCATCTCTTGAAATAATGATATGGTCTTTGTTTTCAATTCTTTTTATGTGATGAATCATACTTATTGATTTGCATATGTTAAACCATTTATGAATCCCTGAAATAAAACTCACTTGGTTGTGATAAATTAGTTTTCCACTGTTGGATTTGGTTTGCTAGTATTTTGTTGAGGATCTTTGTGTCTGTGTTCATCAGAGATATTGGTCTACAATTTTCTTTTTGTTGTGTACTTGCCAGAGTTTCATATCAGGATAATACTGATTTTATAGAATGAGTTAAGGAGAAATATCTACTTCTTAATTTTTGAAATATTTCCAATAAGATTGGCACCATCTCTTCTTTGTATGTCTGGTAGAATTTGGCTATGAATCAATCCATCTGATTCTGGGCTGTTTTTAGTTGGTAGTTTTTTGTTTTTGTTTTTTTTACTCATTCAATTTCATAACTCATTATTGGTCTGTTCAGAATTTCAGTTTCTTCCTAATTCAGTCTTGGAAGGTTGTATATTTCCAGTAATTTTTCCATTTCCTTTAGGTTTTCTAGTTTGTATAGATAGAGATATTTATTGCTGTCTCTGAGGAACTTTTCTATTTCTCAGGTATTTATTGTAATGTCACCTTTATTATTTCTGACTATGCTATTTAAATCTTTTTTCCTTAGTTAATCTAACTAGTAGACTGTCTTTTTTTATGCTATTGAAAAAACAGCTTTTCAATTTGTTGATCCTTTTTCTGATTTTTTTTGTCTTAATATGTAATTCTGACCTCATACTATTTACTTATTTTCTTCTACTATCTTTTGGTTTAGTTTGTACTTGTTTTTCTTGAGATTGTTTACTTGAGTCTGTGAGCGTCAAGGCACTTTAGGTATTCTCTTGAAGGCAGAATATGGTTGGGCTTTTTAAAAAATCCAATTTGCCAGTCTATATTTTTAAGTGGAGAATTGAGGCCCTTTGCATTCAAGGTTAAATTAATATGCGAGGCTTTGTTTCTGTCATAGTGTTGTTAGCTAGTTGCTTTGTAGTTTCAATTGTGTAATTGCTTTATAGGATCTGTGAACTTTGTATTTACTGTGCTTTTGTGGTAACAAGTATTGTTTGTCCTCTTGTTTCCATGTTTAGAACTCCGCTAAGCATTTCTTGTGACTTGTAGGGTAAGTCTAGTGATGATAAATTTGCTTAGTGTTTGTCTATCTGAGACAGACTTTATTTCTTCTTGTTTATGAAAAGTAGTTTGTCAGGATATACGATTCTTGGCTGGCATTAATTTTTCTTTAAGAAAGTTAAAAATAAACCTGGGGCTATTTTTTAACATAATCTTTCTTCAACTTTACCTAAGATGAGGCAGAATTTTTCACTTGTAATTGACAGAAAATAACACAAAGATAAAGCAAAAGAATGTTTATTTATTATCATGCTGAGAAATTCACAGGTAGAAACGACCTCAGGAAATACCAGCATTTGACCTGTCTAGTTCTCAAGTCTATTTTCTACTTTTCTCTAAAAGTTGGCCTTTTCTCAGGTTGTTCCATGAGACTAGGGGTAGAGCTGCTGGCTGCTCTAAGGCCTAGTTTTACACTCTTGACCCAAATAACTATCTCATAACATCCTCGGTGAAGCACTCTGATATTTTCTATGTGGGTCAGAAACCCATATCTGGGTCAATAATTGTGGAAACAAAATAGAGTATGCTAGTTCCCAACTTAACAGACCACATTTCTGACTTAACTAGTTCCTATTTTGGGGCAGATGTATTAAAGATAGTGGTGGAAGAGGAAAGGGAATTTAGACAGATAAAATAAGAGAATATGTTAGATGATGTGTACTAGACCATGTGTACTTATATGTAAGTCATTTCCAAGTGTGCATTAAAATCTGTGATTCTAAATGAAGCAATCAGGATTATGGTAAAAATAAAAACACATACCCATACATATACACATTAAAAAAACTCGCATGATGCTAAAAATTGTCTACTAAATATGAAAGAAGCAGGAAAATGCAAACACTAGAACTTTTTAAATAAATAAAGGATGTAAATAATAATTATAACAAATGTGATGACCTCTTATATTATGAAAACTTTAGAAGCGTTTTACTTGCAATGAAAAGCACAACAGTCAACTGTGACAAATTTCTGAAATAGGTTGATATTCTATAAAATTTTATGTTAATGTGAAAAAGTTTTGAAGTTCATGAAGAATTAATAGATAATTCATTTTGTGCATCATTTTCAAATGTGTTATGAGGACTATTTCTAGAAATTCAGCATTCTACTCTTTCCTTCTGGCTTACTCTGGCTAAGCATATATTGTCACAATATATTTACAATATTGGATGCACTATAAAATTAATTCTCTGAAGATGACTTAACTAGTTCCTATATTAAGCACAATAAATAAAATTATATACAAAATTATTAATATTTTGCATGCTATAACTGAGAATCCCCATATAGAAATTTTTTTTTTGTAGAAGAGAGAGGGGATGTGATCACATGCAATCATATAAATGGCAGCTTCTTTATATTAAAACAAAATTGTGAATCATAATATAACAAAGATTTTAATTTTATTATTAAATTTATAATGTTCAGGAGAATGGGCTTCATACTGCAAAACATGAACACATTTTATAAGTTAATTAAGGTAGGGAGACCCAAGATAGCCCCCAGGGAGTAGCCAAGCTACACCTCTCTTGCTGAGCAAAACAGAGAACAGACCCAGCTGCTGGAAAACAGACAATTTGAATGGCGTTGGATGGAGGAAGCACCCTGCATCATTTAGAGGTCTGTTTGAATGCATTGGGACCAAGGAGGAGAAAGTCTGGACAGCCAACATTGGAACTAGGTTGCCCCATCCAGCACCTGCAGCCTTGTTGGGGATAAGTGCTTCTGACATGATATGGGTTGGTTCCCCTCATCTTAGCTGCATGCAGATCATTGGTTCCATGTGGGAAAGACCTGGTTAGGACACAGCAGCATGTGGCTGGAGCCCACGCAGAGCTGAGACTACACCTGTGCTCTGATACCTACACCAGTCAACCCCTTAGTGCACTCCCTGCTGTAGGAGCCTGGCTCCTAGGCTGGGAAAGCTCACTTCCCTGTCATATTCATTTGGTGCCTGCTGCCATTGTCTGGCATTCAACCTCCCCCTCCATACCAAGAAGGTTTTCCTGCCCACATCATGTACCCAGTTGGCAGGTCCCTCCATGACAGGGAATCTGCTGTTTTTCAAGTGTTGAGAACAGACTTGGATGGAAGAAGGGAATACACAAAAGGCCTCTGAAAGCACTGTTTCCTGTCAGGAACATTTCAGGGCTGTGAAGAGTGAGCTAACCGGGAGCCCATCCCCCAACCTGGTTCACACAGTGAGTTCCCATGGAGGTTGGAAAGCAGTCTGGCCGGTCTGACCACTGAAAAAACTTTAACAGAAAGTCACTTTGAGTAAAGAGCACTGTCAAACAAGTGTTGCAGAGTAGAAGTGAAAACCACTCTCTCTCTCCCTGAGTCAACTATTTTGGATGCCAGAAAAGGCCCCAAGACAATAAGACCTTATCTAGCTACAAAACAACAAAACTTAAGAATAACAATAAAAGGAGAAGAGTTGCTCCTCACAGACACGAAGAACCAGTAGGAGAACACCACCAATCCTCAAAGCTTGAAAGAGATATTACTTTAAACAGCAGCTATCAGCCCCCAAACAACAGAAGCCACCTAGAACAACCTGTCCCTGATAACAGTCACAGAATTCAAATATTGGATGGCTAAAATTGCTAAGGAAAACCACAGGAAGGTAGAGCAAAGATCATCCAAGTTGTACAGGAAGTAAAAGTTGAGTTGGCCAACGTAAGAAAGATCCATTCTGAAATTCGGGAAATAACGAATTCCTTCCTAGAATTTCAAAGCACAATAACAGGCCAAGGGGCAGAATAATCAGGCAGAGGAAAGAATCTCAGAGCTTAAAGACTAAAATATTGAACTAACCCAGTCTGACAAAAACAAAGAGAAAGAACTGAAAAAGAATGAGCAAAGCTTATGAGAGGGGTGGGACTACATAAAGAAGCCAAATCTATAGTTGATTGGAATCTCTGAAACAGAAGAGAAACTGAGAACACTATGGAACAAGCCTTCCATGAGGTCATCCAAGAGAATTCCCCATATCTCATTAAAAAGAGACCATCCAAGTACAAAACATTCAGAGAACTCCTGCAAGGTACTACATGAGAAGCCTATCTCCAAGACACATGGTAATCCACCTCCAAAAGTAAGCATGAAAGAAAAAAATCCTAAAGGCAGCTAGAGAGAAATGACAGACCACATATAAGGGAAGACCCATCAGAATTGCAGCAGACTCTTCAGCAGAACCCCTACAAGCCTAAAGGGACAGAAGTCCCATCTTTAATGTTTTCAAAGATAAGGAATTCCAGCCAAGAATTTCCTACCCCCACTAAGCTAAGCTTCATCAGTTATGAAGAATTAAAATATTTCCAAGACATCCAATCCCTAAGAGAATATACCACCTCCAGACCAAAACTCAAGGAGATGCTGAAGAAAGTTTTGAGCACAAAACCAAAAGAATGGTTACACCCGTCACAGAAGTACAGGCAAGCACAGAGTTAACAGAGGTTACATATCATCCATTATATACATATATTAAAAAAGAAGCAAAGCAACCCCTTAAGGGCCCTATGAAAAGGATAAACTCTCACATATCAATAATTAACTTGAATGTGAATGGACTGAATGAGTCACTAAAAAGGTAAAGATTAGCAAACTGAATAAAGAAACATGATCCAACATTTTGCTGCCTCCAGGAAACACATCTCACTGCAAAAGGTACCCACAGGCTCAAGGTGAAAGCCTGCAAAATGACCTAACTACCAAGTAAGTGAAAAACAAACAGAGTAGGGGTAGCTATTCTTATATTTGACAAAACAGACTTTAAACTAATAAAAGTTAAAAAGAACACAGAAGGACACTACATAATTATTAAAGACTCAATACACCAGCAAGAAATATCCCTCTTAAATATATATACACTCAACGCAGGAGCACCTGGTTTAATAAAACAACTGCTAAGTAAACCAAGAGAAGACATAGACATTTATGCAATCATAGTCAGAGATTTCAATACTACCCTGACAACAGCCTCTAGATAGAACTTTGAGGCAAAAAACAAACAAGGAGATCTGAAACCTTAACTTCACACTCAACCAAATGGATCTATAGGCATCTACAGAAAAATCCACCCAGCAACTACTAAGTATACATTCTACTCAACAGCACATGAAACATACTCCAAGTTGATTACATTATTAGGCATAAATTAACCATGAACAAATTTCAAAAGGTTGAAATAATACCTAGCATCTTCTCAGATCACAGGGGAATAAAATTAAATATCACCACAAACAAGATCCACCAAAACACACAAAGATATGGACACAAAACATACTGCTGAATGACTTTTAGGTCAACAGAGAAATCAAGACAGAAATAAAAAAATTCCTAGAAACAAATGAAGTCAAAGACATCTTATCAAAATCTCTGGGATGCCATGAAAGCAATGTTGAGAGGGATATTCATACCATTGCATGTTAATATCAAGAAAATAGAGCGATCACAAGTAAACAGCCTAATGCCATACCTAAGGAGCTATAAAGTCAAGAACAATTAACCTAATTTCAGTAGAAAAATCCAGATTACTAAAATAAAATCACAATTGCAGAATATACAAAACAAAATATCTCAGAAAAGAGCAAGACAAAACGCTAGTTCTTTGAAAAAATAAGAATGACAGACACCTGGCCAGATTGACTTTAAAAAGAGAGAAAGTACAAAGAAGCATGATTAGAAACAAAAAGGCATTGTCACAACTGACCCTGAAGAAATTCAGAAGATTATCAGAGGTTACTATGAACATCTGTGTGCAAATAAACTAGAAAATCTAGAAGAAATGGAAGATTTCCTGGCATCACACAACCTCCCAAAGTTGAAACCCTAAACAGACCAATAACAATCTAGGAAATTGACTTAGTTATAAAAAACTCCCCACCAAATACAACCCTGGATGAGCTGAATTCTACAAGGCATACAAGGAAGAGCTGATACCAATCTTATTGAAAGTATTCCAGGAAATCAAGAAGGAAGGAATTCTCCCTAGTTCATTCTATAAAGCTAATATCATCCTGATACTGAAAACTGGCAAAGACCCAACAAGGAAAGATAACTACAAACCAATTTCCCTGATGAACATAGATGTGAAAATTGTCAACAAGATTCTAGCAAATTGTATCCAACAATACATTTCAAGGATTATCCACAATGACCAGGTTGGTTTCATTCCCAGGATGCAAGTTTGGTTCAATATTCACAAGACCATAAACATAATTCAGCACCTTAAGAGGCGTCAAACCAAGAACCACATAATTATTTCAATAGACTCAGAGAAAACGTTCGATAAAATCCAGTATCGCTTCTTGATAAAAACCCTCAAACACCAAGGTGTAGAAGGAACTTTTCTCAAAACAGTAAGAGCCATCTATGACAAACCTGCTGCCAACATTTTGCTTACTGAGCAGAAGTTGGAAACATTTTCCCTAAGAACTGGAACAAGACAAGGATGCCCACTTTCACCTCTCCAATTTACATGGCACTGGAAGTCCTAGCAAGAACAATTAGGCAAGAGAGGGAAATCAGGGGTATCCAAATAGGAAAAGAGGAAGTTAGGTCATCTCTCTTTGTAGATTATATGATTCTATACCTGGAGAAAAACCTAACATCTGACAAAGACCTAACATCCAGGATCTACAAGAAACTTAAAAGAACTGAAAGAGAAAAAAATGAATAACCCTATTAAAAAGTGGGCACAGGGCATTAACAGACACTTCTCAAAGGATGACTTACAAGTAGCTAACAAACACATGAAAAAATGCCCAGCCTCACTAATCATAAGAGACATGCAGATCAAAACTACAGTGAAATATCACCTAACGCCTGTAAGGATGACTATCATTAAGTCAAAAAACAACAGGTGCTGGCACAGCTGCAGAGAAAAGGGGACACTCTTACACTGTTGGTGGGAATGTAAGCTCTATGGAAAGCAGTGTGTTGATTTCTCAAAGAACTGAAAATTGAACTCCATGTGATCCAGCAATCCCTCTCCAGAGAATATACCCAGAGGAACATAAATTACTCTACCAAAAAGACTTCTGCATAAGCATGTTTATTACAGCACTATTCACAATAGGAAAAACATGGAACTAACCCAGATATCCACTGAAAGTGGACTGGATAAAGAAAATGTGGTACATATGCAATATGGAATATTATGCAACCATGAAGAAGAACAAAATCATAGCCTTCACAGCAATTTGGATGCAGCTGTAGACAATTATACTAATGAACTATCTCAGAAACAAAAAACTAAGTACTGCGTGTTCTCACTTATAAACTGGCCCTGAACAGTAGTCACACTAACACAGGGATAGGATTGGCAGAAACCAGGCACTGCTAGGAAAGGAAAAAAGGGTGGAAGGAGGGACACATGGCAACACAGTGGGTACCTGGTTCACTAACAAGGGAAGAGCAAAAGACCCACACTTCACCTGATGCAGGCTACTTATGTAGCAAATCCTCACTTGTACCCCACAACTCTAAAATAAAATTAGTTAATTAATTAAGGTAGATTTTAATTTTTAAAAATCTATCAAGTCATTGCCTTTATTTTCAAACTTCCTTATTATTTCTCTTATTCTTTGAATATTTATTAATGTCTTGATTATTTAAAAATAATTTAGTCTGCTTTATTTTTCTCAGAACACTCATGTAAATCCACTATAAGTATTTGAGTTGTTTTTAAGGATTATTTTATATGTGCTATAGTTATATTCCAATTCTTGCAGTACCAAATAGTATACTCTCAGCCAATCTGAATATTATAATTCACTCAATTTATTTTCATAATTTCAAGAAAAAATAATGAGAATCTACTAATATTGGAAAGAATAACACCAAGCATGTGTACCATATCAGATCTATGTGGGTTGAAAAGCATTATAATGTTATTAATAACCACTTGGAGTATAACTATATAAACTGACTATAAGAGCACATAGACTTTTATTTTGCTACTCAAGCACTTGGAGAAATTATAGCTATTTGTTGTTAGAAAGGGCTACTAAGAGAGGGTGGTGGTTAACGTCAATCAATTGAGAAAACTGGAATTAGGTAGCAAGTTTTCAAAGGCGGTGGAGAGCCATAACAATTAATCCACAGAATAAACATTCTATCTTTTGTTCTTCTAAGATATGTTACTAAATTTACTACTGAATAATCTCACTTTTAATAGAAATTGTATTTTGAATTTATCAAGAACAATAATAATCTTGAGTGTCTCTTTTACTAAGAATCCTGAGTCTAGTACCACCCACATGTGGAAAAGTAGGTTGTAAACAGCCAAATTGCAGGAGGCACTGTTGACATGAAAGAAACAGTTTGAGAATAGCATCTCCTAGAGTTTGGCAGGAGATTCCTGCCAAAGGGATGTAGTACAATATATTACCTGGACTTTGAGTCAGAAACAAGTATACAGGAATCAAGGGGTGAGGAATCATTTCCAAGCTAGAAAGGAAGAGCTGTTAATAACTAACACAAACAGAGAGCTTAAAATATGCTGAGCACTGTATTTGCTCATTTAATCTTTGCAAGAACACTGGTGTGAAACTCCTATACAGTTAAGACTGACTGGCAGAAGTGATGCCTGGATATGCAGCAAACATCTTGTAACCATGAGACTAAGAGAATAAAAACAAATAATAAAAATTACAGAGTAGGAATAAATAAAAAGTCCAGGTTCCTAAAATCATTACTGAGGTGGCAAACCTATGCCCACCTCTGGAATTCTTGTTACATTAAAAAAATAAATTCTTATTTATTTCATCATTCTAAGATTTTCTGTTACTGTAGGCTAAAAGCATTGCTTAAGAATGCATAAGGAAAAAGAGTAGAAAAAGGGAATTAAAAAAGGAATTAAACACAAAATAGAATTAATTCCAAATTGCCACTAATTTGTATTGATTTATGTAAATAATAAAATAAAAGATAAATTTAACAAAAGTAGATTAAATATATCTAGTTCCATGTGTTTACAAAAATATACCTAACGTAAAATATCAGAAATTTTGAAAAATGAAAAAATATGTATTATTCCATTATTATTCAAAAGAAACCTGATGAGATGATATTAAAGTAAGACAAAATAGACTAAAAAAATCAAGGCACTTGTAATGAACACCTATAATGAACACTTCAACAACATGATTTAAAAATAACTTTTTAACAATAGCAACAGAAAGTCTCAGTTTCCAGGAAATAAATCCTAACAAAATGCAATATCTTTATGGAAAAGTTAAAAAAATACTGTTGAAGTTTACAAAATAAGATGTGAATGAGCAAACATAAAGAGTGGACCATAAAGATGAACGTCATAAAGATGACATTATTCCCAATTAATATATAAATATCTTGAAAGTTCAATTAAATAGCAAACAAAAGATTGTTATTGAATTTTGGAAGCTGACCCTAAAATTCACATTAAAAAATAGGGCCAAAAAATCTTTGAAGAAAAATGATAAAGTATGGTTGCTTGTGATTAACAAGATTAATTATAAATTTATGTAAACTACTGTAGAATAGCATAGGTATAATCTGGTAGACCAATGAAATAGAAACAAATGACTTGGAGATATCCTCATGTGTATAGAAATGGTATTTATGGCTGGGCTCGGTGGCTCAGCCTGTAATCCCAGCGCTTTGGGAGGCCAAGGTGAGTGGATTGCCTGAGCCCATGAGTTCGAGACCAGCCTGGACAATTTGGCGAGACTTCATCTCTACAATAAATCAAAATATTAGCCGGGTGTGGTAGCGCGCACCTGTAGTTTCAGCTACTTTTGTAGCCCAGCAGGTAGAGTCTGTGGTGGCCGGGAGCAGCCACTGCACTCCAGTCTGGGTGACAGAGTGAGATTCCAACTCAAAAAAAAAAAAGAAAAAAAGAAATGGTATTTATAACAAAACTTGCATTGCAAGTAAATGACTCAGGGAAAATTGACTGCCAACATGGAAAAAAAAAACTACTGCTATTTTACACTGTAAAAGCAATGAACAATAATTGCAAATATTTTAAATATCTAAAATGAAAAGTAACACTTTAAAAATTCCAGAAGGAAATAACTACTATCAACTTGATGGCAGAATAAATAAATGAATTTTAAAACCAAAACCATAGTGTAAAAATCTCATAAATTTGACCACATTACAATTATAACAAAACTTTTGTCTAGCAAATAACACTATGAACAAGGTAAAAGAATGTGAAGACTGAGACCAGATGTTTACTATGTATATAAAGAAAATGGATCACAATTCAATATTTGTGTATGTACATATTGTATATGTATATATACATATTGTTTTTCTAAAAAATAATTAAGACAACACCAGAATTCAAAGTAATGTGACAAAATAAAATTATGTTTTGTTGATAGAAGAGCAGAAGATGAGATATTGGTATGAACATTTTGGAGACCATTTGATAATAATAACTAAAAATAAAATAGTGTATACCCCGTGGCCAATGACTTCAGTATATCCTACATATTCTGACTAAACTAGTTTATCCATGCATGAAGAGTTACATAAAAAATGTTCATTGCAGTTTTGTGTATAGTAGTGAAGAATGAAAAAGCAATATTCAACAACAAATTGATAGAGAAATAATTTTTATCTATGTATTAGTGTTGCAATCAATCAAACAAAATACAGTTCACCCTTAAACAACCCAGGGGTTAGGAGCATTGACTCCCTGCATGTAACTTTTGATTTCCCAAAAATTTAACTACTGTTGACTGGAAGCCTACAACATAAACAGTTGATTAACACATGTTGTATGTTATATGTATGTATGTATTATATACTGTATTCATACGATAAAATAAGAGAGAAAAAATATTATTAAGAAAATCATAAGCAAGAGAAAATATACCCAGTATTCACTAAGTGGAAGTGGATCCTCATACACATCTTTATCCTCTTTGTCTTCATGTTGAATAGGCTGAGGAGAAGGAGGAAGAGGAGGTTGAGGGGTTGGTCCTGCTGTGTCAGGAGTGGTAAAGGCAGAAGAAAACCCATATATAAGTGGATCCATGCAGTCCAAACTCTTGTTGTTCAAGGGTCAATTGTATAGTGGAAGAAAAATGTTTTATTTATAATAAATATACCTATTTTAATTTAAACTTTGAAAGGGTTAGAAAAAAATAAGGCTGTTTCTAAATTTTGTAATAATTATATTATTTTTTAAAAATATCATTTTACATGATGGACTATTACACAGCCATAAAGAAGAACAAAATTAGGAACTTCACAGCAACTTGGATGGACTTAGAGGTTATAATACTGAGTGATTTACCAAAGATACAAAGAACAAAGTATCACATGTTCTCACTCATAAGCAGACCTTGAACAACCATCATAATACTATAAGAAAAGGAGTGGAAGTAGTGGAAAACAGCCAGGGGAGGGGAGGGCATCTCATCAACAAGGGGACCTGCATATTGAACTGTACCCCATAAAAGAATTCCGGTGCCAGTAATGACTCCACACCCGGCCAGGACCAAGAGATTTATTAAAGGGGGCTGTTACAGAGAGGATCTGTAACGGAAAAAAGAAAAAGAGAGAGAGTGAGTTGCGGGAAAGGGCTGTATTTATCAGCCTGACAGGGGCTGGAAGGGGCCATGCTATGTTTCTATTGGAGGAGCTGCATGGGAGTAGGGTGGGGCCGATGCCGTGTTATAGTCCTATTGGACGCATAACAAAGCTGGCTATGGATTGGAGGCTTGCAGGTTTGAAATTTGCGCATGGGAAGGTTTGAAATTCGCGGGGCAGGAATTGTGCTCACAGAAGCCTGGACCTAGGGCCTTTGTTGTCTGGTGTGTGGGGCGCCATTTTGGGAGACATCCCTCTGGTCGCTTCCTGCACCCTTCACTCCACATCTTTAAAACAAATTTTTTTTTTTTTTTTGAGTTGGAGTCTCACTCTGTCGCCCAGACTGGAGTGCAGTGGCCTCTCCCGGCCACCGCAGCCTCGACCTGCTGGGCTCCGGCGATCCTTCCACCTCAGCCTTCCGAGTAGCTGGAACTACAGGGGTGTGCCACCACGCCCAGCTGATTTTTCAATTTATTGTAGAGATGAGGTCTCGCCAAGTTGCCCAGGCGGGTCTGGAACCTGCGGGCTCAGGCAATTCACTCACCTCAGCCTCCCAAGACACGGGATTACAGGCTGAGCCCAGCTAAAAAAAATTTTTTAAATCATTTTACTTATTGGAGAGATTTTGGGTCATGCCCTTGGCTCAAAAAGAATGCCAACTATTGCTACTAATATTTAACACAGTATCAGTCTTGGTTAATGTGTAAAATAAGAAAATGAGAGCCAGGCTCGGTGGCTCAGCCTGTAATCCCATGCCTTTGGGAGGCTGAGGTGAGTGGATTGCCTGAGCCCGTAGGTTCGAGACCCGCCTGGGCAGCAAGACCTCATCTCTACAATAAATCAAAAAATTAGCCGGGCATGGTAGTGCGCGCCTGTAATTCCGGCTACTCGGAAGGCTGAGGCGAGGCCGGGAGCGGCCACTGCACTCCAGTCTGGGCGACAGAGTGAGACTCCAACTCAAAAAAAAAAAAAAAAAAGAAAAAAGAAAATGAAATTGCTGCATAAAGATCAAAAGGGAAAAAAATACAACAAATTATTTGAGGACAATGAGAACATGTATATAGAAAAGTTGACAAAATCAACAGTTAAAACGAATAAGTACTTATATCACAAATAAGCTACCATAAATACACAACAGCAACAACAATAATACCATTTATAATATCAAAACTAAAAAGTATTGTATCTTTTCAACAAATGGTGCTGAAACAACTGGACATATAAATGCAAATAATAATAATAATATAGACATAGACTTTACCCTTTAGAAAAATCAACACAAAACTGATCAAAAATCTTAATATAAAATGAAAATTTTCAAAACTTCTAGAAAATAGCATAGGGGGAAAAATCTACAACCTTGAGATATGACACCAGTCACAGTCTATGAAAAAATTAGCTAATTGGACTTCATTAAAATTAAACATTTATGTTCTGTGGAAGATACTGTCAAAAGAATGAAATAATAAGACACAGACTAGAAGAAAATAGTTGCAAAACACATATCTGATAAAAGGCTGTAATCCAAATAGAGAATTCAAAAAATGAAAATAACCAGTTAAAAAATGGGCCAAAGACCTTAATGGACACCTCATCAAAGATGTGTGGATGGCAAATAAGCATATAAAAAGATGTTCCACATCATATGTCATCAAGAAAATGCAAATTAAAACAATGAGACACTCCCACACACCTATTAGAGTGACCAAAATCAGAACACTGCCAACACCAGTGAGATGCTGAGGAACAAGAACTCTTTCATTGCTGGTGGGAATGCAAAACAGCTCAACCACTTTGGAAAACAGTTTGGCAGTTTCTTACAAAATTAAATGTACTCATTATGATTCAGCAATCATGCCATTTAGTATTTACCCAAAGGAGTTGAAAACTTATGTTCACACAAAATCCTGCAAATGGTTATTTATAGCAACTTAATTTATAATTGCCAAATCTTGCCACCAAGGTGTCCTTCAGTAAGTGAACGGATAAATAAGCTGTGGTAAATCCAGACAATAGAATACTATTCAGGGCTAGAAAGAAATGAGCTGTAAAGCAATGAAAGACACAGAAGAAATTTAAATGCATACTATTAAGCAAAAGAAGGCAATCAAAAGAGCTGCCTGCTATATTATTTCAACTGTACGACATTAGGAAAGGCATAACTATGAAGAGAGTGAAAAGATCAGTGGTGACCAGGGGCTGAGAGGCAGGAGGAATGAGAGTTGGAGCACAGAGGATTTGAGGGGCGGTGAAATACTCTGTATGATACTATAATGACAGATATATATCATTATATGTTTGTCTAAACCCAGAGAATGTACAACACCAAGAGTGACCCTCAATGTATACCTTAAACTTTGGGCAATAATGATGTATTGTGATGCATCAGGGTAGTTTCATCAATTGTAACAAATGTGCCACTCTGGTATGGGATGCTAATGATGAGGGAGGCTATGCCTGTGTGGAGACAGGATGTACACAGAACATTTCTGTACCTTCCTCTTGATTTTTCTGTGAAACTAAAACTGCTCTAAAAAAATACTCTTTTACCAATATTATCAAAGTATTTTGGAGCTAACTTATAATCAAGGTACAGAAAAACAAAAGCAACTTTTTTCTGCTGCAGAATTTAGTCTATCCTGACTTATACAATGATAAAGTTACCCTGCAAATTATCAAGATATAATCATAAGAAGAGACTAGTATTTTTGCAAGATGAAAGGAATAATAGTATATGGTGTACAAAGTTTAGAGACAGACCCAGATATATATGGGATCTAAAAGTGGCACCACAAATCAAAAGGGCTGTCTGATAGATGGAATTGGAAGAATATCTTCCTATAAAGAGAAAAAAAAATCCTGAATTCTTGTCTAACTTCATATGCAATAGTGGATATTACATAAGGCCCTAGCAGGAATCAGTTGACATGTTCAAAGGGGGTAGTTTTAAAGAATTTGGTGAAATGACCATTTATATAAAGTGAGGAAGGTTAAAAAAGCCAACAAGAGAAGATGAAACACACAGGAACTAACTACAGCAAAAAATCGTCACCACCCCTTGGTCTAATGAAGCTTGAGGAGGGAGACTTAGAACCCAGCAAGAGCTATTACCATTGTGGATAGGAACCCAGACTTTGTAGCATCCCATGGGCTTTGCAGGAAGGCATAGCCACTGCAAAACAATATCACAGAAGACAGGATTGGGTGATAGAAGGAAATAGGTATCCAGGCTCTTTCCTCCTACCTTCAGATTTCCTGCTGGTCCTTATTACCAAAACTCCACTGGAAGTCAGAAGGTCAGGAAACCCAGCTCATAGTGTCCTTGGCACCACACAAGGTGAGAAACTAATGAAGAGGGTAGCTGGAGAGACAAAAAAGAATATCTAGCAAAAATGACTTCCGAGCAAATAGTTGGGGTGGAATTATAGCTTACACTTTTATCGAGCTTGGCAGCTAAGGATAAGGAGATAAAGTGTTAGCTGGAAAAAAAAATAGAATCAATAAACGGTTTTATATAATGGAACAGTAAAATATTCCTATCTGTTGTGTGTAGTAGAAAGTGAAAAACCAGAGAGTCAGTTAAAACTGCAAGGAGTATCAAACTTATATTTTGAGTGAGAAAATTAATCTAAGGACAAAGGGCGAGAAAATACATAAGCAACCTAGTGGGCCAATGTAAACATTTGATTCCCACCTTCTACTTACCCTCATTCAGAAGATATTCAAGTTTCATTCAGAGATTACCTGACTGCCTGGTTGCCATCTACTCCTCGGAGAAGCTGGAGATTGTTCTTCAATTAGTGGTAGCTTCACTCTTACAGACACTCTTACAGTGCACTTCCTCACTGGAGCTCCAGTTATCATAACATTGCCCTATAATCTGGTTCTGTTTTCTAAGTTAATTATATGATGATGCTAATGTTATTCTACATATGTAGATACACCACTCCTGCTGGGTAGATACTCTGTCTGCTTTTAGAGCAAAGTCAATACAACCATATGGGAGTTCTAGGCAAGGCCTTCTGAATTCAGGAAGTTAGCCTTGTATTCTTAAGCTTGACTACTTTGGGCGGGGAGAGGAACTTTACTAACATACTAACTATCCAACTATCCTACCAGCTCATCTACCTTACTCTTGGATTTTATTTTCTTGAGGCTCTTAGAAGTTATTGCCAGACTGTAAATGTTTTAAATGTAATGTTCGTTTAAATTTTTTAGATTTTCTTCTTTAATAGTGACAGACTTTTGTTGTTGTCTCATACAAGATAATAGGAGGCTTTCTATTAAAATTATTTTAAGACTTCTGGTTATGTTCAGTCACAGTCACATGAATGCATAGAAATGTGCACCAAAAGGACCAAAAAGGTGCCAAAAATGTGAAGGAGATCAATCAGAAAAACCTATTCTTCTGCTTAAAATTATGTTCTTTTTGGCTTTATCTCAGAAAGAAAGGATTTCTTTATATAACAAAATATGAGAGAATGTGTAGGCTTGTCCTACTTTTACAACTCTTAAATCTTATTAGGTCAGAATGCCTGTCTTATTGTATAAAATATCTCCTTGAATCTGGGTTATTGCAAGTAAAGGTCTTAACGAAAGCTTACAGAACTCTTCATCCCTGGGAAAAAAACTATGAGAACAACAAAATGCCTCCTTCCTCAGCCCCCCTCAGCCCTAAAACATGAGAGTATACTAGGATGTCAGCCCATAACTATGAGTAATAAAGACTCCGATATATACATAAATGAAAGTGAAATTAATAGACTGATATACAATCATTACTTTTGGTGAAACTATAGATTTAGAAAAAATTCAAAATATGGCCTCAACATGGTTGAGTCAGACCAACATGGGCTTTTAGTCAGACCTGATAAATCTCATCTTTCAATGATATGGTATCTACCTTGTAGGTTTGCTGTAAAGATTAGACAAGTTATACTAATTTATTTGTTAAGCATCTAAAATAGACTAGGTGTTTTTTCTATGGGTTAAAAAGATAAGGATAAATAAGTCACAGTCCTCAAGCTTTAAAAGTTTTAAAGTGCCTGGAACATAAGGTTGTTCAATAAGTAGAATTCATTGTCATTACCATTCAAGTCAGCTGTGCTCCCTACATGTAACAGCAACAACAAAAAGAAACATGTTTCCATAAATTAATGCTTTGGAAAGGAAATGGGTAAACATTTATTTCCTGTTTTGATTGTACCTTACCTCTCCAGAATAAACTCCCTACGAGTCCTGAGTCCCCCACTCCTCTCTCCATGTACACACTCATACTTATCTCCTCAAAATCCCCAGTACTCTTCCTTTGACATAAGCATGCACAGGAACACATGTGTGAATTTGGCCACAAATTACTATCACATAATAGACAGATGACCACAATTTTGTCAGTAACCCTTGGCCAGCTACTGAAAACATCTGATTCAGTTGTTTGACTTTTGCCAATTAGTCTCCTTTTTGTACAGTGAGAATACTAAGATCTACGATAATTCAGTAATTCAGATGGTTAAGAAAAATGAGATAATATGACAGAAGTTTACTTATCATTTTTTTAAATGAGTCCATTGGCATTTATCATTGATAATAGTATCTCCTTGGTTACAAATGAGTATATACTATGAAAGAGTAGAAAATTATATGTCTTGAAATTTTAGAAGGTGAAGATTTTTTTATTCTTTAAAACAAAACCCAGTGAGTTGCACTCTAAAGAAATTATTTATATCTGGTACCAAAATATCTTAAAATTCTGTCTTAAAAATTCTATTTGTCAGCCTGTAATCCCGCGCCTTTGGGAGGCTGAGGTGAGTCGATTGCCTGAGCCCACGGGGTTCGAGACCCGCCTGGGCAGCGAGACCTCATCTCTACAATAAACCAAAAAATCAGCTGGATGTGGTAGCGCATGCCTGTAATTCCGGCTACTTGGAAGGCTGAGGCAGAAGAATAAATATTTGTAAATATTTATTCATAGTATGTGTTAGGAAAAAACATGGAACCCAAACATTTGCAGTCATATTAGATGCACAGGTAAAAAATGATGGAGCTTTAGACTAAGACTTAAAACGGAGGGACTCCATTTTCATATGATTTTCATTGTGTAATCAGGCTGATTTATCTAGAGCTGACCTCATGAGATCTTACAGTAAAGATATTTGAAATAAAATTTAATATATTATAGAATGAAATAAATTCCCTCTTTCAAATGTCAAATAACTAGGATAAACCTTCAAAAATATAATTCTTCAATCCTTCTATTTTATCCTAAATATAAACTGTTCTGGACAGGTAAGAAATCTTTATCCAGAAAACACTTTTCTGAGAACCAAGTTCAATGTATATCAGTGGCTTTACTATAGCCTTCAGAAAACAGTGATATACCAGAAGATGAAATTCAATACAAATAATTTACTAGATTTGTTTTTAAAAATCTATTTTTTGCTACTCAAAGATAACAGTGTAAAGAAAAGATAAGCACTAATTGTAGAAAATTATTGAGTACCACAGTCAGAAGGCTTTTGAGCTTTTGGAAAGGAGAGATACAATTTCAGCATGAAAGGAAAAATTATTGTAGACACTAGGGTAATGTTAATACACCTGATTGAAAATTATAGAGAAAGATAGTGAATAGAAAAAATTATAGTGAGCTGACATTCTCTCTCTAACAAGTTCAGCGAAGTGAAAAATTGCCTCTTTTTTTTTAGAAACTTCAATTTAAAGCCTATTGACATTAATAAATATTTGAAGGCATGATTTTTTGCTTGTTTTTTGTCTTAATTAGTTGAGCAATTGACCTTGAGGTAAAGATATGTTTTCTAGTTGTAAATCACCAATTACTTCTGGAACTAATCTTTCATTCCATCGGGAATTTTGAAAAATAAAAAAGTGATAGGTATATGATGTGATTAATTTGTTAATTTAACCATTCTACATTGTAAACATATATCAAAACAGCACATTGTGCTCCATAAATATTTAGAACTATCATATATCAATTAAAAATAAAATTTTAAAAAAGAAATAAAAGAATGATAAAAAATAAAAAGAAAGAATATATATTGAGGAATTGTCATTTCAAGAATTATATTAGCAGTTTACATTTGTAATCTTGGCATTTGAAAAACAGTATCTCTTTTATCTTGAAAATCATGCCTTCAAATATCTTTAGACTTGAAACTGATAAATAGAAACATTAAAAGGGAAAAAAGTAAAATTACATATGAAGGAATATACATCACTACTTCAGTTATTGACAGGTTTTCCAGAAGATTTTCAATAATGACAAGGTTTGAAAATGCTAGGTAAACAGAAAAAATTATTTAGAACAGAAGATGTTTAATTAGTTGAAGACCAGGACTAACACAATTTTTTACAATAGAATTTACTATATAGTTTTATCCTACATAAAAGAAAATGCAAACCATAGAGATTTACTGCCATCTCATTGAGCTAGAAGTTAAAATTGCTGTCTTTCTAAATCCATCTCAATCTCACATTAGACTTTTCTTAGATGTAGAATGAGTGATGGGAGTTGGGTAATAAATTATGAGGTGATAGACTTTCAGGACTAAATATACATCTTATCTAACACCAATTCAGACTTCATTAGCACACCAGGGACCTGCCTAGTTGGTATGTAGTGTTTGTTAATGGAAACTTGAAAATGCAAAGAAATCTAAGTGTAAATGAGAATTTTATTCACACTATGCTTTTTTTCCTTACACAGACTTTCCTTTTACAAAATATAATTCTTTCTTTCTTTTCCACATTTTATTCTCTTTCAGTTAATTAAAACTTGCTTCTAAAAAGACTTTTGTCAAAAATGGTCTTGCATTGGCAAAGCTGCTTAGGTTACAATAGAATTCTTAGAATGGTGAGAGACAGTACAACTCAATTTATACTATGTCCAGCTAAGTATTACAGATACCAATAATATAATAAAAAAGAAATACTTTCCTAGTCAATGACCACTTGTAAGTTACTTTTTATGTTTAAGCAATTCAATACAGAATCTCATATAATTATGAGTATTTAACAAATTATTCTTGTTTTTGTAATCTAAATAGCCTGCATAATTTTGCAATCTAGAATCTAAATTTCGTAATCTAAATAACCTGCATAATTGACCTAAAGTGTATATGTAAACAGTAGCATCTGAAAGACGTCTTCCATCATTTAAACAATTTAAAGAGTTGCTTGCCATGCTTTCTCTGCTTCCTAAGTTTCAGTATTTCACTAAAGTAGAAGAGCAAAATAGCCTCTGATACTGTGTTATAAAAATATTTTAAATGAGTATTTCTGTGAATTAATCAATATTTTAACAATCTTATTCCTAAAAAATATATAGTGGTCATGAGAGAATAGAACTCTAGACTTAAAATCAGAAGGAATAGATTAATGTTCTGCCTGGACCATTTAACAGCTTAGCAATTTACTCAAAATATCCAAACCGTTGTTTCTCATCTATAAAATAAAGATTAAACAAACCTTATTTCTCTTTGTGAAATAATGATTGTGTTTTGTTAATTGAAGTGTCTTCTCAAAATATATTTCACTATAACTATAAATTAGCTAGATATGTGTACAAATGTGTGCATGTAGATATGACATACACATATTTTTCAAATATAAATGTATGTAAACTTTTTATTGGAGAAAAAAATGGGAAGGCCACTGCACATCTTAACTGAGAACAAAGTACCAGAAAATGTTTTCATACAAAGAAAGGTGTGGAAGATAAAATTAACCCAATTTGAAAATAACATTAGTTGGGATACTTTGGCCAGCTAAAGAGCTAGTGGGACTCAATTTTTTTGAAATAGAATTAAATCTTTCATGTGTATTATCAAAAAAAGTCATATATATTTTAATTTAATAAAGACCTATATCACAGAAAGAAAAAGTAATTAAGTAATTTTAATAAATATTTTAGTCGCATTAGTTTATTTTAAAATTTTCGCTAGGTTTAAGAGGCAAAATTTGACATATCAAGAGGTTGAGTAATTATGATATTTAATACTATATTTTAATTTTAAATGTTATTGATTGAATCTCTGATTTAAAACCTAAGTAAATCAATTGTCTCCCACTTTTTTCTTCCATTATTTGATTAGTTGCCTAAATTCCATCTTCAAGTTTTCTCCTCCCTCTCTTCATCTCCCTCCCTCCCTTCCTTCCTTCCTCTCTCTGGTTAATTGCTATATCCACTGCCATAGCCTCTCAAATGTTTCACAGTGACTTTCTTTTATACATAAAAGTACTCTTCCTGAGAGCTTATTTATTTTTCTCCTGGATCCTTTAATAACGATTTTTATATCTTTTAAAAGTTTTATTTTAGATTCAAGGGATATATGTGCAGGTTTGTTGCATAGGTATATTGTTTGATGGTGATGTTTGGGCTTCTGTTGAGCCCACCCCTTAGGTGGTGAGCATGATACCAGGTGGATGGTTTTTCAACCCTTATCCTCACTCCCTTCCTTCCCTCTTTAGTAGTCCCCAGTGTCTGTTGTTCTCGCCCTTATGCCTGTGTATGCCCAGTTTTTAGCTTCCACTTATGAGTGAGAATATGTGGTATTCAGTTTTCTGTTTGTGTAATCATTCACGTAGAATGATGACCTCCAGCTGCATCCACGTTGCTGCAAAGGACATGAATTTATTCTTTTTATCACTGCACAGTATTCAACAATGTATATGTGCCACTTTTTAAAAAACCCAGTCCACTGCTAATAGACATGTAGGTTGGTTCCATGTTGTTGCTATTGTGAATAGTGCTACAATGAACATACAAGTGAAACTGTCTTTTTGGTAGAACAATGTATGCTCCTTTGTGTATATTGCCAGTAGTGAAATTGCTACCCCCAATGGTAGATCTATTTTTAATTCTTTGAGAAACATCCAAATGACTTCCCACAGGGGGTTAACTAGCTAATATTCCCACCAATAGTATATGAGCATTCCCTTTTCTCCACAACATTGCAACATCTGCTGTTTTGGGAATTTTTAAATAATGGCCAATCTGCTTGGTATGAGATGCTATCTCATTATAGTTTTATTTACATTTCTCTAATGATTAATGATGTTGAGCATTTTTTCATGTTTATTGGCTGCTTGTATGTCTTCCTTTGAGAAGTATCTGTTCATGTTTTTTGCCCACTTTTTAATGGGTTTTTTGGTTTGTTTGTTGCTGTTAATTCATTTGAGTTTCTTATAAATTCTGAATATTCATTCTTTGTCAGATGCATAGTTTGAAAATATTTTCTTCCATTCTGTGGGTTGACACTTTATTTTGTTGATGGTTTCTTTAACTGTGCAGATACTTTTTAACTTGACAAATTCCCCCTTGTCAATTTTAGTTCTAGCAACATTTGCTTTTGAGGAATTAGTCGTGAATTTATTGCCTAGACTGATGTCCAGGAGAGGGTTTCCTAAGTTTTCTTCTAGGATTTTTATAGTTGGAGTCTTATTGTTTAAGTTTGACCCATTTTGAGTTAATTGTTGGATATTGTGATAGATAGGAGTTCAACTTCATTCTTCCGCATATGGTTAGTCAGTTTTCCTAGCACAATTTATTGAATAGGATGTGGTTTTCCTAGTGTTTGTTTTTGTCAACTGTGTTGAAGATAATTAGTTGTACGTCAGTAGTTTTATTTCTGGTTCTTTATTCTGTCCTATTGGTCTATGTATCTATTTTTGTTGCTATCGTGCTGTTTTGGTTACTGTAGACTTGCAGTAAAGTTTGAAGTCTGGCAAAACGATGCCTGCAGCTTTGTTCCTTTTGCTTAGTGTTGCTTTGACTATTTGGGCTCTTTTTTTGCTTCCATATGAATTTTAAGTATTGTCTTTTCTAGATCTGTGGGGAAAAAATGATGCTAGTAGTTTGATGGGAGTTGCATTGAATCTGTGGCTTGATTTAGGCACAAAGGACATTTTAGCTACATTGATTCTTGCAAACCATGAGCATGAAATGTGTTTCCATTTGTTTGTGTCTTTGTTTTATCTCAGCAGGGTTTTGCAGTTTCTGTTGTAGAGATCTTTGGTTAGACGTATCCCAAAGTATTTTATATTTTTTATGACTATCTTGAATGGAATTGTATTTTTTATTTGGTTCTCAGCCTGTTTTTGTTGGTATTTATAGAAATTCAACTGAATTTTGAGCATTGATTTTGTATCCCAAGACTTAATAAAGTCATTTATCATTGCTAGGAGTTTTTTGATGGAAATTGTTTTGGTTTTCTAGATATAGAATCATGCCATCTGCAAAGAAAGCTAACATAACTTCCTCTTTTCCTATTTGGATACCTCTTATTTCTTTCTCTTGCTGGATGTCTTTGGCTAGAACTTACAAAATTATGTTAAAAAGGAATGAGAAGAGTGAATACCTTGCCTTGTTCCAGTTCTCAGGAGAAATGCTTCCAGATTCTACCCATTAGTTATGATGTTGACTGTGAGTCTGTCATTGATGGCACTAATTGTTTTGAATAATGACCCTTCAGTGCCTGATTTGTTAAAGGTTTTTATCGCGAAGGGATGTTAGATTGTATCAAATGCTTTTTCTATATCAAATGACATAATCATATGGTTCTTGGTTTTATTTCTGCTTACATGGTCTATTACATTTATTGATTTGCATATGTTTAACTAGCCTTGCATTCTGGTAATAAAGCCTACCTGTTCGTGATAAACGATGCTTGTGATGTGCTGTTGGATGTAGTCTGCTAGTATTTTGTTGAGAATTTTTTCATATACTTTCATCAGGAATATTGGCCTGTAGTTTTCTTTCTTTACGTCTTTGCCCTTTCTTGGTCTGTCAATCTTGTTTGTCTTCTCAAAGAACAAGATTTTTGACTCAGTAATACTTTGTATAATTTTTGTTTGTTTTTTATCTCAACTTCATTTCATTCTGAACTGACTTTAGTTATTTCTTTTCTCCAGCTAGCTTTGGGTTTGGTTTGTTCTCATTTTTCCATTTGACTTCATAGAATGAGTTAAGGAGTTCTTCTTTCTCAATTGCAGAGAATAATTTCAGTAGGATTAGTACCAACTCTTCCTTGTATGTCTGGTAGAATTCAGCTGTGAATCCATCTGGTCTAGTGCTTTTATTAGTAGGTAGGCTTACTTTTCTTTACTGAATCAATTTCATGACTTGTTATTGATCTGTTGAGGGTTTCAATTTCTTCCTGTTTCAATTTTGGGAGGTTGTGTGTTTTCAGGAATTTATTTATTTACTCTAAATTTTCTAGCTTACATGCAAACAGATTATAAAAATCTCTGATAATCTTTTGTATTTCTTCAGGATCAGTTGTAACATCACCTTTTCATTTTTTATTATATTTATTCATATTTTCTCTCTATCACTCTCTCTTTAAAAAAAAAATCTATCCAGGGTCTGTCAATCTTGTTTATCTTCTCAAAGAACAAGCTTTTTTGACTAAGTAATACATTGTATAGTTTTTTTGTCTCAATTTTATTTGTTCTGAACTGACTTTGGTTATTAATTTTCTTCTGCTAGCTTCAGGTTTGGTTTGTTCTTGTTTTTCCAGTTCACCTAGGTGTGAGATTAGATTTCTTTAAGATTTATAAAATGATTGATACTTAACCTAAGAGAGAACATAGTAGAAGGATGGGTTGTGTTTTTTCATCCAATTTGCCACTCTGCTTTTTAAGTGGTGCATTTAAGCTAGTAATGTTCAAGCTAGTTATCAATATGTGAAGGTTTGTTTCTTTCATATTGTTGTGAAGTTGCTTTGTGTTCTCAGCTTTGTAGTTGATTTGTATGGTCTATAAGCTATGGCTTACCTCTTTTGTATAGGTGGTATTGTTATTACATTTCCATGTTTGGAACACTCTTAAGCATCTTGCGCAGGGCTTGTCTGGAAGTGACAAATTCCCTTAGTGTTTGCTTTTCTGGGAAGGGCTTTATTTCTACTTAGTTTATGTAGCTTAGTTTGGCTGGCATTGTTTTTCCTTAAGACTGCTAAAAATGAGTCCCCAGTCTATTCTGGCTTGTAATGTTTCTGCTGATAGGTCTGCTGTTCTTCTGATGAGTCTCCCTTAGTAAGTGGTCTGTTCCTTCTCTCTAGCTGCTTTTAAGATTTTTTTATTTCATGTTGAAGTTGGCTAGCCTGATGGCTTTGTGCCTTGGAGATGGTTGTCTTGAATAGTACTTCACAAGAGTTCTCTGAATTTTTTATATCTGCATGGCAGCTGCACTAGCAAGATAGGGGAAGTTTTCTTGGATAATGTCTTGAAAAGCTTGTTGCAGATTGTTCTCATTGTCCCTTTCTCTCTCAAGAATGCCAATAATATGTAGATTTGGTCTCTTTGCACAATTTCATACCTATCAAAGGCTTCATTTTTATTCTTTGTTCTTTATTTTTGTCTGTTCAATTTGATTGCTCTGCTAACTTTGCTCAGTCTCCAACCTCTGAAATTATTATTTATTTTGTCTGGTCAAGTCTGCTATTAAGGCTTGTAACTGTGTTTTGAATTCCTGAAGCAAATTCTTCATTTCCGGAAGTTCAGTTTGGTTCTTTCTTAAGATAACCATGTCAGCTTTCAATTCTTGGACTGTTTTCACGGCCTATTTGATTTGGGTATCCACTTTATCTTGGATCTTGTTGAGTCTCATTGCAGCTAGAGAAAAGAGAAGGACCATCTACTAAGGGAGGGACAGAGGTAGTGATGGCAGGAGCTGTGAAAATTCTATCCACTGCCTCCACAAACTGGTGGCCTTCTGGTGTCAAGGTGTGGCTACGTTTGGGGATGGTGCAGTAAGAGGGCTGCCTCTGAAATAAGAGAGATGCCTCTAGTGGGAGAATGCAGTGCGGGGCTAAGGATGCTGCAGTGTGAAAGTCTGTGGCTGCAGAATCAGTTCTTGGGGTCCTTCTTTGGCGAAGTAGTGTCAGCTAGTGTTAGACCTCACAAAGATCAGGGATCCCTTGAGTTCCACGTGGACTTGAGCGGTTCCTCTGTCCAGACTCTGGGTGACTTCTTGCATTCCTGCATTCCCCATTTTCACCTCATCTATGATTTTGTCATTTCATTTTTTCACTATGCCTTTTACATCCCTCCATCTCTTCTGCTTCTCCTTTTGATTATTAATCTGTAGATCTGTGCCATATTATAGGACAAATATCTCCTCTAATATAGGATTGATTTTTACTCTTTTTTTTTTTTTTTTTTTTGAGTCGAAGTCTCACTCCATTGCCCAGGCTGGAGTGCAGTGACACGCTCACAGCCACCGCAGGGTTGGCTTGCTGGGCTCAGGCGGTCCTTCCACAATTTTCACTCTTAATACAGCCAAAAACTCCAAAAGTTTCAGGACTCAAGGAGAACTAGAGACTGATCAAAGCATTTTCTACAGATATTTACTCTTTATTCCAAACCAAATCACAAAACATCATCACATATCCTCTATGTGCATCACTTTTTTTTGTTTTATTTAATTTGTTATGTTTTTGTTCAAAGACACAAAAAGATGTGGAGCCCACCCTGTGGAGACAGTGGACACAGAGGTTTTTTATACTTCATCCATGAATCTGCTTCAAAAGACAAAGACATTCTGAGTTTATAAATGGCAGACATAAAAGTTTGCAATGGCCCAGAATTAATGCCTTTGAGACAATTTCAGTAAGCATGTCCTTTTTTTTCTTTAGTGGCAAACAAACTGGAAGAATCTTTGAACAGAGATAAACTTATTTTTGAAAGCTTCACAAGTATCACACTGTGAAGAATGTGAAGTTAAACTTCCAAGAAAGAAACAGGCAATGTGATAACTTGAGAACTTTTATTAGCAAGCTTGAAGTTTTACTTTTATCCCTAGTAAGAATGTGGGTAACAACAACAACAAATTTCACATATATGCTGTGTTGGGGTTTTAGACCTATGAAAGAAAAATATGACCTATGAAAGTAAATTTATCCCACGTAAAATGTGCTCTGCTATTTCATCATGCTCATTAGTGCGATCAATTCTGCCCACAACTTCTGTTGGCTCCAAATACTGGGAGTGAATTTTCCTTGAGTCACTCATCTGTGTTAGAATCTTTTCCCTCCATCCCAGATATGGGCTGAAAGATGGAGAAGTAGTTCTATCTACTTTTCCATGAATTTGAAGAAACTAAAAAAAGTTACCTTATAGACAGATTTACCACCCTAGTTGACTAGGTTTTGCTCCCTCTTTTACCTTTTGGCTTTTGCCTGTATTCACTCCCTCAAGCTAAGAAGTGTCTTATATCTATGAAAAGATACTCTAAACTTTGAATATTTCTCCTACTTTATCCTGGAGTTCCCAATAATAGGAGCCCTGGCTATTTTTCCTGATTCTACTAAGACTCTTGGATAGTTATAATGATCAGCCATAACTGCCACTCTGAAAGTTTTAGTTTAACTTTTTCCTAGGACTGGATATTCATATTGTCCACCAACTTCTCTATTATGGGGTATTAAGTGATAATTATCTGAGTTTTGTCAACTTATTTCTCTTTTCCTGGTAAGATTTTATGTTAGATGTTGTGATTAAGAATGCTATGAGTCGGGCTCGGTGGCTCAGCCTGTAATCCCGCGCCTTTGGGAGGCTGAGGTGAGTGGATTGCCTGAGCCCGCGGGTTCGAGACCCGCCTGGGCAGCGAGACCTCATCTCTACAATAAATCAAAAAATCAGCCGGGCGTGGTAGTGCATGCCTGTAATTCCAGCTACTCGGAAGGCTGAGGCGGAAGGATCGCTGGAGCCCAGCAGGTCGAGGCTGCGGTGGCCAGGAGCGGCCACTGCACTCCAGTCTGGGTGACAGAGTGAGACTCCAACTCAAAAAACAAACAAACAAACAAACAAACAAACAAAGAATGCTACGAAGTTGTGCCTTACTAGAAGTTGCCTTTTCATTCCTAGACATCGCTTTTTTCTGTTTTCTGGTATGAGACTGTAGTCTATTCCTTGTTTGGATACTATTGGTTAACACTTTCCTAAAATTTACCTTTTTAAAAAATAATTTCTCTAGATATTGAAGAAGGGAGATCCTAACATCTGTCCCATTTTCTTGTTTCTATTTCGGAGACTCTTCCTTTTTCTGTTAAAGTTCTTAAAAAAAGATTGCTCTTAATAGGCTTGTTAATATTTATTTAATATGGTTAAGAATATGAGCCAATTAGTATTATTATTAGGATGTATTCATGACACTAAAAGTTTAGTTTCATTTTCTAGAACTCATTGATGTCATCTTTGTAACTCAATATGTGGTCTATTTTTGGGAATGTTCCACAGATGACTGAGATAAAGAATTATTCTAGCCGGGCTCGGTGGCTCAGCCTGTAATCCTGCGCTTTGGGAGGCCGAGGTGAGTGAATTGCCTGAGCCCGCGGGTTCGAGACCATCTGGGCAATTTGGCGAGACCTCATCTCTACAATAAATAAAAATAAATAAATTAGCTGGGCATGATAGTGCCCACCTGTAGTTCCAGCTACTTAGAAGGCTGAGGCAGAAGGATCACTGGAGCCCAGCAGGTCGAGATTGCTGTGGCTGGGAGCAGCCACTGCACTCCAGTCTGAGCAACAGAGTGAGATTCCAACTCAAAAAAAAAAAAAAAAGAATTATTCTATATTCTATATATACTGCTTATATGGCATTAAGACCTTTTCACACTATTATCTTTATTCCTCTTCACATCTCCTAAATCATCACATCTTACTGTGTAGTTTTAGCTTTAAATAAAGTGATAGGTATATTGATATTCATAATTGTCTTTATTATAGTTTCTAGATTTTTAGCTGCATACACTGTCTTTCTTTATCTTATTTACAGCACATTGACTTGAATTCTATTTTATCTGATAACAGATAGCCTTAACACTCATTGATTCTGTATACCTCCCACCTCAGCCTCCCTAGTAGCTGGGACTACAGACAGCACCACCAAGCTTGGCTTATTTTTATGGAGACGAGGTCTCCTTATGCTGCCCAGGCCAATGTCGAACTCCTGGGCTCAAGCAATTCTTCCACTTCACCCTCCCAGAGTATTGGGGGATTACAGGCATGAGCCACTGCACCTGGCGTAGTATTCGTTTTTTGATTGAAGGAAAAGAGAAGGGAGAGAAATGGTATTGACAGATATATTTTCCACATGTCAGGGCAAAACTTGACAAATCTATAAATTAATTAAACAGTTGGCTAATACAGACAAGAAATACACTATATCCCCCAAATGTGACAAAATTAATTCAAAATGATTACATAACTACAGTCCAACATTTTTACTTTATATATTGTGCTTTTATTATTTCATTCTGCTTTCCCCATACTTGCCAATCTCTGTATTTTTGACTTCTTGGAACAAAACTTGATTTTGGTTTTGCTTCTTGTATATAGTACAAAGCTAGGTTTTGCTTTATTGCTTTATGAGCCAATCTGAAAACTTATTTTAATAAGCTAGCTAAGCTTATTCATGTTTATTGATATAAAATATATGTTTGATCTCAACTTTGCATTTTGTTTTATAATTTTTGAACATATTATGTCATATTTATTGTATTTCTCTATTTAGTCTCTTGGGGGGGTTTTCAGTTTCTTTTGGAATTAAGAAGGTTTTGTATTTTTGTTCTAATGATTTTCTTTTTATTTATAGATTTTATAACACCCTTAATCCTTGCTCTTCTTACTTAACCATGTGCTATCTGGTTTGTTAGTTTTATTTTTTGAGTTGGGGTCTCACTCTGTTGTCCAGGCTGGAATGCAGTGGCACCATCATAGCTGACCACAGCCTTGACCTTCTGGGCTTAGGTGATCTTTTCTCCTTAGTCTCCTGAGTACCTGGAACTACAGCTGCAAGCCACCACACTTGGCTAATTTTCTTATTTTTTATAGAGGCAAGATCTCACTATGTTGCCTAGGCTGGTCTTAAACTCCTGGGTTCAAGCAGTCTTCCTGCCTCGTCCTCCCAAAGCAATAGGATTACAGGTGTGAGCCACTGTGCCTAGCCAAGTTGTTAGTTTTAAATGGTATAGTTTGTTACCTATTATCTATACAAAAATCAATAATCTCATTCTACTTTCCCCTTTCTCCCTTCTTCATCCTCTTATTTTTAGTTTTATGATTTATACTTTGTCAGAACATATGACAATTCTATCCTATCTTTCTATGTCCTCAACCTTAGTTCTACAATATATTAGACACTTATCATAGGTCCTTTTTCTGAAGTTTCTCTTGTCTCTGGTTTGATGTAATACATTTCATATATTTCTCAGAGAGCTAATCTTTGCAAAATATTACCTGAGTTTCTTTATGCTTAAATTATTGACTTGATAATTGAAAAACAACTTAGCTGGATGTAAAATTGTTGACTTGTCCTTTATTTTGTTGAGTTTTTGAAAGTACAGTTAAATCTAGTTACTTTATCTGTAGTCATTGGCTGTTGAACTGTTATAATTTTAGTATGTCTATTTCACTATATCTAGAAGATTTTTGTGTTTAGTTTATAAAATACATAGAAGAGAACTATTTTGGAGAGAGTATTAGCTTTTGTTTGTTTTGTTTTTGTTGCTGTTGTTTTGTGGGTTTGGGGGGTTTTGTTGTTGGTGTTGTTGTGTTTTGTTTGTTTGGTTTGGTTTGGTTTGGTTTTTTTAATTTTAATTTTTATTTTTTTGAGACAGACCCTAACTCTGTTGCCTGGACTGGAATGTAGTGGTGCGATTCTAGTTCAATGCAACTTTATGCAACCTTAACCTCCTGGACTCAGGATCTTCCCATCTCAACCCCTCCCAAGTAGCTGGATTACAGGCAATGTCATCAAGCCTGGTTAATTTTTGTATTTTTGTAGAGATGAGGTCTCACTATGTTGCCCAGGCTGGTCTCAACTCCTGAGCTCAAGCAATTCTTCCACTTCACCCTCCTAAGGTGCTGGGATTATAGGCACGAGCCACCGCACCCTGGCCTAGTATTAGTTTTTTTGAAGGAAGCAGGAGAGAAGGGAGAGATATGGTATTGACAGATATTTTTTTCACATGTCAGTGCATATCTGCATAAAAAGCATAAGTTAATCTAATCAAATAGTTGATTAATCCAGAGAAGAAATACCTCATATCCCCAAAATGTGACAAAATTAACACAAAATGATTACATAACTACAGTCCAATATTTTTATAACTTTACACATAGTGCTTTTATTATTTCATTTCCTTTCAAAGAGTCCTCATATACTCTATAACAGTGTTTCTCAAAACATGGTTCACAGACCTCTGTGGTCTTCAACATCGTTTAAGGTCTTTAAGCTCAAAATTATTTTCAAAATATACTAAGATATTATTTTCCTTTTCACTGTATTGACATCCACATAGACATTTCAAAGTAATAGTGCATAAATAGTGTTGGTGACAGCTCAAATCAAGGCAGTGGCATCAAACTACTAGTAGACA
Source organism: Cephalopachus bancanus (assembly GCA_027257055.1). Classification (NCBI taxonomy): domain Eukaryota; kingdom Metazoa; phylum Chordata; class Mammalia; order Primates; family Tarsiidae; genus Cephalopachus; species Cephalopachus bancanus. Next base: position 457,899 of record JAPVLO010000686.1, read on the forward strand.
CTTTATTTATTATTTATTTATCAATATGCACTTATAGGAACAAAATTTCTGTTTTACATAAGAGAATTCTTGATGAATTATTTAAAAAATCTAGGCCTTCAATGCATATCCTTCTAATATTCTGTGTAATGAAATGGAAAATATACATAAAGCAATTCCACCACATACCAAAACATAATGGTTGACTTGAGAAAATACCTTTGTGCAATTTTTTTGAGTTGCAAGCTGGACTAGCCTTTATTTCATGAGATATCATTTTTACTTTAAAGAACAAGTGATAGCGGGAAGAGTGTGTCTTCCCGCCGGGCAAGTGGGGCTACGTCAACCGTGACCAGTGACGGTGGCCATGGCTGTAGCCAGTTTGAAATCATGGCACGTCCTGAAGCTGATGCCCAATTACAGTTCACTGGTATTAAAAAATATTTCAACTCATACACCCTTACAGGTAGAATGAATTGTGTATTGGCCACATATGGAGGCATTGCTTTGATGGTCTTATACTTCAAGTTAAAATCTAAAAAACTCTGGGTGTGAAAGCCACATAATGGATACTGAACTGTTAAGTTCCCAGGCTTGGAGAAACTGATGTCAACTCATCACATGATGATTCAACTTGTACAATAAATTATGAACCTAGAAAAAAAAAAAAGAACAAGTGATAGACAAACTCTACTTATTAATTATACCTAAGTATTTAACAGTGTTTTTTCACAGAAATTAACAAAGTAGTTTTGCAACTTTGCTTTTTGGACATCCACTGTACACCATAGTGAATATGATAAATAGTAATGCATACTTGAAATTGCTTAAAAAGATCTTAAATGTATTCAACATAAAAATGTGTGTATGGTGATAGATGTGTAAATTAGCTTGATTTCATCACTTCACAATGTACACAAAGTAAATATATACATTTTTAATTTGTTGATTATACCTAAATAAAGTTGGAGGCAAAAAGAAAGAAAGCAATTGGCAATGCACGTTACTGATTATAAAATTCAGTAAAAAGCAGAATTTTGGAAAATTTATATATGCCTTCCTGAACTTGAGAGCTTCTACATATTCAAAGGCTTTTTTTGATACCATTGGTGGTTATATTAACAAATTTACTTGTAATATTGTGTGAGGTGTGCCAACATTTTGAAAACCTGCATAATTCAGTGAACAAGTATTTTCCAAAATGAACAATGTATGAGGTTGCAAATTCAGACATACTAAAAAGATCCATTCAAAGTGCAAGATAGACTGATAAATTTTTAAATAGCAGTACAAAAATTTCATTGATATGGTTTCAGATTCCACATTGCCACTACCTTTAAAAAACTACCACTTGTCAAATTTTAATGTAGCATTGAAGATTGTTCACAATATCTGGATAGTAAATGCTTCTCCCTTTTCAACACTGTATCTGTGTAAGTGTGAACGTTCTTTATATAAGTCAAATAAGACAACACATTGTACTGGATTTAACATAAAAACAACTGTGAGAATGTAGCTGTCCACTATTAAGTCAAGTACTAATGAAATTTGAAAAGATATAAAACAGTACTTTTCACAGCTATTTTTTGTTTTGGAAAATATGGGTATTTTCATTAAAGCAGTTGCCAGTTATTTTAACTGAATTAATAAATACAATTTAATACCTAATTTTGAATCTTAATTAAAAATTAGAAGTCTTATTTTTCTAATATTGATAACTGTAATCAATATAAGCAAAATGTTCTTTGAAGACCCTCAGTTTTTTAAAGAGTGTAAAGAAATCTTGAGATCAAATTGTTTGAGAATAAATTATCTGCTGCCATGTTTAAAAACCTTCAATGAGTTCCTGATGTTCTAAAGACCAAATTCTTAACTTGACCTTAATTATTAACAGTATGTTACAATTACATAGACATTTATATCTCATATGATGGTCCCTTTTGTTAATACACTGTTCCTTCTCATCCACCTAACCTTGTTAACTCTTTCTCATCCTTCTGGTTTCAGCCTAAGCAACACTTCCCCAGGAAGTACTTTCTCTTTTTCTAATTATATATTTATTGGTGGAAATATTTGATTAATGTATTTCTTCCCAGTAGATGCAAAAGCTATGGGAACAATAAGCATGTATGTTTTTGTTTACCACTATATTTTTTCTCCTAGCAGAATACTTAGCACAGAGCAGGAGATAAAATATTTGTTGGTGAATGAATAAGTGGATGAATATATGAACTGTCATATTCATTGATAGAGTCATACCTCTATGAATTGGTACAGTCGTGTCTATCACTTCTTTTGACCTAAAAATCTACTGTTGAGTAACATTTATTTACATGTATTTCTCCATACCGCTCTTGTTACTCGGCTATTGTTAAATTTGACATGTTTTATTGTGTCTGTGCAATCTATCAGTCTCTCCATGTGACTGTTCACTGTTTTTTTTAAATTTTAAAGTCATGGGGTACAAGTCAGGATTGCGAACATAGGTGATTTAGGTACAGGTGAAGTTTTAGGCTCCCCACTGGACCTCAATTTGGATCAGGTTACCCTTATTGATGTTATGTGTCCCCACTCTCCTGGTAGTGTCCTGCTACTGCCAATCCCTTTTTTGTAGTATTATGATAGGTGTTCAGGGTCCACTTATGAGTGAGAATATGTGATACTCAGAGCTTTGTTTCTGTGATAGATCACTAAGTATGATAGACTCCAAATCCATCCAAGTTGCTGTGAAGTCCATAATTTTGTCCATTATGGCTGAGTAATATTCCATCATGCATATGTACCACATTTTTTTATCCAGTCCAGTTTTGATGTGCAGCACAGTTGGTTCCATGTTTTGCTACTGTGGATAGTGCTACAATAAACATGTGTGTGCAGGTAACTTCTTTGTAGAATGATTTGAGTTCCTCCAGCTATATTCTCAGAAGGGGGACTGCTGGATTTCTAGTTCTTTTAGAAATCGTTGCACTATTTTCTATAGAGGTTAATTTAGTTTGAACTCCTACCAACAATGCAAAAGCATTTCCTTTTCTCTGCATCTTCGCCAGCATATGTTGTTTTTTGTTTTATTAATGATGCCCAATCTTACTGGAGTTAGGGGGTACCTCAGTATAGTTTTGATTTGCATTTCTCTATGATTAGTGAGGCTGAGCATTTTTTCATATGTTTGTTGGCTGCTCATATATCTTCTTTTGAGAAGTGTCTATTCCTGTCTTTTGCCCATTTTTAAATGGGGCTGTTTGGTTTGTTTGTTTGTTTGTTTGTTTGTTTGTTTTCTTTTAGGCATGTTTTTTGTAGATCCTGGATGTTAGGCCTTTGTCAGATATATAGTTGACAAATATTTTTCACCATTCTGTGGTCTGTCTCTCACTCTCTTAATTGTTTGTTTTGCTCTGCAGAAGCTTTTCAGCTTGATGAGGTCCCACTTGTCTATCTTATCTCTTTTAGCATGGGCATCTGGAGTTTTGATTAGGAATTGGTTGCCTATTCCAATTTCCATAAGGGTGTCTCCTGCATTTCCTAAGATTCTTACAGTTTGAAGTTTTACATTTAGGTCTTTGATCCATTCAGAGATGATTTTTGTGTATGATGTTAGGTAGGATTCCTGTTTCATTCTTCTGCATATGGTCACCTAGTTTTCCCAGCACCATTTACTGAATAGGTTCTCCTCTCCCCAGGGGTTGTAGGTGGAGCCTTTGTGGAAGATGAGTTGGTTGAGAAATTCAGGTTTTGCTTCCAGAATCTCTATTCTGTTCCATTGGTCTATATGCCTGTTCTTGAACCAATAGCAGGCTGTTTTGATTATTGTAGCCCTATAATAAGTTTAAAGACTGGGAGTGTGATACCTCCCACTTTATTTATTTTGCTGAGGATTGTTTGGCTATTCTTGGTCATTTCTGTTTCCTTATGAATTTCTGTATTGTTGTTTCCAGGTCTGAGAAGAATGATGATGGTAATTTAATGGGAATTACATTGAGTCTATAGATTGCCTTGGGTAGGATGAACATTTAACAATTAACAATGCTGATTCTTCCAGTTCATGAGCATGGAATGTCCTTCCATTTGTTTGTGTCTTCTTTGATTCCTTTGAGCATTATTTTGTAGTTTTCACTCTAAAGGTCTTTCACTTCTCTCATTAGAAAGATGTGAAGGTATTTGATTTTCTTCTTTTTTTGTAGCTATTGTGACTGGGATTGACTGTTCACTTTGTAAGGGCTTGAACTGTATTCTATTCATCTGTGTAATCGAATTATACAATAAAGTGTTTAGCACTCAATACACACTCAGTAAATGAATGTGTGAAAGGATGTTTGAACTAAACTTTTAATAAATGACATTACATATCTTAATTTTTTTAATTATTTCAGTTAAAACTCAGGTAATGGGAGAAATCAAGATTGCATTGAAGAAGGAAATGAAGACAGATGGTGAACAACTAATAGTTGAAATTCTCCAATGCAGAAATATCACATACAAATTTAAGTCTCCTGATCATCTACCAGGTATCTAATTGTATAACAGTGATCAATATGATATATCTAGGACTTCATTAAGGGTGTGTCTTAAGTATTCTGAAAAATGCTTACTAAAATTTGAACTACACACCAAATATATCAGAAAATGTGAAAAAAGAATGATTAATATATGCAAGTTTTCTTCTAATTTTTTCTAGTTGTTAACTATATGTCTCAAATGCAGATATTATAGTGATGCATTTATTAGATAAAAAATAAACAAATTTCAATTATAAAGAAATAAGAGCATTGGCTAGGCACAGTGGCTTATGCCTATAATCTTAGTGCTTGTGAGGCCAAAGTAAGAGGAGTATTTGAGGCCAGAAGTTCAAGATCAGCCTAAACAACATAGTGGGACCTTGTTTCTACCAAAAAAAAAAAATGAGAATTAGCCAGGTGTGGTGATGCACACCCATAGTCCTAGCTACTTGGGAGGCTGAGGGAGGAGGATCACTTGAGCCTAGGAGTTTGAGGCTGCATTGAACCATGGTCATGCCACTGAATTCTAGCCTGGGCGACAGAGCTAAGCTCTGTCTCAAGAAAGAAAAAGAAGGCCGAGTGCAGTGGCTCCAGCCTGTAATCCCAGCACTTTGGGAGGTTGAGGCAAGAGGATTGCCTGAGCTCAGGAGTTTGAGACCAACCTGGGCAACTTGGTGAAATCTCATCTCTACAATAAAAAAAAACAACAAAAATAGGCCAGGCATAGTAGTGCTCATCTGTAGTTTGAGCTACTTGAAAGACTGAGGCGGAAGGATCATCTGAGCCCAGCAGGTCATTGCATTGGCTATGAGTGTGCCATTGTGCTCTAACCTGGGCAACAAAGTGAGACTCTTCGAAAGAAAGAAGGAAAGAAAGAAAGAAAGAAAGAAAGAAAGAAAGAAAGAAAGAAAGAAAGAAAGAAAGAAAGAAAGAAAGAAAGAAAGAAAGAAAGAAAGAAAGAAAGAGAAAGAGAGAAAGAGAGAAAGAGAGAGAAGGAGAGAAAGAAAGAAAGGAGAGAAAGAGAGGAAAAGTGGTTTTTATCTTTAATCACTTTATGTTTTCTGAAACAAATTGTACACATTCTGCTGGCTTTTTACAAAATGTAAAAAGAACTCTCAGATACAAGTATAATTCTTTCAATAGAAATATATATGATTAATGGACACTTAATGGACTGAATTCTTATTTTCAGATTTATATGTGAAAATATATGTGATGAATATCTCTACTCAAAAAAAGGTGATCAAGAAAAAAACAAGAGTATGCAGACATGATCGAGAGCCTTCATTCAATGAAACTTTCAGATTCAGTCTAAGTCCTGCTGGACATTCTCTTCAGGTAACTCTGTATTATATAGTTAATATTTTAAAATTTTCATTTATATTGTATTTATTTATTTCTCATTCAATTATTCAATTTGTATGTGCTGATAATATGTTATGTGACATTTGAGAAATTAAATCTTAGCAGTACTTCTCTAAGAGTTCTTTAGAATTCTACAGTCCACTCACAACATCCAGTCAACTACCAAGTCATCTCTACTCTGTTTGCTGAGTTTATGATATTTACATTTTTCTTCCATGCTCACTGCCACTAATCCCCTTTGGGATTCTATCTTTGTCATTCAAATAATTTCATCAGTTTACCTGGTCTACTTGACATGAATGTCTTATCCCTCTAGTTCATTTCATTACAGCACTGCCAGAGTTATCTTTTTAAAACCCTGGTTAGTTTACATTAAAGTATCTCAATGACTCACCATTATCCTGAATCATTCAGTGTCCTACAAGGTGAGTTTTAATAGTATTGACTTAGTCTCAGCATCTTCTCTATTTAATACTCCAGTCACAGAAGAATTTTTTCAAGTCAGGTTAAGCCTCCAATCTTTTGTTCATATTTTTCCTCCCCTTCAAAGCTCTTTTCTCCTTCCATCACAAGACACTACATGTTTTAGTGCCTTTACTAATGACCCTGGGTATAATTCATCACACTTTATTCACAAAACATTCGGCTTATCTTATTATGCCAACAAGCCCAGTCTGTCTTGTGTATATGTTATATAATGTATATACTTACCTGTCACTGCTTCTACGCTATCAATTTCTCTAGGGCACAGCCTAATTGTCATTGCCCTTTGTTCTGTAGCCTAGCACATAGTATGAAATATTCTTTGCATGTAGTATGTCTTCAGTAGATCTAGAGACAAGAAATAAAAGAAAAAATGGGGGTGAGGATAAAAGAAATTATTTTAAATATGGGAGAGACCATGGTACGACAACATAAAATAAATATTTGCAGCCGATGTGGTGATTCATGTCTGTAATCCTGCACTTTGGGAGACTGAGGTTGGAGGATTGTTTGAACCCAGGAATTCAAGACCAAGCTGGGCAACATAATGAGAACGCATCTTTCCAAAAACTTTATAAAAAATTAGTGAGAATGGCGGCACGCACCTGTAGTCCCAGCTACCTGAGGGGCTGAGACGGAAGGAGTGCCTGAGCCCATGAGGTCTAGGCTGCAGTGAGCCATGATCATGACACTGAACTCCAGTCTGGGCAACAGAGTGAGACACCGACTCAAAAAAAACCAAACAAAAAAAAAGGTTTGCACTAGAGATAAATAGAAGAGCTATTATAAACCAAAAAAATGCCTTGAGAGGATTAACTGCTTTTAAAGTGAAAGGAATTTAAAAAATTAAACAATACTCTAAAGTCTGTGTGAATAAATGTGTTATTAGGTAGTCAGATAAGGGATTTTGAGGGGAGAAAGAACAAGAATTTGTCTGAAATGAATTTGATAAGAAGGTATGAATTCAAATGAAAATATACAATGACATTTGAAATCCCCAAAACAGAAACCAGAAAATATGGTCGTATCTAGAAATAAATATTTTGAAGTCAGAAATATAAAAGTAAAGTTTTATCCAGGAAAAATGGTGAGTTATCTGAAGAGGAAATTAAGAGAAAATGAAAATAATTTTCAAGAATTAATGGTTAGCTCCATTGAATGCTTTCTACCTTCCTTTCAACTCATCTCTAATACAAACAAAGAATATCTTTTGTGTGAGATCCTGTGGGATAATATAAATTCTGCATATGACTTAAGAAATCACTTTGGAAGTACATACTGTAGTAAAATCACCAGTAGATGAAATACTAAATAAAATTAATGCTTTGTGAACTTCTATTTATTTATTCAACATCCAAATACTTTTGCACTTAATTTAGTATATGATAAACTAGCAAAAAATGTATTTAGCAAAGTTAGTTTGCAAAACTTTCTATCAGTTTTAAGCATAAACTTAGAATTAGCTGGTTATACATTTCTTATCCCTTATCTTTCAGAATGTATCTTTTCCTTTGGGAAACAATAAAAGGTTGATGTGAATTAATTTATATTATGCAAATCTTTTGAGGACATTTTGGTTATAAGTTCTCCTACAAATATACCTATTACTTCCACATACCCTTAACCTCTCTTGTCTGTGCTGTTTCTTTGATATCCTTAAAAGAGGTTGGAAAATGTAAACACACACATATATTTGTATACATTAAATCCATATAATTTTGTCTACTTTTTCCTAGATATTACTTTTCTCCAATGGAGGGAAGTTTATGAAAAAGACCTTGATCGGTGAAGCATGTATCTGGCTTGACAAAGTGGATCTCAGAAAAAGAATAGTAAATTGGCACAAACTTTTGGTCAGTCCTACGCAAACACACTGAAGAAATGTGTCTGCTCAAGGTATAGACACTGCTCTAAATTGCCTCAAATCAAGACTATAGTTGAATACTATTGTACTAAGCTATGTTTAGAGGGGCAAACATGAGAGGGGGAACAGGCAAAAACACAAGTAAAGTCTTGTAAATTATTGTTGTGGATCACAGAAAAAGACTCAGGTGAAAAAGTTCACAAGCTGAAGACAGAAGAAAGTCGGAACTCTGAGACCTTGAATTTCACCTGTCTGTCAAAAGAAACTGTGTGGGAAATTTTGATTATTTAAGGCAAAAATCTTTGAACAGAGTTGAGCTGTCGCTTGAGACAGAGGCTCAGAGATTAGTATGGTTTCCAGAGCAGAACAAAGGCAATACTTTATGCAAAGAAACCTTGATTGAAAGGAAAGAACTGATGTAACAAATCTGTTTCTAAAACTGGGAAAATCTTTCTTCTTCATCTTCTATTCTTAGGTAAATCACTGTTTTGAAATTCTGACCTAAGATACAATATGTGTCCAGGACCAGCAGTGAGATGGCTGTGTTCTTAGAGAAAATGAAACAGATGTAGAAATTGTGGCTTTTAAGCCACATTTTACAGACTTTCTGCATCTAAATTTTACTAGGGTATACAACACTGATTTTGGAATACATGTGGTAAAAGCACATTTGTTTCAGTATAGTTTGAAATAATGTAGAGTGAAGAAGAAGGTAGAAGTAAAATTACATTTATCTAGAAATAAAACCATGACTGGCTAACAAGGAAGAATGTTGCCCCACAAAATATTGGAATTGATGGAAAACATCAAAATCTTCATAATTTTCCATTAAGCCAAGGCATTTTCAATCTATGTAACAAAGGACCTAGATTAAATTGATATGTTCTAGGAAGCATGATAGCTTATTCTTTGTGGAATTGCAAATAAATGTATTAGTCTGCATATTTTCTTTCTCTTGAGTGATGTTTTGACAGAGAAATTTTTTCTCTGGCAAACAAACCACATTAATCTTGTGACACTGATTAATTAAATGGGCATCATTTCCTCTTTTCCATAATGCTTTTTCTTTTTTCCATTAAAAAGTTGATTCATTAACTGATTGTATAATGAAAACCTGATACCAAACTCAAGTTCTTTCTAGTGCTCTATTTTCCTACTTTAGTGACCATATGACAGTGATCAAGTTAATCAGTGTTGGGAAAATATGTGAAAAGTCAACATTTAATGATATTAAAATATACTTTGAACTATGTTGATAATATAGAATAAAACAACTAAAGTCTAGGTCTTACAATGAAGCATTCTCTATCAACAACACTAATTAAAGAAGTAATGTGGAGTTGTGGAAAAAACACTCAACTGTTATTAAAAGCCTGGCTTCTGGTCTTAGTTCTGTCACTGACTATGTCACCTTGCACATGTGACTTAAACTCACTTTCCCTCAGTTTTCTTATCTGTAGGAAAAAAATAATTATTCTTAGCCTTCTAAATGGGATATTAGGATGATAAGTGATCTATGAAAGGTGAAAGCACATTTCCAAATATAGTTTTATACACAGAAGTGAGGAATAATTATTATGTAGCTTTTTAATTCTCAAATTTTATATGTAAAAAAATCCACTAAACCAATGGCAAGCATTGACATGGGTAAAATTAATAAATTAGCTCCGAAACTCATTTTTTACTTAAATTTTCAACATTCATTTAGCCTGAAAAAGGTGAAGAATTAAATGAAAATTATTTGCAAATGCTCTTATCCCATTCCCACATCCCACTGAAAATAAATTAATTAAATTGCTTCTCAGCTCATTCTGAGCTTAAAAGCTGCTGCTTTATCCAAGGGTGAGGTGTTAGTGGAATTAGAGGAAGCCATTTCCAAAATATTGGTTGACTATTGAGTTTTCTCATTTTTAAAGAAAAAATGCTTTAAATTTGAGAGAAATATAAAATATTAAAAATGAAAGAATTTTTAATATAATCCAGGTTGTGTATTTTTATTATATTAATTAAAAAGTCACTCTTCCCTGAACCAAGAAAGATAACCATCACTTTTCTTCCCTCTATTTTGTAATCTCCCTCCCCTGACAAGGCAATGTCATTCACCACTGACATTGCTCAAAAATGAGCATGGGGGAGGGGAATCATAAAAGATAGGATATTGCCAGAATTTTATTTTTAGAGACTACTAGATCTGCTGATGGTTGCCATGGATATTTCCAGCAGAAGCTAAAATTATTGAAGAATCTATAATCATCACTCGTATTTGGAGAAAAAAAGGTCCAGGGAGATCTCCTTCTAATATAAAAAGGCTCTGGTTTTGCCCTTAAAAGAAAACCCTGGCTCATCTTTGATCCTCTTTGCAACCAGAGGTTTGCGTGAGAGATTGTATGACCAGTTAGGTTACTTCATTACAGTCGCAATTTCTTTTAGAATAATATACATAGAGGGATCATCTCTTGGTAGCTATTCAACCTGAAAGGGTAGGAGTCTTTCCATTGAAGATACTCCCTTGTTTCAAGGTTCTAGTGATGGGGCTAGGTCAATCAAGAGCGTTACCAACGGGGCTTTTTTTTGTGCACCAGCATTCCCCTTCAGAGGGCATAAGATCCTGCCTGTGTGCCAAGTTTGCAGCTGGCCAGACTCCTAGGTTGTACTGGAATTATTCTATGCAACACTGATCCTAACATGAATGAATTTCTTCTGAATGATGTTGATTACCCTTCTTACAACAAAATGATTTCTTTTTTAATTGCAAATAGGGCTCTTGGTGTTTTTTACTTTTTGTACATATCACAGCACATGGTTTTTCACTTATTTTATTTCATTTTATCGAAATTAGCTTTTTTTAATTCTAATTGTGACAAAGTTTGTAATCTCTAGATAATATGTGATTAATTCAATTATCACACTTATACCTTGAAAAGCATCTCAGTTTTTCCCACAATCTCATTGAGTCGTAAGAGACTGAAGTTGCTTCTTGGTTTAAAATCTGGTCCTAAAGAAACTTAACTGTAGAAACAAAAGCACAGAGTGAAGTTTTACAAAAGATAGGGAATTATAGAATATTCATTACAAACACAGATAACAGTAGTAACAAGAAGATGGTGTGTTCCCTGTTTTTACTTAAGATTGAGAAGATTTTTGATGACTCTGAACTCTTTATTTACATTTCAGTTTAAAAGAACAATATCCAAGACTAAGGGGCTGCAGTTATCTTTACTCCTTAATATTGCCCGTATTTTAATAAATTATACTAATTGAAAGCATATTTTCAGCACATTGATGGAATTAATTTTGTGAATTACACACATTAAAATAGTCATATTGTGGGAATATTATAGCTGGTAACCAGCTGATATTGATTCTTATTATAGGAACGGTTGCAATGATAGCAATGGTAGCAGTAGTGATACTAGCGGTGGTGATGTGAAGTAAAATAAAATTATATATTATATTGTGCCCAGGTTATTAGAAATTATTTGATCAATGCTTCATTTCATTAAGATATCATAAAGATGTTTATAGTATTTTTTTACTTTATTATTTAAATCATAACTAACAATATTTTTAAAAGCTTATTTTCATTGCTACAATGTCTAATATTCCAAATCAGCCAACTACAACTATATATCTGTTTATAACTATATGTGTGACAGAAGTGATTTTCTTTCTTTTTGAGCTTGAGATGAAAGTAAAAGAAAGCTTAATGAATAATTATGAGCTATTTCTTGAATAATTACTTGCCTTTGGTGTAATACAATAATGAATGAGTGAAAAGAATATTCTCATTGAATATGACACAATGATGTCTTCTGTATGTTTCATGTTGTTATTATTACAGATATCCATTAAACCAAAATCATTTAATCAAATTCTTTATCTGATAGGTAGATTGAGAGCATTTTCTTAATTTGTTACCTTGTACATAACTATACATTTAGTAAAATAGATAAAGTTGAAATATTAATTTCATTTGGCATTCAGCATGTGATATGATTATTGTTTGACTGTGTCTATATATTTGTTGAGTGATGTGCTCAGGTGCTCCCACTACTGATTGATGTGTGTGCTAATATCCTAACAACACATATGATGTTAAAGAAAACAATTTCTTGTCTGAAAAAATAAAAACTCTAATAAAATTGATTTTGAAATAAAAACTAAAGTACTTGGAGATACGTCTTGTTTCTGACTCTATGTTGCATGCCGTGTTGGTGATTTGCTAGTATGTTCTTTTTGTTGTTGTTGTTCTACCCAAATCCACCTGGAAAATCTAATGAACAAGTGCAAATACTTGGGCTAAGATTGCATACACTGATCTGAAAATACATGAAAATTGTATTTTAAATAATGCTTGTAAATCTGTCTTGAGTTTTACTTTGTGTAAAAATATGTCTTGATTTTGTGATTGTATACAGGATGTATCTTGATAACTTATGTAAATTGTGCTGTATAAAGGCTGTTGCCTCAGCCTTACTAATAAATATTGAAAATATCAACTTTGACTTATTGTGTTTATCAACTGATAAATAGATAATATAAGAAATAAAACTTTTCAGAACATTTTCTCTGAAAATTATATCATAAATACATTCACTCACCCAGTTTAATAAAATATATTTTAAATTTAGCACAGATACATTACTTGAATTTGAGAGAAAGTCAATACTTACTAGTACACTCCTGTTTTGTTGGAAAAAAACGTTTTCTCCCTCAGAAGAGTTAGCAGTTGAGTGTTTAGCTTCTGACCTACCTATAATTTATGGACATTATTATTACTGTTTAATGACCATTTGCCTTTAAAAAGATTTTGCTTTCGCTTTTTTTTCAGGTAGAGTATACAGTGGGCAACTTTAGTGACAAGGCTTGTGAATGATTTGATGGGAGTGTGTATATACTTAGAGAAAAGGTATGATATCTTTTATGGAAAAGAATTAATTGGAGAGGAGATGGAAGTAGATTGTGAAGTGAGATTTGAACAGTATGTACTCTCTGGTTTGCTCAAATACCTGTGAGCAAACTTATAAATTTTGTTCCTGTTACCTAAAGGAAAGCTCCTAGAGTTTTTATAAAGGCCATGTCTGCCACATTTATAAAATAGTGTTTTTATCCCTGCCCCAGCTATCAGGATTTTCAGGTTTCAAAGGAAATGGTCTAATGAACAGGAATAGAAGTTGTGGTGGAGGTGATTTGGGATACACTGAATACCATGTGCAAGTGGATATGAAAACTGCATGTATACCAAAGCTGCCGCTCATCAAACAGTAACCCCTAACCTTACCTCCAACCCCAAGTATGTGGCCCTGCTGGGTCATGCGGTGACTAAAGTTTCCCAGATTTGCTGGGATTTGTAAATTCAAGGTGGTAATTCAAATGAATTGGAAGAAGAGAAGGTCAAAGAGGAAAAGCTGGTAAAGATCTCTCTCCTCTTTAAGAAAAGTATATGCCCTAGAAATGCTCCAGCACCCTTGGTTTCTGATCTTTTAAAATATTGAATATGGATTAGAATAATGAAATCAGATGCCATTTGACTGCAAAAATGTCTATAAGCAAATAGTTTTCTTTATTTTGGTATAAAACTGTTAACACCATAGCTTTGTGAAACAAGATATAAAGCAAATGCAAGAGGAAAATAAAGTACTTTTACTTAAATACATATAAATGGCATTATACAGATGTATAACTTAATAAATTATTTGGCAGAAGTGGGAAACTGCCAGGGAAGGGGAGAGTCACACTTCATCAGCAAGAGTACCTGCATAATGAACATCTGTATACCTAACCCTAAATTGTATCCCACATACTTAAAACTAAAAATTAAATAAATAAATAAATAATATGTGAGACACTCATAACCACCACACAGGCCAAAAAATTAAACTCTATCAGCTATCTCAGAAGTTTTTCATTCCACCCATCCCTATTACAACTCCTTCCCACTGAAAGCAACCACCATCCTGATTTTGATGATAATCATTTATCACTCACATCTGCCCACTAAACATTAGCATAGTTGTCTTATTTAATTTTTGACCTTTTTCTCCTAAGCTTCTTTTAATCTACACATTCTACTCCCCCTTTTTTCTTTTTTAGTATTATTTTTTGAGGAAATCTGGTGTTCTACCTGTAGGATGTCTCACAATCTGGACTTTGCTGATTGCATACTAAGTGTAGTTAACAAGTTTCTCTGCCTCTGTATTGCCTGTAAATTGATATTTTGCTGTAAATACTTTATCTAATTCATGTTCAGTCACTTTGTCACTAGTTGTTCTTGTATTCTTCCACTAAGAGTCATTCAGTGTCTGGTTATCTCTTATTTTGTTCTGTTTGTGGCCACTGATAATCAATATCTAGAATAGATCCATTGAATTATTTAAATGTTACAAAATGACAGCATTCTAATTTAATGATTATCTCATCTTGAAATATTTATGAAAAGATAAACTTCTTCTGAACATTTATCATATACTATATATAACATTTATCATAATAAGAAAGGGATTGGCAGTAGTGGGATACTGCCAGAGGAAGGGTGACCATAACATCAGTAAGGGTGCCTGATCTCAAACCAAGCAAAGAGGGGACCAAAGGAAGGTCCAAATTTTACATATATGATGACCACTTGTATACCTAATCCTGAATTGTACCTCCATCTTTAAAATGTAAGAAAAAAAAGAGAGATAAACTTCTCAACCAATGTTCGGTTACCCAATGGTACAACTTACACAGGAAAATTAGGAGAAAGGCAGAGAATGCTAGAAAATTTTCCCTTATTTACCATATTTTACAAGAATAGATGGTCCCTGTCATCCTCCAAAGATGGCCAATTAGTTTTTGCTTTTATTTTTATTATCATTATGAAACCAAAGATTGAAAAATATTTAACATGTTTTAATTCTTTGAAGTTATTATTCTTTTTTTTTTTTTTTGAGTTGGAGTCTCACTAATTTTTTACTTTATTGTAGAGACAAGGTCTCGCCGAGTTGCCCCGGCTGGTCTCGAACTCGCGGGTTCAGGCAATTCACTCGCCTCAGCCTCCCAAAGTGCTGGGATTACAGGCTGAGCCACCAAGCCCAGCCTTATTATTCTTATTAATGCCAGTGAAGGCATCTCTGTGTAGGCTCAGACACTTACTCAGGTTTACTATATTCTTTGATACTTTCTAGCTATGGCAAAGAAGTTATCTATCTTTTTACTTTAACCTTAAAACAGTGTAGCTTATCTAGTCAATTTGAATTTTTATTTTTTCTCTGTCCATCTTTAGGATATAAATAAATTTAGCAATGATCAACTTTTAAGTGCTATGTGTATGGTAAACTTTTAAGAGCATTCATAGCTGAAGTATCTCTTGGAACATTTTTAAATATAATGCCAAACCCAACAGGTTAAACATCAATTATCAATAAATTCTACTTTTTTACTAATACTACTTCTTCTTTTTCTTATTCTTTTTTTCTTTTTTTTTTTTGAGTTGGAGTCTCACTCCCTCACCCAGACTGGAGTGCAGTGGCCGCTCCCGGCCACCGCAGCCTCGACCTGCTGGGCTCTGGCGATCCTTCCACCTCAGCCTTCCAAGTTGCTGGAACTACAGGCGCGCGCTACCACACCCGGCTCTGCTTCTTTTCTAGGGATTAAAAGCGGAAAATGTCTCAAATCTACAGTCTAAAGATTTTATAGCAGATTGAGTCAATAAAAAAGTAATAATAAAACTATGAATGCAAACTGTACTGAAAACTTCACCTACATTTAAATTTTATTTTTAAAATTTTTGTTCTTTTACCTTATATTATTCTATTTTATTTCATATTTTATTATTGATAAAATTAAGGAATATTTTCATAGATTATTCATTAAGAAATAAACTTCCAAAAATTTGATTATTTGAAAAGATCAATAAAATTAACAAATTTATGCTAATCAAAGGAGAATACCAAGTTACCAATATCAGGTATGAGAAATTTACATAGATGCCAAGATCTGCTGCCAAAAATAGACAAACCCCATTCAACGATGTATAAAAAGGATAAGAATCATGGCCAAGTTAAATTATACCAGTTACGCAAGATTATTTTAATATTAGAAAATGAACAAACAAAATCTATCACATTAACATATTAAAGTATAAAATCATAAGATGCTGGGAAATATTTGATGAAGTTCAAAATCTATTCATAATTTTAAAAAACTGTATAGCAACTTGGAATAGAACAGTGCTTTTCAAATCTAATGAATTTTATCTATCTAAAAAACTTGTTGGCAAAGTGTTGATGACTGTTCTTTTAAGACCAGAAACAAAACAAGTATGCCTATTATCACCATTTCTATTCAAAAGGGTACCAAATCTCCTGACCACGTGTTGAGGCAAGAAAAAAAAAAAAAAAAAAGAAGCAAAAAAATGAAAAGGAAAATACAATTATAACTATGTGTAGATTATTTGTCTTTGTGTATAGAAAATCCAAAACAATCAACCATTTATTTCAGAATATAAAAGAGACCAGGTAAAGTTTACTAGATATAAAAAGTATACAGTAATAAATTTATCCTACATATGTGAAAAACAGTACATAGAAAATAAAATTTTCAAAATAGAATTTTTATTAGCATCAAAGGCACCAAATGAATAGGAAGAAATTAACAAAGAAGTTCAAGACCTCCACAAAGAAAATAATAAAATCGTGTTAAGATATATTAAATAAGAGCTGAATATAATGTTCATTGGTTGAAAACATTGAATATTATAATGATCCTCAACTCTTTTGACATCATAAACCCAATTAAATTTATGTTGAAGTGCACAAAAGCAAGAAAGTCAAAGCACACTTGAAGAGGAAAAAAAGATAGAAAACTATTTTCTAACAAATATGAAGACTCATCATAAAAGTACAGAAATTAAAAGAGTATAGTACTGACAAAAGGGTATAGATAAACTGAACAATGGAAAAAGATCATGAGACCAGCAGACTCACATACAACTGCATACTTTATATATCACAAAGGAGACAAAGCAGATGTGCAAGAAAAGCATCAACTTTTAATAAATAATGTGGGTCAACTGAGTAACTACTTTAAAAAAAAAAGGAAACTGGATCCTATCTCACACAACAAAAATAAATTTATATAATTGAAAGACCTAAATGTGGCCAGACATGGTGACTCACATCTATAATCCCAGCACTTTGGAAGGCCAAGGTGGGAGGATTGCTTGAGCCAAGGAGTTCAGCACCAACCTGGGCAACATAGTGAGATCTTGTCTCTACAAAAAATTTTAAAAATTAGTGAGACATTGGGATGTCCAGCTACTCTGGAGGCTGACGAAAGGATCACCTGAGATGAAAGGATCACCTGAGAGGTCAAGGCTGTGGTGAACTGTGACTGTGCCATTGCACTCCAGCCTGGGCAACAGAATGAGACCCCTGACACACACACACACACACACACACACACACACACACACACACACACACACACAAAGATTTAATGTGAAAGTCAAATGTATAAAATATTTAGAGGATAATATATAAAAATATCTTTATAAACTTGGTATGTTAAAAAGTCTTAAGCAAGATATAGAAAATATTAAACAAAAAGAAAATATGATAAATGCAACTACATAAAAATAAAGACTCTGTTCCTCACAATTCATAGAGATTGATTTTTAAAAGTCACAAAATTCGAAAAGCTATTTGATATCTAAAACAATAAAAAAAAGAATAGTACCAAAGAATACATTAATGACACACATTAGAGGACAAAGAAAAACAATGTAATCAGAAGTAGGAAAAACACTAGAACAGATACTTCAAGTAAGAAGAAATTCCCCTGAATTGTACCCCACATCTTCAAAATAAAAAAAAAAAAATTCAAATGATTAATAGACATGTGAATGGATGCCCAAACTTGTTAGTTTCAGATTAATTCCAGTTTAAACTATAGTGAGACATAGGCACACTACATTGGTTAAAAATCTATTCTAAGGAAGGAAGAAGTCAAATGTTGGCAATGTAATTCTCATGTATGTATAAATTAGGATAAGTATAAACTGATACAAACATTTTTTAAAGTTTGAAATTACTTTGTGATGCTGAAGATTTTTATACTCTACAATTTAGGAATTCCATTTCTAGATATAGATATCAGAAAAAAAAATTATTTTCTTTTTGAGGCAGATTTTGTTCCTTCACTCAGGCTGGAGTGCAGCAGTGAAAATATCACTTACTGCAGCCTCCAACTCCTGGGCTCAAGTGATCCTCCTACCTCAGACTCCTGAGTTGTTGGGACTACAGGCATGTGCTACCACCCATAACTAATTTTTTTCTTTTTTGGTATTGCCGAGGCTAGTCTCTAATCTCTGGCCTTAAGTAATCCTCCCACCTTGACCTCTGAAAGCTCTGAGATTACAAGCATAAGCCACTTTACCCAGTCCAGAAAAACCTTTGAACATGTGTACCGGAAGATGTGTGTAAGTATGCTGGGTGCTTATTTAGCCAGTACAAGGTGGTACCACATACTGGATTCAATTCTACTAAGTCCAATGGGTTTGGCAACTGTGATGTTCGGTATGTAACCTTGCCATATACACCCTTAAATATTTTGAATATCATCCTTGAAAGTATATTTATATTAGTATCACTAAATTATAGCCCCAAATACAAAACAACCCAAAAGTCTATCAATAATAAAATAAATATTTTGTAGTAAAATAATACAACAGAATAAGGAAATAAAAATGAGCAAACAAGAGCTATGCATAGCAATATGAATGAATTTCACAAACATGTGAACAATACATAACATGCCACAAAATACACAGTGTGATTCTGATAATTATGAAGAAAATTCAGGGAGTGATTATCACAAAAGGAAGAAAAGGTTACCTCATGGGAATGTAAGTAGATGTCATTGAGGAGGGGTATTTTGGAGATTTCTAAGATAATAGCAATGTCCCAATTCTTAATCTGTGCAATAATTGTACAGATATTTGTTTTATAATCATTCATTAAATTATATACTTTTCTAAGTATTTTATTTTTCACAATTTAATTTTATAAAAAAGCAAGAATAGGTAAAAGCTAACTGCAACTAAGTTTTTTGAGGGAAAAAAAGTAGAAAATGTGTTTGGCCAAACATGATTAATGATAAACCTGTGTAGGCTGTTTCAGTGGAAAGATAGGGACAGAAACCAGTTTTTAAAAAATAACTTAACAAATATCCAGTTCTGTTAAGACATTTTGGTATTGTATTCAAAGCAGGCTGGAAACTTGGGCAGGAGCTGACACTACTGTCCACAGTGAAATTTCTTCTTCATTTCAGAAACATCAGTTCTGCTTTTAAGACTTTTCAACTAATTAGATTAGGCCCATCTAGATTACTGAGAATCTCTTTACTTAAAATCAACTGATTTGTGATGCTACCCACATCTAAACAATACCTTCGCAACAACAGCTAGAGTAGTGTTTGAAAAACTGGATAAACCGGGCTCGGTGGCTCAGCCTGTAATCCCGCGCCTTTGGGAGGCTGAGATGAGTGGATTACCAGAGCCCGCGGGTTCCAGACTCGCCTGGGCAGCGAGACCTCATCTCTACAATAAAACAAAAAATCAGCCGGGTGTGGTAGCGCATGCCTGTAATTCCGGCTACTCGGAAGGCTGAGGCGGAAGGATCCCCGGAGCCCAGCAGGTCGAGGCTGCGGTGGCCGGGAGTGGCCACTGCACTCCAGTATGGGCAACCCAGTGAGACTCCAACTCAAAAAAAAAAAAAAAAAAAGGAAAACAGCAAGGCTCAGTGGCTCAGCCTGTAATCCCGCGCCTTTGGGAGGCTGAGGCGAGTGGATTGCCTGAGCCCGCGGGTTCGAGACCCGCCTGGGCAGCGAGACCTCATCTCTACAATAAATCAAAAAATCAGCCCTGCGTGGTAGCGCGCGCCTGTAATTCCGGCTACTCGGAAGGCTGAGGCGGAAGGATTGCCAGAGCCCAGCAGGTGGAGGCTGCGGTGGCTGGGAGCGGCCACTGCACTCCAGTCTGGGCGACTGAGTGGGACTCCAACTCAAAAAAAAAGAAAAAAGAAAAACTGGATAATACAAGGTGGGAACCAAAACAAACTAGAATTTATTCATAAAAAATTGTGTATTTATTCTTACATGTTTAAACTCAGTCACTTCAAAGTACTCTTCATAATCAAGACCTTTTTCCACTGCTCAAAACAGTTTTTAAGCTTATCAATTTTGATGCCTTTTAGTGCTTCTGCTGTTTTCTGTTTCACCTCTTTTACATGGTAAAAGTTTCCCTTTGAGAACTTTTTCATCCAGTAAAACAAAGTCACTCACGGTGAGATTGGGTGAATGGGAACGTGGGGCGCAGGAGTCATGCCACTTTTGTTTAAAAACAGCTGAAATTCGGTGTCATGTGGGCAGGTGTGTTCTCATGGTGGAAGAACCAGTCACCTGTTTGCCACAACTCAGGCCATTTCTTCCGCAAATCATGACGCAACCTTCTCAAAGTTTCCAGATGAAAACTTTGGTTGACCGTATGATCTGGAAGAAATAATTCCAAGAGTATTACAAGGGGCCTACCCTCCAAAAGATAATTCCAGTTTCTTTTCTGGTGGGGGGAAGACCCTCTTGGTATAACCTAGCATACTGAAACAAAAACCTAACCATCACAGGAGTGAAGGGGAAATCTAAGGGTTTTGGTTGATTGGTTAGTCGGTTTTATTTGAACTGTTTTTTAAAACAAAAGAGGCTTGAAGAAACTGAAAAGCCAATCGCAAGAACATATTTGAAAGGGAGCGAATACATACAGAGAAGAGGGAATAGATCTGTTTCATCGTATGATATGAGAAGATGGAATCCAAATACTATTCAACAACTCCTCTGTAAGAGTAGAAAGAAAAAATTATCTAATGACAGATGCTCAACTCTATTCATAAGAATCATCTGAAAAGCTTTGAATACCCAAAATCCAACCCAGACCAGAGAAATCATCACCTCTGTTTTTGGGGCCCAGACATAAGCATATTTTAAAATCTATCCATATGCTGCCAATGTGTTGCCAAAGTTTAAATCTGCTATCCTAATGAAATAACCAAGCAAAAAGGAGATGACTATAGTACAAATGTTGAAAGATTTTAGATTTGACAGGAAGCGTTAAGAGAGATTCCTTCTGCTAGCCATGATTTTCTCAGTGAAATATGGTATGAGGTCATCTGACTAGAGTGGACACGAGGCTAATAAGGGTTAGATATTTGATGAGGGCAATGGATGTTTAAAGCAGTCCTCAAGATGAGTGGGAGAGCAAGTAGACAAGAAGAAAAAGATTCTGTGCACATATTGAGCCTAGAGACAATATGTAGTGGCATCAATCTGCCTTTTCAAGTGATTTTCACCAGCCTTGACTTGGAGTTTCTATATCAGAAAAAGGGCATACTGAAATTTAATTAAGCGGGGCCTTACCAGGTGGACTAGACAAAAAAAAAGGTGTGCAAGAGCATTCAGGGTACAGGACAAGTAGTAAAAGAGAGAAATATCAAGACCAATAGACTGGGAAATAGAAGAACATTAAAAATTATTCGATAGGATGGATTAATTCTTTCTAGAGAAATTTCAGGGGCCTATGAGTCAAGTCTTTGAGAGTCACTGGAGTTTACCAGCTGAACTAAAAGAATAGGAGTTAAGGCTAAGGAAATATTGCAAAGAAGCAAAGAGCTGTGAAATGCATTGCTTTTTTTAGAAATACTAAGAACATTTTCTAAGCGTAATTTACAATGGTGAAGAAAAGCTAGAAAGGGAGGCATATGAGGTAGCAAAATTAGCTTGCACAAACTGCCATAAATTCTCAGTTTTTGGACTAATGATATTGCAATAAAATAAACGATGACTTGGCAGGGGCAATATCTAAATTTACCTTTCACTTATCAGTTGAAAACTTTACAAATATTTCTACATATATTTGAGTCTCTATACTTCACAACATCTTTCAAAAAATAAGAGGTTACAATTTGCTTCAATATACTAGAATTGCACCTAACATTTGAAAAAAAAGAATCTCGCACCTTTGGGAGGCTGAGGTGAGTGGATTGCCTGAGCCCGCGGTTTGAGACCCGCCTGGGCAACTTGGCAAGACCTCATCTCTACAATAAGTCAAAAATTAGCCGGGCGTGATAGCGCACGGCTGTAGTTCCAGCTACTTGGAAGGCTGAGGCGGAAGGATTGCCGGAGCCCAGCAGGTGGAGGCCACAGTGGCCCGGAGCGGCCACTGCACTCCAGTCTGGGCGACAGAGTGAGACTCCAACTCAAAAAAAAAAAAAAAAAAGAGAAAGAAAAAAAGATAGCTGGACCAGAGACAATAACTGACTATTAGCAAAACCAACCAACTTTTATTTCATTTATTGTATATCTTACTAAGCTTATGCTGACAGGATGTTTAGAGGACATGTCTGCTTTCAGGGATGAAAAGTTTCCTTTAGGGGGCAGAAATTATTCTGTTAAACTGGAGGATTTACTTAAATTTTCTATTCTACCTGTGAAATTCAAGGAACTATTATTGTAAATTGAATAGAGTCTTTGAACAGTTTAAATACTCTTAAAAAGGGGCATCTCAGCTGGGTGCAGTGACGCCTGTAATCCCAGCATTTTGTGAGACTGAGGCGGGAGGGTTGTTTGAGCCAGGATTTCAAGACCAGCCTGGGCAACATAGTGAAACCTTGTTTCAAAAACAACAACAACAACAACAACAACAACAAAATCTCAAAAAATTAGCCAGGCACGGTGGTGCATGCTTGTAGTCCCAGCTACTCGGGAGGCTGAGGTGGAAGACTTGCCAGAGGCCAGGGGGTCAAAGCTGCGGTGAACCATAATTGTGCCACTGCACTCCAGCCTGAGCAACAGAATGAGATCGTGACTCAAAAAGAAAAAAAAAGTGTGGGGGGAGGGTGAAAAACTTCACAAATCTGCTGTTGTAGACAGTTGAAAGAAAGCCATATACTATTGAATTACTTCTTTGGATTGATAACTAGGACTTGCTGACAATGAACTATAACTACCTAGAATATTGAATTCAGTTATGCCTTGTTTAGATACTATCAACTCTTGCTTAGATTTCCACAGCTGCCTCTTAATGGCCTCGCTGTCTTATCCCCTTCGAATGTGTCCTCCACAAGGCTTCCTGTGATCTGATCTAACTGAATGCATGTCTGACCATAATATGTCTAAACGTTGCAGTGGTTCCCATTGCCAAAACTATGGCAAGAAACTGGGCATCATCCTTGACACCAATTTCTCTTTCACTCTGCCCCTCTGATTCAGATCATGAAAAAAAAAACTCCCAAGATTCTCAGGACTGAATGTGGTAGCTCAAACCTGTAATCCCAGAGTTTGAGGAGGCCAAGGTGGGGGGATCACTTGAGGCCAGGAGTTCAAGGTTACAATGAGATATGATCATGCCGTTTCACTCCAGCGTGTACAACAGAGCAAGACACGATCTCAAAAAACAAACATGCAAACAAATGAATAAGAAATACTTCATTGTTTTATTTTTCTAACTTCATCTTATGGACGATTGCAAATGCTTCCTGTCTCGTTCTCCTTGCACTACCTCTTTCTTGTTTGTTTTCTCCTCTGCAGCCAGAGAAATCTGATTTTATCATTCACCAACCCCATGGCCCATTTGCAATTTAAAACATTTTACATGTGTGAAACTGCCTTTTTGATAAAGACTCCTTTGCACAATTCATGCCTCCTGCACTAGCCTCACCTCACACAGAACTCCCCAGAGTGCGCCCATTTATCCACAGGTCTTTTTCTCTGTTCCCTCAAGGCTATATCCTTTGTCCTGCATTAAGACCTTCATCCTATATTCTAGCTCTTCTCTCTGGAACTTGCCTCCCTTAATCATCGCTACCATTGATATTAAAGACTGATCAGGCCCACATGCTGTAGTCAAGTAGCTTTTTGCATTTTCCATCCTGGCACTTAATGAAAATTGTACATATTTATTTTTGTGATTAGCAAACTTTACAAATACAAGAACCATTTATTTTGCTAATTATTATAAGCTCATTTCCTAGAACTGGAATAAGTAAGTACTCAATAAATATTGTTTGAATTAGGGGATTATTGTTTCTCAGATAGTTTTTTTTTTTTTTGAGTTGGAATCTCTGTCACCCAGACTGGAGTGCAGTAGCCGCTTCCGGCCACCGCAGACTTGACCCGCTGGGCTCGATGATCCTTCCGCCTCAGCCTTCCAAGTAGCTGGAACTACAGGCACTTGCTACCACGCTCAGCTAATTTTTGATTTATTGTAGAGATGGGTCTTGCCAAGTGGCCCAGGCGGGTCTCGAACCCGCGGGCTCAGGCAATCCACTCGCCTTGGCCTCCCAAAGTGCTGAGATTACAGGCTGAGTCACTGAGCCTGGCCTCTCAGTTTTTAACCTCAGAGGAAAAGCAGACAGCATCTTTTTGATACACCAATTTTTCCTGATGGAAAAAAATTCAAAATATTATATTTATAAAAAAAATAAGGACAGTTATATCATAAAACAGAATGCAAACAACTCATGAGTAGAAGGGAAGTAAGGAAAAAGGAAGAGAAGGAGAAAGGGAAAAGAAGGGAAGGAAGGGAAAGAAGGAAAAGAGCAAAGAGGAAGGAAGGGAGGGAGGGAGGGAGAGAAAAAGGGAGAGGGGAGAGAAAGAGGGAGAGGGGAGAGAAAGAGGGAGGGGGAAGGGAGGAAGGGAGGGAGGAGGGAGGGAGGGAGGGGGGAGGGAGGGAGAGACACAATGCTTCAATTAATGCCCAGGAAAATCTTCTGTCTCTTCCTCTCCCACTCCAAGTACACTTCATGACAGGAGGCAGTTTTACAACTTGGAGCAAGGCATCCTCTGAAGTAAAGTTTCTACCCACCCCCAGACACTGGGAGACAGGACACTATCTTCCTTGATGATTATATTTCAAAGCAATGGCTCCAAGGTTCTTGGGAAAGGCAATTCTGAGTTGCAAAACTACCTTGAGGCACTTGAACTGGAAATAACCCTGAAAGTGAGTTGCTGTCACTAAATTGACCAAAAGCACTGTGAAATTTTAAATAAAATTCTGGAGTCAGGATGGAAATGAGGTTAGTAGAATCTACAACCTCTTCTCAAGAAGGTAAACCATGATCAAAAGTGTCCAGAGGTGAATCGGCTAATTAGAATTTTCTAAAAGATATTTGCTGTCAAATTGTGAGCAAGTTACTGGGACAAATTAGTAATTGGGAAATTTTTAGCCTGGTATCACATTTCACACTTTTCAAAATTACCACTACGATCTCAAATTGCAGTTTTATTTCTTTTTTGAAAGAACCAAACACAAGGGTTATTCAGGGCCATCATTAAGATGAATTAAATGAAGCAATCAGTTATTTCAAGGTATTTGAATTTTAAGTGGGCAACCACAGTGTTTTCAAATAACGTCATTCTATGTACAAGAGACTACATGGCTTAGTAGGAAAAAACACAAGTCAGTCAAAAGAATTGAACTCTAACCATAATTTTGCCACTGATTAGTATTGTACCAATGGGACAGGTATCTCATTCTCAAGACCTCAGCTTTCCCATATTAAGGAGTTAGACAATATTACCCACAAGGTTCCCTACAGATCTAACAAAGTTAAGAGCACTATTATACTTTTTAAATAAAACTTTTCTGTTGTCTTGTTTGCTGCTTACTTATACATAATTTGTCAGAAAAGTCACTAAAATCAGCCAAGATTGAAAACTAGATTTTTTATACTCAATCTGTGACAATATCAGAACCTACATACATGCAATTAATAAAATAAATCTCACTCTCTGTGGAATTTACTGTGCTTCTGATACAGTTCTGTCAAGCTACATTTTTTTTGTGATATTGATAGTTTTCTTCTGAACTTCATGATTTGTTTACATAATTATCATAATTTGTGTCTTTTAGATTTTAAGCATGATAGAAAGGAATGGAGGACAATTAAAAGGTAAACCAATAGGCATAAACATATTATAATATTTAATCATGATCAAGAAATACCAGTATTGTGACGGGGTCATTCCATTTATGTGCCCATCAGCCCAGTTTTAAAGTGGTCAATGACAGAGGTGACTAATGTCATTAGATGAAGTCATTTTGTCTACGCCCTTGCTCAGTGTCTCTACTTGGGTAGAAGCTTTCTGTTAGGCATTAACTTATGATTCAGAAATCTCCACATCCTGACCCACTTCCACATGTTCATTCATATGCTGTTCCAAATCTTTTTGTCTCAGATCCTCCAGTCTTTTCTTCAACTTCAACTAGAAATTCACCCAGTTATCGGTGCTAGTACAACCATTCTGAGTGACACTGAGGCAAGGTAGCTAGTACAGGTTAGGCATAGATAAATTTCTTGTAGGCAGGTTTTAGGAAGTGTCCAGAAATCCTGTCAGCAGGCTGAATGGCCCTGCTGAAATGTGAATTCAGTGTGGATTCCCAGTCTACCCCACCCACTCAGCTCACCAAAGGAAAACTCCACTGAGGTGGTTCCCAAACAGGAATCAAAAAGCCATAGAAATGATAATAAGACCATCCCATCACCTATCAGAGGCAGAGAGAGGTCAATATCTCCAGAGAAGATTACCTGGACTCCACCCTCTTTAGCATAGCAATTATTGTGAAGATATATCAGGCCTTCTGTAAAAAGCAAAAAGCATGGTTTTCTTTCACCCATGTCAGCTCTGGCATGTCTCTATCTTTCCCGTCTGTATTTCTCTAAAAAACTTTGTTTTAAAACTTTTTGAACACTCAAAAATTCATTTTAGGGATGAATCAAAGAATCCACAAGTTTTGCACTGTACCCACCCTGCATCAACATGTGGGTCCAGGTCACCTGTTCATGCAGTCTGCCTGTGCCCTCTGTTGTTACTTAAGTTCGATCTCAAATTTATCATTTTTAACTTATGATGGATGGCTGCTGAGCCTGTTGACATTATGGCACTGTAGTTCTAAGAGAGCCCGGCTTGTTATGGGCAGTTCCAGAGCTGGCCCCACAGTCAAGTGTTCCATCTGTAACAGGGCCAAGTATCATGCTAGGAGATGATTCTCAAATGGAGTATAATTCTTTACCACAGATGTCAAGGTTTTGCTCCAGAATCCCAATAGCATATACTATGATTATCCCACTAGGATTGGCCATGAACTTACATTCCCTCTTCTCCCACAACTGCCATTTACCACAACATAGATCCTGATAGATTCTATGACCCAAGTGGTAGCCTGCTTGTAACACACCTTGGGATAGCTGCAGAGACTTTTTTCAATTCTGGGACTCTTTTAAAACTAGCAGCCTTTTATACCATTGAACTTAAGGGCTAGACAATATTTTTATGAGCACAATGCATTTCAGTCAGAACCCAAAAAGGTCTATCAGGTGTTATGCTTCCTTTTCTGTGATATAGATTGGAAGGTACATCAGTTTGTCTTTCACTTTGCAAGAAATATCACAGATGCTCCTAACCACTGGCCCCTTAAAAACTTGACTGAAATTTTTCTCTGAAATGTGTCTTAGCAAGACTTTTAGTATACTAGCCAACTGTTCTCTGTACTGCCAAAATCAGCATAATGTCATCTATACAATAAATCAATGTGATAATCTGTGAAATGCCCAGATGGTCCACATCAATTTTGAATATAATATGACAGAGGGTTGGGAAAGCTAATATAGTCCTGAGGGAAAACTGTAAGTGAATATTGTTGTCTGTTCCACATAAATACAACTTTTCCCTGATCTTTTCTAATCAGAATTTTTTAAATTATGCATTGGAAAAATCTGTGCATGCGTGCCATATACTTGAAGCCTTAATGGTCAGCTCTAGCAATAATACCACATATGGTATAGCAGCTGCAACCAGAACTATTACTTGGTTGAGCTTGTATTAATAAAAACTGTCTACAGTTATTCTCCATCATCCATTCAGTTTCTCTATGGACAAGAATGATAAATGGAGATAGGTTAGGGCCACATATCCTGTATCTTTCAAGGTCTCTAGTGGTGTGCTAATTTCTACCATTTCTTCCAAACCTTCAGAGATACTTTGACTTACTGTCTTGGTATGGGTAGGCAGAAGGGGTAACTTCAGAAGTTTCCACCCGGCCTTTCTAAGAAATACCGATTGCCAAGTGAAATAGCAATTGCATATTTGGAGACCAGGAAATTATCATCAGATATGTCCACAAACACAGTGGATTCACTCCAAGCCAGACTTTTGCAGGACTTTATTACATGGCTTCTGTAATCCCCACCCTGACTAGAGGGCCACGATGACTCAAGGAGTCTCCAAGTACCAATGTCAACTCAGGCTGTGTGTCCAGTGGTTCTCTGGGTATATTTTTTCCCTAGTAAATGATCACATGAGTAAATGGCTGCAAATCTCCTTGAGAAAGGTCTTAGGAAATTATTACAATATATACATGTTATGGTATTTCAAACATGTTTCTCCTGGGTACATGGTTATCTCTTCAGTCAATGGATTCTGGAATTCAAAATTGGTTTAGGTTTGAGAATTTGGAAAAGGATTGAAATTTTTTTTTGAGTCATCTACCCTCAACCTCCAGCTTCTCCATCCTAGCCTGTTTCTGATTGTAGGTGTCAAGTAGTAAGCTCTCTGGCTACCTATTTTGTCCCCGGTGATGCCGTGTTGTACTAACTATCTCTATAACTCCCTGAAGGTCAGGGCCCCCTGTGAATACTATTCCAATATTGTGTCTCCTTTGCTCTTGGCAGTTAAGCACCACCAACTAGCCTCAATCATTCAGGTCCTTATCATCCTCATAGATATTAATCAGACTTGTTCTTTGGGCACATCTCTCACCAACTGTCCAGTCATTCTGAGATGAGCTGTCACTGAGCTTATGGATGCTGGTTTCCCCACCAATTCTTTCCTGATGGTCTGCTAAACACTGGATTTCCTGGGACTTCCCATGAAGCACAATCATCTAATGGACCTTTTAGCTTCACATACTATCCTTTCCTCCAGTCCATATTCATGAACTTTTGCTTCTTCCTCTAAGATCTGCCAGGTAACACAAGCACTTGTGCTTTGCTCAGTGAGGGCTATCACTTATTCCTGGCTTCTAAGAGCCACCCCTGGCAGTGAGTTTAAGCTGTTTTCTGGGTTCCTTACAAGATGTAAAATCAAATGTCTCAAAAAAGTGTTGCCAGGTCAATAAATTGCTCTAACTTATTCTTTCATGTTGGCCTCCTTGATCAAGCACTCTCAAAACCTAACCCCATGGGTTATTCCTTGGCAACAGCTTGTATATTGTAGCTAATTCTTGGGAGCTTCTTCTGCATATAAACTCATTTCTACCCAATTAGTCCAACATGGCTCTTGTTAGATCATGCTAGAATTTAATCATAGTTATCAGCCTGGTAGCCAGGATAGGGAAGAGGCAAATCTTGAGAAAGGCGCCTGTCCTCTTGCAAGTGACAGCCCTCTCTGCTGCCTCTTCTTGCATGAGGAAAGTGTTAACTCCCTTTTATAAGTTCTGAGGATCAGAGAGGTCTAAAAATCACAATTCTCAGGGACATCGTCAAAGTAAAAATTGCACTGAAGGGCAAAGAGGGTTTTATTCAAGACAATTGAAACAAAGGAGAGAGGCCAGAACTCACTATGAGTTCACCAGCGTTGAAACAAAGGTTCAGAGCTGGGGTTAGCTAGTAGAAAAGTGCTAGAGAAAGTGAAGTTTGGGGGCATTAGGGATTGATCCATGGGATGTGCTACTCCTGAGTTTTAAAATGTTTTATCTTAATTATTAGATCATCCACATTTGCTAATTTGTGTCCACGGAAGTTAGATGCCCACTCTCACACAGAAACTGAGAGGTGGATACACTATCTTCCTTCAAGATTACAATTCAAGATGGCCTCTAAGTCCTTGAGAAAGACTTTCCTCGGTTGTAAAACCAGCAAGAGGCTTTTAAAAGGATTTGCATCTCAAAGGGGCTGAGAAAGAATTTACAATTACAGATTTTCTAAAGTAAATGCTCTAATGAAAGGGAGCTCAGGGATATTAAGGCTTTCAGCATTCACTCAGGTATTCCAGTGTGGTTTTTTTTGTTTGTTTTTGGGAGATTTTTTTTGGTAGGATTCCAGTTTTCCTAACCACAGTCCTAAACTTAGAGGAAACCTGTACTCTCTTTGCTGAACATTCTGGAGCTCTACAATCCTAGCTGTGAAATCCTGGGTCTAAACCACATGGCTCTTTCATTGTGGGAAGCAAGGACCTCTATGTAAACTACCACCAAGGGCCTCTGGCTCTCACATAACAATTTGCCAGCTGCCCTCAACTTATCATTATACCTGTAAAGCACCAATTCCATTTAGTAGTAAACAGCCAATTCTGTTGTCCTTACTTATAGGCACTGTTCACTTTCTGAATTTCAAATGTCTTAATTCTCACACCAGAAATGATATTCCTTTCCATGGGGACTTTTCCTAAGTCATCATTCCTGTAGTCATCAGAATTTGGCTGCCACAATATGCAGGGACTATCCATAACTCAGTACGGTGTCTTACTTGCCAACTGGACAGGGAGTGATGCAGTCCCCAAACACCTTCTGCATCACAGGTTTCAGTTTGGGTCCTCCAAGAACTAGGCACCACAGCAGGTTTGGATGCGCAAGGGCTTTGTTGAAGTATTGCATTTGAATAATAAAGCAGAGGGGAAAAGAAGTGGTCAGGAAGACACTTCAGACTGAGATGGAAAGATGATGACTTTGTAGTATAAGAAGAAAAGGAAGAACTGAGAAGGGAGCCTCAGACCACAGAACAGGCCAAAGAAAATCTTGGGCATACTAATAGGAGACTCTACGAAACATTTATTCATTAGAGAAAGTGTCACTTTGGGCAGGAATGGGTTGGCTATATCTTACTGGCCATTGACTGGGAGCACCTTATGGGATATATGGCCTCAGTGCTCAAGAAGAGAGCAGCTATAAATTGTTGGTCCACTACCCTCCCTACAGAAAGCTTTTGTGAAGGAGATCTTATGGGGATACTTCCACTGTCACCACAGCAAGTCATTTGCAAGAATTCATTATAAAATACAGAAAAGCAGGAGAGAGAAATTTAATGGCAATTAAAACAAGACTATAGGAAAAAGTAGGGTTAGGTTTAGGATTAGAAGTCAGTGTACCTCATAGTCCATTCCATTTTGGAGAACACTGAACACTATTTTTTTGTTAGTTTCTTTTAAGTAGAATTTTGGTTTATGTATAAAGTTTGCCCTTTTAAAAAATTTATACAAAGAGAATGCTGAAAATGCTGAGATAAATAGAATAATGTTGGCCCAGTGCCTCCTTAGTTGATGGGTAAACAAGAAAGAGACCTTTTAACTAAATCATTTTGAATAGCTTGATGTTCTTTTAATGTGTGAAAAAAAATGGTTTAGCCTGGTGTAAACATGCTTTAGATTCCTGAATTTTAATGCTGGCTTTTAATGATGGTGCAGCATGCTTTTAGCAGTGCTTGAAATGCCTCCTTAGTACATACTTCAAAGGAATGCTCAGAGCTGCTGCCTCTGCAATTGTTTAGCACTCTTCTAAAGAGAAATATGAAAGTGTGTCTGCTCCCAAGGAAGAAAAAAAATCCCAGGGCCTAGATACATTGGCATATGTAATTGAGATAGAAATTATTCTGTTTTCATTGAGGTCTTGGGCCTCTGTTGAAATACAACTAGCTTATTGCCCTTTCTGTTGATTTTTAAAAAAAAAAATATTCTCCTGTTCTGTTTCTCCTTTGCATAGTGTTGTTGTTCACCACCATCACTACCATCAACATTATCAAAAGTCTCCCTTAAAAGTATCATTTTGCCTTCAAAATGTTTGAAAATTACCCAATGTGAGGTCATGTTTGCAGTCTTTGCACATTAGGACAGAATCAGGGCTGAAGGCCAAATACATGTTAAAGTTAAAAACTCAGACTCATAGTTCTCAGAAATACCAAGACCAAATGTTGTGGTCTTGTATCAGAGGGTGTGAGAGAGGGAGAGCTTCCGGGGAATTTTTTTTCTTCTGGTAATCATAAAGTTTAACCTGACCTGGCTGTGGAGATCCCTGACACTCACTCTCAGTGGAATGTTTTTATGAAAGCTGTTTTGACATCAGAAGATCAGGAGGGGCCAGTCTGATGTTGGGAATTGAGTCCTAAGCATCTCAATCAGTTTCCCCACAGTCCCTAAATATTTTTGACGTCAGCCGGGCTCGGTGGCTCAACCTGTAATCCCGCGCCTTTGGGAGGCTGAGGTGAGTGGATTGCCTGAGCCCGCGGGTTCGAGACCCGCCTCGGCAGCGAGACCTCATCATGACAATAAATCAAAAAATCAGCCGGGCGTGGTAGCGCATGCCTGTAATTCCAGCTACTCGGAAGGCTGAGGCGGAAGGATCGCCGGAGCCCAGCAGGTCGAGGCTGCGGTGGCCGGGAGCGGCCACTGCACTCCAGTCTGGGCGACAGAGTGAGACTCCAACTCAAAAAAAAAATATATATATATATATTTTTGACGTCAGGGGTCATTTATTTTAAGACACTTGCCTAAGGACCAAAGTAAATTACTATTCAGTGGCATTTTATTTAGTGATGTTAAGAGCTCATTATTAAGAACTCTTATCAAGCTAGAGGTGCTCTCTTACTACAGGTATTTTCCTCCCTAAAATATACTGTTAGCTTGCCATTAAAAATTTCTTTTTTTGCCTTCTTCAGCTTCTGGCCTCCATAAGGCAGCTCATATTGGTTAAGGAAGATTCACTCTCAAGCATTTTAAAGAAAAATGCAATTTATTTTAAAAATCCTATCTTGGTAAATATTTTTAAATGTGCTTTCAACAATTACTCTCTCTCCAGAGATTAATTGTCACCTTATTCTTCTCATTGCCATTTTTAGAGTAAAAGTATGAATTATGTAACAGTAGCATGAATTACTGTCTACCTGAATCTAGCCCACTGCAGAAAAAAAAAGTTGAAATAGGCCAGAAATTCCAGATCCTTCATTGCTTTTTAATATATACACTGCTCTAGCTTCCCTTGCTCCAGTATTTGTGAATCATGCCCTCTGCTGGAGCCCCATGAGTTCAGTTTAATCAATACTGAATGAGTATGTCAAGTGTACTATGAAGAATTATTTAATCAATAATGATCACAGCTAACAGAGAAGTAAAATGTGTGTTCAGCTATCCCTAATGTCATCTTTTTATGTTTTGTTTCTTAAATAACTAATGACACAGTCAGATTTTTCCAACAGCTTTGGGTCCTCAGCTTTCTGCATTCATCATTTCCTGTCCATAATGGCAAAATCTATATTTAAAGTGTTTTAGATATTTCTTCTACCCATACATATTCACAGGTAGAATATGTATATCCCATTCAAATATACCCCTCTCATATTTACCCTCCCAATATGTTGAAGCGACCTTTGTCATCCACAAAAGTTCTCTTTATGCAAAGAGTTTTAGTCATGCAGTTCCTGTGGAAAACAGAAATTAAGCTGTTTGTAATTTTTAACAAACATAACAATACTATTCCTCTACATTTTATGTTAAAAAAAATGCACAATGTCTATTAATTTGAGAGAGCATGCTTTAGGAAATTTGAATTACTAAGATTCATTTCTTTTTCCTTTCAAATCTGTATTAGTCTGGGTTCTCCAGAGAAACAGAATCAATAGAAAACAGACTGACACATGGATGATAGATAATAGAGAGAGAGAGAGATTTACCATAAGATATTCGCTTTATACAGTTAAAGAGGCTGAAAAGTCCAAGATCTGCAGTTGACAAGCTAAACACTCTGGAGAGCCAGTAGTATAATTCTTAGTCCAAAGGCTTGAGAACCAGGAAAGCTGATGGTATAACTTCCAGTCTAAGTCTGAATCCAAAGAGAAATAAAGCAATGTCTCCACTCAAAGACAATCAGTTACAAAGGAATAATTGTTTCTTACTCAGACTTTCACATACAAACATACATATACATAACAAACTAAGAGAAAATATTCATGAAAATTATAGTACTCATTCCTGTAACTGGTATTGTCATCATATCTGTATTTAGAACTATCTCCTTCCACTGTTTACTTGGTATTTCCTTGACCTTCTGCAAGTATCTCAGCTGGTTGTGGTTCTTTATCTGACAGATAGCCCAACTCTTACTTCCTGATGAGTCTGGGCTATTAATAGTCACCTGGATTGTTATTGCAGTTTCCATTGGCAATAGTCACAAGGCATAGTAACACTAAGAGATGCTCTAAGGGAATGCCTGTATTCCAGACACACTCCTTCTTGCTCCCATGGTGGAGTAATACTTCAATTTCCTGTTGACAGTTAGGATTGATCACCCTTATCTGCATAGTAAAATCCCCTCTTTGCCTGTTGACTTAGAGGAAGGAGGAATCCAAAGTTGCTGGGTGGCAGTCTTAATTTCCAGTTCAGTGGAATCATTGTTGTGTCTCCTGGTGCAAGCAGTTCTTCCTTTAAAACTAAGACCTCTAGACTAGCAGAGAAATACAGTGGGAACAGGAAGCAAAAAATTTGTTAGAGGTTCCTTAGAGGTAATAGTGAGTGGTGCCACTCCCATTTTCACCCCTTGACTCCTGGACCATGAATGCTTGCTACGGGAGAAGCAGCACCATATATTGAAGGCTAATTCAAAACACATACAGCCTTCTGGAGAACTTTGCCCCAGTCCTGCTACCTAGCTGGTGTTGTAGCTGAGCCTTCAAAAGGCCATTCTACCAATCTATCAAATTAACTACAACAGGATGATATGCAACATGGTAAGGCCAGTGAATTCTATGAGCTTAAGTCCATTAGCACACTTGTGTTATGAAGTAAGTTCCTTGAGCAGGCTGGGCTTGGTGGCTCAGCCTGTAATCCTGTGCCTTGGGAGGCTGAGGTGAGTGGATTGCCTGAGTCCGCGGGTTCGAGACCCGCCTGGGCAACTTGGCAAGACCTCATCTCTACAATAAATCAAAAATTAACCAGGCATGGTAGCACATGCCTGTAGTTCCAGCTACTTGGAAGGCCGAAGTGGAAGGATGGCCGGAGCCCAGCAGGTCGAGGCTGCAGTGACTGGGAGCGGCCATTGCACTCCAGTCTGGGTGACAGAGTGAGACTCCAACTCAAAAAAAAAAAAAAAAGTTCCTTGATCAGAAGCAATGCCACGTGGAATACCATAGTGATTGTTAGTCCATGGATAGTTGTTTTTGCAAAAGCATTATATGCAGGAGTGGCAAATTCATATCTTGTCTATTCTAACAAGAACAAAATGATGCTCCTTCCATGATGAAAATGATCCAATGTAATCAACCTCTCACCAGGTAGCTGCCTGATCAACTTGAGGGAATGGTGGGCTCAGTGCTGTTCTCTGCTGCTGCAGGTTGGGCATTCAGCAGTGGCACAGCCAGGTCAGCCTTGGTAGGCAGAAGTCCATGTTGCTGAGGTTGGCTACTGTGTTCATGAGCCCTTTGGGTGATGGCAGGAGAAGAGGGTGACTGGTATTCTGCCATGCAGGTTATCCTAGTCCCTTGATTATTAAAACTCTCCTCTACTGAGGTCGCACATTGGTGACCATCCACATGGGGCACAAATATCTTCACATTTTTATACATATCCCCTAGATTCCTTCATCCCCAATTTTCCAAACATGTTCCTTTTGAGCCCCTGACCTTTCCTTTCAGCTAAATCATTGGCCACAGCCCATGAATTTGTATAAAATCCCATGTCTGGCCATTTCTCTTTCCAAGCAGAGTAAACTACCAGGTGTACTACTTTAAGTTCTTCCCACTGAGAGGATTTTTCTTCACCACTGTCCAGAAATTTCCCATAAATGGACCGTGGTGCTGCAGCTCCCCACTTTCTAGTGGCATCTTGCATATTGTGCAGAACTATCTGGATACCGAGCTGAATCTTCTCTTCCTCTGTCAGCTCATCGCAGGGAATTCCCTATGAGGCCATTGGGCAGGCTAGGAAAGAGAAGGCAGTGCTGGAGTGGGAACAATGGTTAAACTGGGCCACTTCTTTATTTTATTATTATTTTTGAATTGGAGTCTCACTCTGTCACTCAGGCTGGAGTGCAGTGGCACTCTCACAGCCACCGCAGCCTCAAATTGCTGAGCTCAGGTGATCCTTCTGCCTCAGCCTTCCAAGTAGCTGGAACTACAGGCACGCATTACCACAACTGGCTTATTTTTTGATTTATTGTAGAGACGAGGTCTCACCAAGTTGCCCAGACTGGTTTCAAACCCCTGAGCTCAGGCAACCCAGACTGGTTTCAAACCCCTGAGCTCAGGCAACCCTCTTGCCTTGGCCTCCCAAAGTGCTGGGATTACAGGCTTGAGTCACTACACCCGCCCTGGTTCACTTCTTTATGTAACTTGCCTCTGTCTTCAGGGCCTGCTCTGCCTGATCAGGTATATAGCGCTTCCTAATGAAGTGCTGCTGTACACACCCAACTTTATGGCTTTGCAGGCCAGAAAACACATAATTCATGATGAGCAGCTCAGGTCCCATGGTAACTTGGTGGCCCAAGGGAAAGCGTTTAGTCTCTACTAAGGTTCCATAGCAGGTCAAGAGCATTTCTCCACAACAATGTAGTTATCTGTGAAGGATGGCAAGGCTTTGCTCCAAAATCCTGAAAGTCTGTACTGAAATTCACCTATAGTATGCCTATCTGCCACTGATACTTCCAGAATCATTTAAGTCCAGGAGCATTTGCTCACGCCTGTAATCCCAGCACTTTGGGAGGCCAAGGCAAGAGGATTGCTTGAGCCCAGAAATTCAAGACCAGTCTGGGCAGCATAGCAAGACCTCATCTTTACCAAAAAAAAAAGTTTGTTTTTTTTTTTAATTAACTGGGCATAGTGGCATGCACCTGTAATCCCAACTACTCAGGAGACTGAGGTGAAAGGATCGCCTGAGCCCGTAGGTCAAGGCTGTGAGCCGTGATAGTACCACTGTACTCCAGCCTGTGAGACAGAGCAAGACCATGACAAAAAAATAAAAATCATTTAATCTATTGGATCATATGGTGCAAGCATCAGAGCAGCTTGCACAGCAGTCTGGACCAGTTGTCAGAGCCCCACTCAAAACTTGCAGCTTTTTAAGTCACTTGATAACTGGGTTAAAATACACCCAAATGAGCAATATGTTACCTTCAAAATCCAAAGAGGTCTACCAGATAGTGTGTTCCTTTTTTGGTTGTGGAAAAGGATGCCTGTCTGCCACTGATACTTCCAAAATCATTTAAGGCCAGGAGCAGTTGCTCACGCCTGTAATCCCAGCACTTTGGGAGGCCAAGGCAAGAGGATTGTTTGAACCCAGAAATTCAAGACAGTCTGGGCAACATAGCGTATCTAACATACTTTATCCTGTTAGAAGGGTTATCTTGACATGCCCCATACCACTGAACTCCTTATAATTTTGTTGGTATAATAGGAGGCTCCTGAATCTTTGTTGAATTTATTTCCCATCCTCTGTTATGAAAATGTCTTTTCAATAAGAATAGAGTACGTTGCTAATTCTTACTCATTAGGTCCAATCAATATAATGTTATCAATGTAATGGAGCAGTATGATAGCTTGTGGAAGAGAAAGAGAATTCAAATCCCTATAAACTTAATTATAACATAAGTCTGGAGAATTGATATGCCCCTGCTATAAGAGAGTGAAGGTGTATTGCCTTGGTGTCTAAACATAAACTGGTTTAGGTCGTTTTTATTGACAGTCAGGCAGAAAAAAAGTATTTGTCAGAGCATAGCTGCACACCAGGTGCCTGAGGATGTGTTGATTTGTTCAGCAATTAAACTAAATCTGGTTTAGCAGCTATAACTGGAGCTGCTACTTGGTTAGGCATATGATAATCTACTCTCACTTTCCAAGATTCAGCACCTCCAAAGCTAGACAGGAGAAGTAACCACTACTACTTTCAAAGAAAGTCCTTAATGGTGGCACTAATGCATGCAAGTCCTCTAGGATTGCAGTCCTGTTTTTTATTAACTATTTTCCTAGGTATGCACAGTTCTGGGGGCTTCCACTTGGTTTTTCCCACCACAATAGCCCTCACTCCACAGTTAAGGAACAAGCATAGGGATTCTGCCAGCTGCTGAATGTATCTATTCCAACTCTGCATTCTGGAACTTGCAGAATGTGATGGGAGTATCAAAGGATGAATTCAGATATCCACTGGGCCCACTTTGACATGGATCTACTAAGTTTTCAATGACCACCTGACCCCTAGAAGTCCCTACTCTAATGGGAAGAACACAGTTGCATTTTAGATCTCTTGGAATTCATGTTATTTTAAAGCAGTGTCCAGTAGTCCCTGTGAGATCTGATTAATTCCTTTTCCCCAATGCACAATTACCCTGGTAAAAGGCCATAGGTCCCTTTGGGAAAGGCTGGGAGAAACATTAACCGTCACCATGTTTGGTGATGTACCAGGACCTTCCTCAAGTGTACCCAATCTCCCTTTTATTTAGAGGGTTCTGTGTCTATAAATGGTTCAAGTCTGGAATTGATTGAAGGACCTTGACTCTGTCTTTGTGATTCAGGTTAGACTTCTGTGCACTTGACCTAAACATTTTCTGTGTATACAAACCAAGTAAGAGTTAATAGGCTTCCTATCTATTTCACTTCCAGGAACACCATGCTTAATTAGCAAACACTATAGGTCTGTGGGAGTCAGGCTATTCTGATTACTGCTTTGGCTTTCCTGTCTATTACATATGCTTTTGGCAACCGAGTGCTGCCTCCTGGCTTATGCCACCCTGAGATCCAGTTACTCCCATCACATTTAGATTTCCCAATTCAGTGACTGGAGTCCTTGCTGTAAGGTCTGGCCTACAGGAAAGAGTGATCACAGAACTCTTTAAGAATGTGTCTCTCCCTAACCCTACACACAGACGTATTTCTCAGAGTAGTAGTGAATGATATGTCTGCTAGACCCTCCCAGTGTAGATGAGTAGGTCTTAAAAGAAAAATTCTAACACTCAAATCTTCCTAAGACTGTGAATCCTTTTCTCTACATTAAACCAAGGAAAATCCAGCACTTCTAATTCACTCACTGTGGGCCACCTTTTAGTCCATGTTTCAGCCAAACAAACAAAACCCTTTTTAATTTCCTGAGTAGCAGCTCATAACCTTAAAGGCAGAATCTCTGTTTAGTGAGTCCATAAAAACATCCGGGCATGGTGGCATGTCCCTATAGTCCCAGATTCTCAGGAGGCTGAGGCAGGAGAATCTCTTGAGCCCAGGATTTCAAATCCAACCTGGGTAATCCCTTCTCAAAAAGAGAGATAGTGTGATCCCTTCTCAAAAAGAGAGAAATAATAAATTCGACCTGATGCAACTTGTTTTCCTTCCATCATTATCCCACCTTCTCAGTATTCATACCCATTTAGGTTTCCCAGATTTATGTCTGTATAAATTAGAAAACTCAAGTAGTTCTTTCTGGAGTGCCGCACAAGTTCTCATGGATTGCACTTTATACTTCACCTTTCTAGAGGCCTTCTGAGATTTTAGTGATTGGTCTACAAGCAAAGAAGTGTCATGGGATGAGTGCTAAGGAGACTGGGCATTGTCTTGTGTGGCAGCTGCATCAAAGGAGGCCATTCTGTAACAATTTTCTCAGGCAATGTAGCATCAACCCTTTTGGAAGGGGTGGAGAAGCCACTGTCACTGGGGGTACAGAAACTACTACTACTGTGGGTGGAAAAGCTGCATAAATCAATGGTGGGAAGTGGCCCTTGGAAGTCCTCTTCCACTAGCAAAGTAGAAAGCCACTTTCACTAGCAAGGAGAATTCATTAAGATTTAAGAACTCAAGGTCCCCAGCTTCATAAAGGTCTTCCCATACATCCCCATGCCAACGTAAAAGATTCCATTCTTTCTCAGTCAGTGATTTCACTTTAAGAGTAGATACACTGTGAGGCCAGGAGTTTAATGTGCTTTGTAATTCAGTCAATAACAGAATAAGATTTTGTGTTTGATTTTCAACAGTCTTAGCCCTGCTGCTACAGGAGATAAGTGTTTTCTTCAGGAGACAAACAGAAACTTTCAAGTCATTTATGTTACACTTGGATGGGAATTTCAAACTGGAGGTAATCTTTTTTTCCCATCATGTTGTCCAATAACATTAGGAACAACTAGCCAACCTCATTACATTCATTAGATTTTCAAGAATGTTCTATAGTATCATATACTGTCACCCAGTTCCCTGCTGCTTGTAAGTGGTTGATTAAGAGTACACAATGAAGATATTTTGTATATTCCTACTGCCAGATCATGCTATGAACTATCAAAGCTCTGTTTACTACTAGAAATATAGAGTCACTAGAATATTTGAATTTAATCTGATTAAAGAATCAATTCCAGAAACCTCAGAACCAATTAAGAAAATTCCTACTTAGGTTAGGCATGATGGCTCATCCTTGTAATCTCAGAACTTTGGGAGTCTGAGACTGGAGGATCACTTGAGGCCAAGACCAGCCTGGGAAGAAAGTGAGACCACATTTCTAAAAAGGATAGAAAAATTAGCCCTGTGTGTTTGTGCATGCCTATAGTCCCAGCTACTCAAAAGGCTGAGGCAGGAGAATTGTTTGAGCCCAGGTGGTCAAGGCTACAGTGAGCTATAATCACACCATTGCATTCCAGTCCGGGTGACAGAGTGAAACCCTGTCTCAATAACAAACAAACAAACAAATAAATAGAAAACTCCTCTTAAAATTCTGTTCTTCTACAACCAGTCTTGATACCAAAATGTATCTTGGTCAGCTCAGATTTCTATAATAAAATACTATAGACTTGGTGGCTGAAACAACAGACATTTATTTCTCATTGTTCTTGGACTGTGGAGTCCAAGATCAAGGTGCTATCAGATTCAGTTTCTGTTGAAGGCCTTCTTCCTGGCTTGTAGACCCACCTCCTAGCTGTGTCCTCAAGTGGCAGAGAGTGAGAAAACTCTTGTCTCTTTTCCTTTACTTAGAAGGTCACAAAATCCATTGTGGGTGCCAAAATCTCATGACCTCGTCTAAACCTAATTATCATTCAAAGGTCTCACCTCCAATTATTATCACATTGGGATTTAGGGCTTCAACATAAACATTTGAGGAGGTACACAAACATTCTGTTCATAATACCAGCTAACCTAAATTAATAGCAATAGCAATTATTTATTGATTAACTGCTATGTGCAGAGTCAGTAATATGTTATATAAATTATCTATAATCCTTATAACACACAATGTATTTAAAATAATTTCCACTTTTAAGATGAAGGAATTGAAACAGAAAGACAACATAACATGCTCAGAATCACACAGTTATTGAGTGGCAGATTTAGTATTTAAATTTGTTGTGTCATATTCCAAAGTCTATGTCTATATTAAAATAGGAAGACTGGAACTCTCAGATACTGCCTAAAAAAGCAAAGAAAGTTTAGAGAATGTATAATGCTTCTCTGCCAGAATACTAAGATGACTTAAAAAGAAATATCATGACTGGAAAGAATCTGGCAATTAAGTAACGATATTTATTCAAGTAAACAAATTATTGTAATAGTTGAAGAATATGTTACTACTACTAGAAAGAGGAAGAGAGCATAATAATTTACAGTGGTGGAATACAGTTTCTGTTTCTATATTTAAAACACTTTAAAAGGAAATTAAGTATAATCCCATAATGATAAAACTAATAGAGCAATAAGAGTTGTTTCTTTACTTAAATTTGTTCAAAAGCTGTTGCTAATAATAAAATATTCATTATAAAATGGGCTGGTGAGGCTAGTGTGTTTTTGTCCTATGCTTCTTTGTGTGTATATTTAGTTTTTCAAATAGGTATTTTATTATTAAAATGATATACTTTAGTTGCTACAAATTCAAGCCATATAGAAAGGCATAGCCTCTTCTTTATTATTATATACTTTCAGATTTTCTGCTTTTTACATTTTATGTGCCTCTTTTCATTTTTTAAAAATGTAATTACAGAAAACTGTGCAGTGCTTAGAGTTTCAAATGGCACTATCTCTTTAACCTTTGCTCTCCAACTTCTTGCTGCCAAGTGGCAACCACTTTGGTTTTTCTTTTTTCTTTTTTTTTTTTTGAGTCAGAGTCTCACTCTGTCACCCAAGTTGGAGTGCAGTGGCACATTCACAGCCACCCCAGTGTCGACCTGCTGGGCTCAGGCGATCTTTCCACCTCAGCCTTCCGAGTAGCAGGAAATACAGGCGAGCACTACCATGCCTGGCTAATTTTTTTTGATATATTGTAGAGAGGAGGTCTCACCAAGTTACCCATGCTGGTCTCGAACCTCTGGGTCCAGGCAATCCTCTTGTCTCAGTCTCCCAAAGTGCCCCAAAGTGCTGGGATTACAGGCTTGAGCCACTGCACCCAGCCCAAATTTTTTAGTATGATGTTTTGGTATTCACCTCTGTATCTCCATAAAATGTGTTTATACATATTTCTACCTTCCGTATTTTCTGTTTGAAATTATCTGTGGACTTCCTTTTTTGAAAGATAAAAATTTGTATTCCTTTACAATCCCCTTTCAAATGCCACCATACATACACCACACACACACACACACACACACACACACACAAACACACACACACACTCCCAGCTTACTTATGAATTTTTGTTTTGGTTTATAGGACTAAACTGAATATACTACCATTACTTTTTCTTTAGTGTTTTGCTTACTTTGAGCTAATATTTGTCTCTTCAATGTGATTAATTTTATATATAGTCTTCACTAATTTAACACAAAACTTTCCTTTAGTTACATAATACAACTCATATTGTACTCAAGAATATTGGATTGTCTCCCAATCTTCTCTTCTTAGATCTCTATATCGTTCCTGGATTTTCTGACCTGCTACAATCCAGAATAATTTCTGTCTTTTGTACAGTCTCCTATTTTCTGAATTCCATGTCTTCCTTTTGGCTTGTTTTTGTTGTTGTTTGCCTACTGTCTTGTTTTAGTGGAGCACAACTTTTGGCAGATTCTTAATGAAAGACGCACAAGAAACTTTTTTTTTAAAACTTTGCATATCTAAATAGTTCCTTATTTTGTTACCTTTCCACTTTATAATTTGGGAAGGTACCGAATACTAGCTTGAAAATTGTTGACACAAAATTTTGAGGGAATTTCTCCACGTCTTGTAGTCCCAATTGTTGCTGAAATTATTAAGTGTTTGATCTCTTGTTTAAAACCTAGTTCTCTGACTCCTTCTCCCCCTGGGGTCCCTCTCCCTTACTCCCTCATTTCTCCCTTTCTCCCTGCTTAATCCCCACTTTGCAAGGACTCTTCTCTCATTTCACAGATATGTACCTTGATGAATTCTGTTTCCTTCCGTTGTGTTAGACACTCTGTGTACAACGCCTTTGGTGTTAGGAATGCACGTTCTTATAAGCTATTGCAAATAATTTTAATCTTGACTTTGTCTTCTCTATGTACTTTTTTTCTCTTTCTGAACTTGCAATATGAGCTCATGAATTGTTGCTCTATTTTCCTTTTTTCTCATTGTT
This sequence comes from Cephalopachus bancanus, assembly GCA_027257055.1. Taxonomy (NCBI): domain Eukaryota; kingdom Metazoa; phylum Chordata; class Mammalia; order Primates; family Tarsiidae; genus Cephalopachus; species Cephalopachus bancanus. Next base: position 501,624 of record JAPVLO010000686.1, read on the forward strand.
ATTCATTTATTCATTTATTCTATTTATTTGTTCATCCATTCATTTTTGTTTTATTTTTAAGATAATTTCTACCTTTTTTTCTTTTTTCTTCTCTCTCTCTCTTTTTTTTTTTGGAGTCAGAGTTGCACTCTGTCATCCTGGCTAGAATACAGTGGCTTTCTCATGGCCACCGCAGTCTCAACCAGTTAGGCTCAAGCAATTCTTCCACTTCAGCCTTCCAAATAGCTGAAAATACAAGCATGTGCCACCACGCCTGGCTAATTTTTTTTTTTTTTTTAGAGTAGGGAAAAAAGCTGGAGTGCAGTGGCACATTCACGGCCACCACAGACTCAATCCTCTGGCTCTGGCGAGTCTTCCGTCTCAGCCTCCCAAGTAGCTGGAACTATAGGTGTACACGACTATACCTGGCTAATTATTTTATTTACTGTAGAGATGAGGTCTCACCAAGTTGCCCAGGCTGGTGTCAAATCCCTGGGATCAGGCAATCCTTTAGCCTCTGCTTCCCAAAGTGCTATGATTACAGGTATGAGCCACTACACCTGGCATTTAGCTTAAAGTTTTGATGGTTTTGATTGCTCTTAGGATATCTACTACAAAGACTGATGTGACCTGGCCCAGGCCTAGTCTTTTCTTTCATTATGTTTCCCATGTCTCTGTTGTAGCCATGCTTGCCTTCCAGTTTCTAAAAACATCCTTATTTTTTTCCTGCCGCAGAGTATTTGCCCAAGCTATTCTTGCCCAGCTAATACTTATCCTTTAGGACTCATTTCATATATCACATCTTCAATGTTTTTAAACAAGTCTGAAGAACAATTCACTTTTAGAGTTTTAAGCCCCCAAGTAAATGCCATTTTATTATAAAATATGCTATTTTATTTTAATTATATGAATTATGGTCCCCAAAATTCTATGCTATAGGCCTTAAATATACATTTTTCTACTGTTACATGATCTTAATCTAGCATTCTGAATTTTTGATCAGTGCTATTTTTGAAATGTAAAAACTAAGTTGAGTAAAGCAACAATTTTTAAGAAATTAGTGAATAGTTTATGTCTGGGAAGTCACTTCCCTGAATGCCTTAGCAGTTTGGTCAACAATCAGGCTTATTTTCACCTGGCCATATAAAAAGAACAGGCCAAATAATGGTCTCTCTGGGGACATCTGAGTCAACGTGACATAACTGTGTCCATTCTGCCATCCCTATTGCATTTGACAAGACCCCTACTAATGTGTAGATCAATCCCACGTGACTTGTGTATTTATATTTTTATTTAGAGAACATGATGACCATCTTTAATTTTAATCCTAAAACTAGAAAATTGATCCCTAATCAGACTGATATGTTTTCTTTGACTCTTTATTTTAATTTATCCTATCGTCTCATATATTTCCAGCATAGCAATTATTATACTTGGTCATTCTATAGTAATATAATTTTTAAAATATCTTTCTTCCTAACCAGAATATAAGCTCCATGAAGGCAAGAACAGGACTCTTGCTCATCATTAATTCTCAACATCTATCACTATCACAGTACCCAGTGCAGGTATCAAAATATAATACACAGAAAGAATGGAGTATAGACACAAAAATCAAATCTTATTGACTTAACACTTTTGCTTCCTCTAGGAAGTATAAAGATGCTATATCATGGCAGCAATGGAGAAGCATGGGGGCAAAGGAAAGAGCTCAGACTGGAAACCTAGGCAGAAGTGCGACTGTTCAGGGTCATATAGTTTATGTCAATGGCCAGTGCTTTCTCAACTATGTTCAATAAAACATTTGCTTTCCAGAATATTCATAAGTGGTATAAACATAATTTTTTGTTATTAAAAATTTGAGAATATTGAGTTAAACAAAGTGAAGGAAACGTATTTTCAGCAAAAATTCTTCTAGCTTTTAACTTTCAAAAGGGCATTAAACATCTTCAAGATTGGCCTATGATATAAAGAAATTTCCAAGTTATTTGGTTACAGTATTATTTTTAATAAACTATCTAGAATTCAGAGTCTTAGAACGATACTTCCTATAATATATCTATTGACCATAGGAGATGTTATAGATGGAACGGTGTTCCACCAAAATTCATATGTTGAAGCCCTAGTTTCCAGTACCTCAGAATGTGGGTGTATTTGGAGATAGAGTCTTTAATGGGTGATTACATTAAAGTGGAGGTCATAGGGTGGGGACTAATTCACTACAATTCATGTCCTTATCAGAAGAGGAGATTAAGAAAAAGAAAACACAGCTAGAGGAACAGCCATGTGAAGAAGGAAGCTGTCTATAAGCCAAGGAGCTAAGGCCTTAGAATAAATCAAATCTGCTGACACCTTGATCTTGGACTCCAGTCTCCAGAATTGTGAGAAAATAAATTTCCATTGCTTAAGTCATTTAGTCTGTAGTACTTTGCTGTGGTAAAATACTCTCACAGAAATCACTAGGTGGTTTAAAGAAATCACTAGGTGGTTTAAAGAAATCAGATTATAATGGTTACAGAATGAGACCCTGTCTCAAAAGAAAAAGAAGTAAAGAAGTTGGGGGGGGAGAGAAAGAAGGAAAGAAAGAAAGAAAGAAAGAAAGAAAGAAAGAAAGAAAGAAAGAAAGAAAGAAAGAAAGAAAGAAAGAAGAAATAAACAAATTTAGAGAGAGGACAATTTTGAAGGTATGAATATAATTACTCTGAACTTGTAGGTGATAGTTGAAATCAGGAGAATTGAAAATTACTTAGTGTAACTGAGAATTAAGAATTACCTAGTGTGCTGGTTAAGGAAAGAAAAAAGCCAAGAAACAAGTCTAGGAAGCAATAACATTTTAGTCTATGATTGAGGAAAAAGAAACAATAACAGAACTAGTCAACAATTAGTACCCAGATAAGTTGTCAACAGAAACCAAGGGTGGAGTATAGTTTCTAGAAGGTGAGAGTTAAACTGTGTCAAGCGGTAATTATCAAAGAGGACCAATAGCAGAGGAGAGATTGAATATACATAAGAAACTACAAATAACGAAGCAAAGTTGAGAAAAAGATGGAAAGAGATAAAGACAAGAAGAGGAGAGGGGTTTGTTCTACATCTTTTGTAGATGGAAGAAGATAGGATGCATATATTTTTGTAGGAGATGGTGGTATAAAACATTATGGAGCTATACAGTTGATGGCTTCAAGTTACTAAAGGAAATAAAAGACTAGAGAGAGATGGAGAGTAGTGTACATTTCTGAAGGGAAATTTCGGTAGAGTGGAGACTTCAAAATAATTGCTCAAAAATATGATGGAAAGGCTTGAACAAAATCATGTAAAAGTTGACTAGTTATACGGTCCCAAATATGAATAAAAACTGTACAATTTTTGTGGCATCATTTCACATTTGTTTTCTGATTTTCTCTATTAGTGTTTTATTAGTTAGGTGTAAGAGTTGAGAAGGTGGGTCTGGGAAATAATTTCTGGTTGGTACTTGGTAGATTGGTTACACAGAAGGATAAAGAATGACGGACTTGAAGGTGCTGATGAGAAAAGAGTTCCTATTACTGGCTATGTGATACCACTCTCAGAAGCAACTTCTTCTATCTCTGAAACCTCATAGTAGTTATGTGTTATTGTTGTTCTAACACTTTTTTTGTTTCATTATCTTATAAGCTCATTGGGGATCATATTTCCAATGTACAACTTGAACTATATGTGTAGATGCCTTGGTGTTTTACATCTAAAAAGTTTTTAATTATCATTGATTAATAAGTAAACATTGTGGAAGTCTTGTATCATAACATTACCAAGCGCAATGGTCAAGGATTTTGAATGGTCTTGCTATGTTTAAATTTTTTACATTCTATTTTTTAAAAACTCTTTTTTTTTTACAAAAACAGAAAAATTGTTACAAAGCATGTTATTCTAAGGATTATCATAGTTCTCTAAATTTAAAGAATTACCTACTAAGAAACATTCCCCTTCTCCCTGTTTTTCAGGGGTAATCTCCTAATTGCTAGCATGAAGAAGTAGACTAAGGAAGTCATTATTGGTGTATAGTTAATAAAGTGATAATTGAATACCTGTGGGTGAGAATTAAGGTAAAGAATGTCAAAATGTGTTCAGAGGAGTTTCATTAAATGCAATCCTGGAAAATGCTGAGAAGCTTGCTACCAATTACATAATTGTTTTATACCAAATGGTTTTTTAAAGTTAATTTCAACTGGTCAATGCTGCTAACTTGTCAGAAAAAATAAATCAATAAGTAGGAAAATCTACATTTGAATAGAAGAAATTTAATAAAAGAGATAGAATTCAATGTACCACTGACAGTTCTATCAATGTGTTTCACATTAATGGCAGATTGGATAAATGTTTGATTTTTTTAATATTCATTTTGAACTATAAAATTGAAATAAAGTAAAATCTTCATGAAATTGTGCTGGTATTCTAAATCAATTATTCCATCATTTTGAAAATTGTTATGATAGAAAAGAGAGGTAGAGAGATTCCATGTAAAATTAGTTTGAAATATTTATTTAAGTGGATTTTTAGAACACTCAGATAAAATTATTTTAGGAGTCTGAATTCTGTGTATAAAGTCCAGTCTACAAATATGTTATGGTGAGCATCAGTCGGCTTACACACATATCCAATATCCTACTTAAATTGAGTGCCTGAGACACACAGCCAGGAATGCCTCTAATCTGAACTCTCAGTGCTCTGATAGTGCTGACTTTTCAAAACTAAGGTTACAGCTACTCTCTTGACTCTCTGAGGTCCCAGAAGTACTAATGTGCCTTGGCAACTTCCTGCCTCTGAAAGATTTGCAATTCTCAAGTTAAAATTTATTCCTAAATGTTACTTCTCTTCTGTGTTTAAATATTTACTTGTTTACTCACTCGTTCATTCATTTACATCTGTGGGTCAATATTTGTAGCATTGCATTCATTTCTTCACTTGTGTAAATAATTTTTGATTTCATGATCCTAAAGGAACAGTCTGGTCAATCTTTGTTATTGCTCTGTAGTCACTTTGCCACAAGGTGGTGGTATAACTCTTTAGGAGTAAAAATCTCCATGCCATTTATATTTTATTTCAAGATGTATAAAAAAAATACAAACATGAGGTCAGCATACTTTTGTTTCACAAGTAAACCACTTTTTAGCTTTATTAACTTTAGAAATTTTCTAATGTGAATCAATGTTCCTTAAATGACTACATCATAAAAATTGAAATTATTCTGTAAGAGTGATGATGTTGGACATAGCAGTAATCACAACTAGAATTGCCTGAGTTCTTATTTTGTGCCAGATAACGTTCCAGATGTTTGACATACGTTGTCCCAATGTCCACCACACTATCGTTACTTAGGTACAATCATTGTTACCCCTTAAAAAAACTAAGGCTTAAATTAGCTAAGACACTTATTCAAAGTTAGAAGTATTAAAGTTTTTACTTATCTTGCTTTTTAAGATTCTATGTCCTATGTTGGGTTTCAATTTTGAATTAGAGAAGTGTTTTATAGATTAATAGGACAATACTCTCCAGGGGTACATTTTACAAAAAATTTTCAGACTTTTTTTCTGAAAATTCTAATTTAGCAGGTTTGAGACAAGGCCTAGTAAACTATATTTTGAGCAAATGTCCCTTGAGATTCTTATCAACAAACAAGCTTAAAAACTATTTATTTACTGCTATCTTTAGGTTTAAATGATCTACTGCAAGTGACAACAGTTAGTAAAAAATTTTCCTTTATGTCTAAAATGTTTATAATACCAAGTATATTTAGATCTCTCTCTTCTTAGATAATATGTATCAATATTTTGATTTTTTCCCTTTTTTAGAACATATAAAAATTATCTTCAGTCTTAATTACTGTCTCCCTCATAATCTCAAAAGTTTCTAACTGTATTATAAGTTCTTGGGGAAAGATACGTCATTATCTCTGTAATTCTCAAGATTTAAGTACATAATGGAGTAGAAAATATTTATAGCATTAAACAGAATTGTAATAAAATGTACTTGTTACAATGCAATTTATAATAGACTATTATAGTAGCAATTTATTTCTAAAGAGCAATAAATTGTTTGTCTTTTTTTAAAGGTGAGAACATTGAAACCTGGGCTCATTTGGGTGACCTAAGTTCACACAGTGACACAGCTGGAACATAACCCAAGATTCCTGGCTCCAGAAAGACTTTCCACTTACCCAAATGACTGTTAGAATTGACCCTCTATAAAAAAAAAATTAGTGATTCAATCAGTCCATGAAGAAGCAAATGAATTTGAAAATAAATCTCAGATTGACCTGACATTTATTTACAATGCGATCTTTCAACAGAAAGATGATATCAAAATTGTGTCACAAAAGTTGAAGGATTAGTGAAAAGAATTATCAATTAGTAGATTTGGTAATTTTAAAAAATATAATTGGACTAAGTATTTTGAGGCATTCTCATTGCTATCCTGTAGTGAGTGATAACACTCTACTTTCACATACTGGAATGATGACTGTTTATAGTTTCTGCAAGGTTTGAGAAGTTTCTGAAATTCTTTGGCTTTGATGACAGCTAAAAAACAAAGGCCTAATTCTAAAAATTTCCTGTCCAATGACTACTTGAGGCCAATTGGATTATGAATGTGCAAGCCATCAATCCCTTATTGATTATGTTTGGTTATTTCCTAAGTAACTCTTTTAACAGCCTTTAAATTATTTGATTGGTTAATATTGCAGCACTTCCAATGTCATCTATAACTTCTGCTCTTTTCATACAAATTAGACAAGGATACATTGGTAAAGCTATAAAAGAAAGGAAAAAGGTATTTTAAAAATCTTTAGTTTGCTATACCAAGAAATACCACTAGATGACACTAAGTGACCAAACTCGTGAATCACTAGAAAAACTCTAAATGGCAAAGTTGCTAACAGTAAAGAGAGAAATATTGTGGTAGGAATGACACTTTTTTTTTTTTTTTTTAGTTGGTCTCACTCTGTCACCCAGGCTAAAGTGTAGTGTCATGATCACAGCTCATAGCAACCTCGACCTCCTGGCGATCCTCCCACCTCAACTTCCAGAGTAGCTGGAACTACAGGCAAGCTCATGAGGCTGTTTATATGCATTTTTCAATTGCTTTGAACTTTACTTGTAGAATTTGGTAGTCTATCTATTGAAAGTGTATTCCAAAACTGAATTTCTTAAATTAATTTTTTCATGTATTTTTATAATTCCAAATGAAATTTATTTATCAAAGAATAATATATTTAGTAATACAAATACCATTTACCATTAACATTTTTGCTAATAGTAGTAAATATCAAAGTATTTCCCATATCCATTTGGCTATTTCTATTCATGGAAGTGATTTTTGAAAAGAGAAATTTGATCAAATAGTTCATTGTGAATTCCAGAATGAAACACGTGAAGAAGTCACTTCTGTGGGTTCATTCGCTGCTCTGCTGCTCTCTCTTTTGCTCACTCTGCTCTGGTCATGTTGGTATTCTTGCAAGTTTTCTATCATGCTAGGAACACAATCCTTGAGACTTTGTTCTGGTTGTTCTTCTGACGGAACAACTCTCCTTTGAGATATGTTTTGTCAGACTCCACTTTGTCATTGAGGCCGGCCATTCTAGTACAATAACAAGTTCCCCATCTTCCCTCCTACCAGTCCTTAGTCCTCTCACACTTCTCTACTGTATTCATTGTACAAAGTACTTATTAGCTCCTAACAAATCACCTGGTTCAGTTATTTATTCTCTTAATTACTCGATATCTGGCTCCACCTGTTAGAACGCAAGCTCCAGGCAACAGGGGACTTTGTTTTCCCCAGGGACAGATCACAAGCACATAGAAACGAAACAGGCATGTAACAGATACTCCATTATATCTGTTGAATTTATTGACTTAAATTGGTCAACAAGTATTATGTTGTGCACCTACTATGATGTGCTCTGACACAGAGGAAGAAAAGGAGGTTATTTTCTCCCAGTGAATTACAGTAGAGTTAATTGCTTCAAATTTGTGACTTGAGTTACACAAATTTATTCTTGATGTTCCTTAAATTAATGGTCCATATAAACCTCCAGTTCTATGATACTTTGCATTGGCCCTATAACTGTAATACATAAATGTACTTTACACTTTATATACCTGCGCTTACTTTCCTGATAAGACCAGTGAGGGAAGAAGCTGCCTGTCTATGTTTGCCCAGTAAGTATGAAAGAAAAATTCTGAAAGAGAAGCAGCTCAAAGCTTCAAGGACAGGAAAGTGAGCTCCTGCCCTATTGACTTACCAATAGGAAGACATGTCAACTTTGATACATTACCACAAGGCAATGCAATTGAAGAGATTTTTATTCTTGTGTAGGTTTGTTTAAAGAGAGAGAGAGAGAGAGAGAGAGAGAGAGATTTTATTTGGTAGGAAAGCTTTCACATTATCACAAGCTATTATTTCAATACTGGGGAATGGTAAGTATAGGTATAACTATAAACTAGAGGGTGTGAGGCTGTTAATTAGTAAAACTCTGAGATATTACACCCAGAAGGATTTTTAATAGGGTTACTCAAAAGAGCTAGGATATTCATGCTATGCCCAGGAAGGAGGTATTTACAACTCTAGACTGAGACTGAGGTCCTGTTGAAAAGATTCTTTGTGTTTCCACTTGGAATGTTCTCATAGGACCTGTAATGAAAATATGGGAGAAATGATGGAGAGAATTATAAATAGAAATTAAATATGGAGTATCTAGAGTTAGGCCACTCCTCCTTAACAGTAGAGCAAATAGAATCTGCATTTAAAGAGAAATTTTGAACTATGCTGCTATCTATTTACAGAATTTCTAAAACTCTACAATGCCCATGATACAACAATATGAAAACGGAGGCCATTGCTTTGCTAAGTCATGGTCTGACCATGTGGTTCCCTGAGCCATGGTCGCCATGTTTCCTAGCCTTGACCCCTTCTCCTAACTTGGGGAGGTGAATCTCCTCTCTCGCTCTAATTTACACTTTAAATAAACTATATTTTCCAATCTGAAAAAAGAAAGAAAATTGAAAGCAACTTAATTTCCTGCTCCTATGTTAAATAATACTGTGACAATACAAACTTTTATGTTGCTATGTTAAATAATACTGAGGGAAAATAAAATAAAACTACTTGATCCAGAAAATATTTGCTCCTAGGAAAGAACACTGAACAAATTAAAATACCGTCATATGGCACATACATAATAACCTTTCAGTCAACAACAGATTACATATTAAATAACAGTCTCATAAGATGATAATACTGTACTTTGACTGTAATTTTTCTATGTTTAAAGATGTTTAGATACACAAATACCATTGTGTTACAATTGCCGACATTCTGTACAGCAACGGGCTATACAATTTGTAGACTAAGAGCCATAGGCTATATCATACAGCCTAGGCAGATTGTAGGCTACACTCTATAATGTTCACACAAGAGCAAAATCGCCTAACAACACATTTCTCAGAACATATCGCCATTGTTAAGTGACTGTACCTTAATTACCAAGACAAAAGTATTTGTTCATTACAAGATCCCTGCCTGATTTTACTCATTCATCCAAAATTATTATGCAATTAACTCAGCTCAGTCTCAACCAGTTCCTCACCTTGCAGCATCCATATTTAAATCTTTTAACAAGCCCCTAAAGCCTCACAAATATCCTCTCCTAAATTCTGCATTTTAAGACACTAATAAGACCATCAAGCTGGAGTTCTACAGTAGAGCTAATAAACTTGGTTTGGCTCGATCAACAAGTGTTTTTGCTGGTCTTTTGGAAGCTCAGTGGTCAGCAGACATAACTAGCTCAAGGTCAAGAGATAAAGTGTCAACAGCCTCAAGTTATTACAAATACATGTATAGTTGAGTGAAGGTGGGGAGATTACTCATTGTAACAAGGGAAAATGCATATCATGGGTATGTCTTAATAAGAGGGTAAGAATGAATCTTTTGAAATGTGGACGTTAGAAAGTTTTGAGACAACTTGAAAAAAGTAAGACTTTGTTGTAGATGGGCTGTTTACAGGAATTAGAGTCAATTCTACAATCGACCATTATATTAACTATCATTGCATAATAAATTACCACAAATTAAGCGGTTGAATCACACATTTACCTTCCATTTCTGTGAATCAGAACTCCAGACACGGCTTTTCATAAGGCTGCAATCAAGGGGTCAACTACAGCTGTGTCTCATCACAAGTCTCCACTAGGGAAGGATTAGTTTCCATGTTCATGTGGTTGTTGGCAGGATTCAGTTCATTCTAAGAGCCTCGGTTCTTGTATAGCAACTTACTTGATAAAAGTCAATAAGGGAGAGAGTCAATAAAGGGAGTCAGCTGGCAAGGTGGGAGTTAATCTTATACAGCATAATCATAAATGTGAAATCTCATTATCTTTGTCATATTTTACTGGTTAAAAGCAAGCCAGAAATTCTGCCTGCATTTAATAGAAGGGAATTGTCACATAAACGTGACAACTAGGAGGTGAGGATAATTTGAGTCATCTTGGAGTCAGTCTAAGTATTAATTAATCTTATCTAGAATGAGGGGAGAAGAGGGCATGGCTAAATCTGTGACTGGTAAAGAAATAACACTTATTAGCCAGGACAGGAGGACTTTGGTCATTTTGGGGGTTTAATAATGTTCTTTTTGTTGTTGTGTTGTTGTCTGTGTTTAGCCCTGATTATGGTGTTGTTTTGATTTGGTCTTCTTTCATTGCAGTCACAAATGTTGGAGATATCTATGGCAATATGTGATGTTGGAGTAATAAAATTATTTATGTTCAACAGGAAAACACCACACACAAGGTCAATAGCTAGAAAGACTGAGGGCTAAGTGATGGTTCAAGAACGGCTTTTAGCTGTCAGGGGCTGCTTTTCTCTTTCTCATAATAAATAAGTTAAGGCATATAGTAGAGAAACAACAAATCTTGGAAAACAAAGGAGAAGGGAAAAAGTGCAAATTAGACTATAGATAATTTTCTATACAAGCAAGACTAATTGTTAAAGTCAACTTTTAGTTAAAATGAATTTGAAAATGCTCTCTCCAGACTATAATTTAGAGAATATTATGCATAGTTTTATAAAAGCTACCATTATTAATGAATATCATTTTATTTGATAATGTGAGAATATATATCCTTTTAAGTTATCTTTTCTTTGGTTTTCTGAAGTCCCGGGTTAAAAGATAACGAGGGGAAAAAAGATAATGAGAGATATTTGGAAGAGAAGAACTTTACATTATTAATGAACTCAGGTTTGCATTGCCTAAAACTGGCATAAAAGGGAGCTCAACAAGCCTTTTTTTTTTTTTTTGAGTTGGAGTCTCACTCTGTCGCCCAGACTGGAGTGCAGTGGCCGCTCCCGGCCACCGCAGCCTCAACCTGCTGGGCTCCGGTGATCCTTCCGCCTCAACCTTCGGAGTAGCCGGAATTACAGGCATGCGCTACCATGCCCGGCTTATTTTTTGATTTATTGTAGAGATGAGGTCTTGCTGCCCAGGCGGGTCTCGAACCCGCGGGCTCAGGCAATCCACTCACTTCAGCCTCCCAAAGGCGCGGGATTACAGGCTGAGCCACCGAGCCCCACTGCCTTTTTTTTTTTTTAATCCTAGAAAAGATTAGAAAAAATTGCATGTGGATTTGCTAATAAATTTAAAATGTGATGATATGAATATATTCCAATAAATGATTTAATGATGATAATGGTAATACTAGAGTTATTGATTTAAGTAGAAAGTATAAAGTAATTGTCATGAAAGTCTCAGGAAAGTGATTTTTGATTACGTTAAACATTTTTAGGTTAAGCATTTTCCTCCAATGTACACTAGAGTCAAATGATAAAATTTTGTTTGTCACTGAGCATAATTATATACATGAAAAATAGTCCCTATGGAATCTACAATCATGATATCAAACTATAATCACTGCTCCTATTGGGAAACCTCAACAAGAGAATATAATAATAAATAGCACCAGTACTATTTCCAGGTAACCCATGGTCACAATGTCAAAAATTTTTCCCTAGTTGGTTGTCCTTCCCAAAATATTTGAAGCATTCCTGCTGATACCATAGCTGTGTCCTTGAGTTTTTGACTATTTAATTTGCTCCAGACTTTCTGAGTCAGATTAATTCTTCTACCAAAACAAACAAAAAAACCCTTTGCTTCCCACTTCTGCATTTGCTCATTAATCAGATTATTTTCTTTTCTACTTTTTTTTTCTTTAGCTTCATATCATCTACACAATTTCCCAATGAGGAGTCAAAGGCTTCCTTTACATTCTGCATTTCCTCCTTAACTGCCAGGTTTCCTGTTCTTAAGGTCTAAAGAGAAATGTTCTTAACATTTTAGCACTTTCCTTAAAAACACCTCTGCTCTCATCCCATAGTCCCCTTAAGTGCTGTTTTGCTGTGTACAGTAGTTCCTCCTTATCTATGTGGGATACATCCCAAGACCCCCAGTGGATGCCTGAAACTGCAGATAGTACCAAACCCTATATATATACAGACTATAGTTTGTTTGTTTTTTATAGTAGATACCATGGACAAAGGAATGGTTTATGTTCTGGGTCTGATGAAACAGGATGGTGTCAGATTTCATCATGCTACTCCAAGTGGCATGCAACTTAAAGCCTGTAATTGTTTCTGGAATTTTCCATTTTATATTTTCAGACCACAGTTGACCTCAGGTAACTGAATCTGCAGAAAGCAAAACCGTGGATAAGTGGGACTACTCTAATTTTATAGTACTTTGTTCCTGCTTACATCAAAGCACTTATCATACTTTAATCACTGATCTCGCGTTCCCTCTGAGAGGACAATAATAGACTTAGGTTAAGAGCATGCTATTGAGAAACCCAAGAAACCAAGAAACTTAAAAAGCCATACTTGCTGTAAAAGTAGTGTTTAGTTCACTATATTTCATATATCCCTACCTCATGTTTACTATATATTTTGTGTATTCCTACCTCATGTTCATTGTACTTTATGAAATCTTAGTACTTTAAATCCTACCTCAGACCCCGTAGAATTAGGCATATGTTGTGACTGATTGTGTAGTTATATAAAATGTTTAAAGTGGTGTTTGTATTTAGAACTCTTAGGTTAAGCATTGTCAGTCCTATTTGCTATACTGACTTCTGCTTTTACAATGGGATGTTAAAGCAATAAGCCCCTTTCAGACATTCCTTTCCTATCAGTAGACTCTGAGGCCTAGCTGCTCTCTAGGTGGGCTTTATATTGATTTAAACCACCTGCTTCCATGCCAATGTTAATTTACACGCAGTGGCTATGTAAACCTGAAGGGATCAAAGACTTTTACAAAAACCGCCTTGCTATAAGACGTTTGTGATATTTTATAATTTCCCAGAATTAGTACTACATGAATTTCTACCCCACATTCACTGTATGTGTTTGCAGCATTCATATTTAAAACTTTGTTAAGTTTGGCTTTTGTTGTCCAATAATGACCATGTTATGTAAGTGTTAAGCAAACAAGCTTTCCTAAGCATACCTTGGGGTGGATCAGCAAACTTAAAGGGCTAATATAACCCTTTACCTGCCTGCTCAGGTTACTTTAAACGCAGTGACTGTATGGACCTAACTTATCTGACATTCCACTCTGCCCATTAAGTGGGTTTCTGTCAATCACGGGCAGCCCACGAAAGGCACCAACCAATACCAAGTGTTCCCGTACCCATTAGGAGAAATTCCCAATCATGTAAAATCAAGTTTAAAGTTCTTTCCCCTCCCTCTGTAATTGTGCATAAAAACTACTTGCCATTGTGAATCAGGGCTCTGGTCCATGAAGCCTCTATGGGCTTCATGCATGAGCCCAGACTCGAGCCTGAATAAAGGCCCTCGTGTGTTTGCATCAGAGCTGGCTCTTTGTGGTCTCTCTCTCTCTCCTGATTAGAGTCTCAGGTTTAACACTTCTACTAAAGAAAGTATATAAAACTTGTTTAAAAACTGAAAGGGATTGCTGTGCTTTCTTTCATTGTTTTTGTATTATTTAATTTCTAGGTTACATGTCTTTGTTTAATTTATGCTGAGGCTCAGAAAATGATACTCCAAAGTACGGCACGTTGGCATGCTGGGTAACTTTGAACTAAAGGAGATTGTAAGGTCTCAAAAGCAAAGTCTCACTCTGACCTTCTGCACTCCTATCTCCTGCCTCTCCTTCTCTCCAGAAGTAAGTCATAGAAATCAGCATCCCTCTTCCCTAGGGTGGCAGTTTATTGAGACTGTAACATTTCACCTACAATGCAAGTCACAAAAATCTACAAAAGTCACCCTCTTCCCCCTCCCTTGAAGATCTTAATTTCAGAGGGGTACTGTCTTATAACCTGGAGGAAGAAATGTTACACAGATACATCAAGAAGAATCTGAACACAAAGGCCTTGCTAAATTCCCCTTATTAGGTCATACCCTCATTATTCAATCACATTTCTATAACTGTAATAGGTCTATTGCCTGAGGCACACAGCAAGTCAATACAATGAGACTCTGGGTTGCAGCAGAGCAGGAGGTTTTTCATGTAGAGTCACCAAATGAGGTGATAGGACGAAAGCTCAAATCCATCTCCCTGAGGAGTTTGTGGCTAGGTTTTTTAAGGGTTTTAGAGGAACAGAAGAGGGAGATTATTGAATGGTTGAATAGTGTAGGGTGAAGTCATGGGACAGGGTGATGAAGAAGCTGTATGCTTCCAGTCCTCTAGAAGCATCTTCAAACTGGTTGCTGGAATTCCTGGTCTGAAAAACATCTTAAGGAATCCTTAAAGAAAAGCCTTAAGATGCTAATGAAAGAGGTCCTATCCACAGGAACAATGAGATGAAAATTAATTCTTAAATAATCTTATGACCCTAGTTTCGGAAATCTTATCTGTAGGAACTATGGAGGTACAAATGGTCAGAATCTAACACTACATGACTTTTAGCAACAAGGAAATGAGCCAGAGTGCAGCCTAATTAATGCTTAATTATGACTATATATCTATGCACAACCCAGCATGCAATTCTCATCAACCCTGTGGGAGGGGGGGCAGTTTCATTTCTACACAGCTGTGCATTCTTCATTGAAGCTAAATATAAAAACAGATAGTTTTCCCTGGGTCTTTGGGTCTTCATTTCTGAAGTTTCACGTGTCATGTAAAACTTTGATGAAATAAACTTATGCTTTTCTCTTGTTAACCTGTCTTTTATTATAGAAGTGTTGGCCATGACTCTTAATATAGTTACAGAAAGGTATCATACCTTTCTGCTCCTATACTATTTTACTATTGATTTATATAATTTACAACTCTTTAAGAATAGTCATTAATTGGTAAATTCAAATGACTCTTGTCTTACAGCAATGCAGTTTTGTTGCCCTGTAAAATATTAAGTAGGCTTATAGCTAAATTAGCAATCTCACAGAGGAAAAAAAATCTTTTTCCCTTTACCCACCAAGGTTCAATGACTGAGGCCCACAGATTAAACAGTCGAAAGACAGACTAACAAGAAAGAAACAAAGTTTTAATTAGTATATATGCAAGGGGGTCTCACAAAGAAATGAGACTCAAGCAGATAGTCATGTGACTAAGGCTTATGGGTCAAATGAAAAAAAAGGGGTGTGGGCTTCTGGGCAGGTGAAACATGTTATGGAAAGGCAATAAGGGATGGTGTATGATAAATAAGAGTCACCTTATTATGCAGATAAGAGTCTCTCAGGTGATAGTAGTCATCTCTGGTATGAGACACATTTACAGATGTGAATTTCCTTTATAAATGTAAATTTTCTTTACAAAAGAGAACATTTATTCTCTATTTTTAGACAGTTAGGAAGAAATAAAGAGATCTATTCCTCCATGTACTGGCTGCCAATTGCCTTTAGCTCAAAATAATCTCTATGCCAAAGGGATATATGCTAAGGTGGCATGTTCTGGTAGCCATCATTATCTATTGTTCTTTTTTTCAGTGACTCTAAATAATACTTTCTTGCCAATTCTCTTTGAACCACCCTTACCTTCTTAGAAGTTTTATAACTAATTAGTGAATTAATTTTTGATGTGTTCATTTCATGCTCGTATGACAGTTATAGTTGTAACTTTTGAAAATTACAATTTGACCCCACTGATTTCTTAGGCTCTGTGCCTCTCACGCCTACACTTATATGTTTAGAACATAGCAAGGGCTCAGAAATGTTTACTGAGTGTTTAAACTGAATATTGCAGAAAGAACTGGATTTTACACAAGAACTTGGACAAATAACTTTTGGTATAATCCTGAAAGTAGATTGAAAAACTACATTTTAAGATTTCTCATCCAAGGACAATGGAACATGACAGCTTGGACACCATATATAGGAGTAGATATTCAAATACTATAATTATCACATGCTTGGAACAAAATATTCTGTTACCTGAAATAAAACTGAAAAATGGTATAACTGCTTTAAACTTTATTATAACATTCAATCACCTTTATGGATGTCAAAAATTATGTATAACTGTAATGTAAAGTAGGTAGTTAACATAACAATACCACCCATTACATATTTAGTGAGCAGCTCTATCACTTTACTTTAGATATTAAAATCTCAATAAGAAAATGTAATAAATATGAGTTATTTTTAGAAAAAGGAACACAGCAGGTCAAAATAATGCCATATATTTTAATGTTTATTAATCATAATTTTTATATTACAATTTCAAAAATGCTCATTTGTAGAACAAAAGAGAACATCACATAATCAGGCATAAACCTATATTATTTTTCAGAAAATTAAATCTGAAAATATGACCAAACTAATGTCCTCATTTTTATTATTTGAAGGGAAAAAGAGAGAGAGTTACTGAAAAAACTTAACAGTTATCATGAAAGAGTGTCAGGTAGGTGATTTTTTATTGAGATTATTTAGAATTTCTTAAAATAAATAAATATACATGCCATCATAATCACAAAAATATTTCATTGACATGTTGGGTTGTGACAAAATAAGATACAAAGGAACAATCTCTTCTCTTGCTAAACACATAAATCTGTAGGGGAGGAAAAAATACATTTTTCTTCTATCTTTCTAAGTTCTTAGTGGGGCCCCTGTAACAAACAACAGATTAATAAGAGAGAAGCTTACACATTGATTTAATACAGTTTTATGTGACATGGGAGACTTAGTAAAGCAGTGAAGACCTGAAGAAGTGGTTAAGTGTTTGTTTTTGAGGGAGTCTCACTCTGTTGCCCAGGCGGGAGTACTGCCTCGAACTGCTGGACTCAGGCAATTCTTCTGCCTTAGCCTTCCAAGTAGCTGGAACCACAGGCGTGTACTACCATGCCCAGCTTATTTTTGGATTTATTGTAGAGATGAGGTCTCATCAAGTTGCCCAGGCTGGTCTCGAACCCCTGAGCTCAGGCAATCCTCTCGCCTCTGTCTCCCAAAGTACAGGCATGGGCCACAGTGCCTGACTGTGGTTAAGTGTTTTGAATGCTAGATTTGAAGAATGAAGAGTTGTGGAGAAATGTGATAGGACAAAGTATGAGCCTAGTATAGTAAACTGTGGGAATCATCAAGGCCTGTTTATTACTCTTGGAGTCCCTCCCTTTTTTTTTTTTTTTTTGAGTTGAAGTCTCACTCTGTCGCCCAGACTGGAGTGCAGTGGCCGCTCCCGGCCACCGCAGCCTCAACCTGCTGGGCTCCGGCGATCCTTCCGCCTCAGCCTTCCAAGTAGCCGGAATTACAGGCATGCGCTACCACACCCGGCTGATTTTTTGATTTATTGTAGAGATGAGGTCTCGCTGCCCAGGCGGGTCTCGAACCCGTGGGCTCAGGCAATCCACTCACCTCAGCCTCCCAAAGGCGTGGGATTACAGGCTGAGCCACCGAGCCCAGCTGGTGTCCCTCCCTTTTTCGAAGACAAGGATGTTCATATCTCCAGGTATAGGGAAGGCACCTCTCACATGAAGGTCTTATGACCTGCTCCAGGGGAAGGTCTAAAGGTGATTCCTACGCATACTGCTTCTCAAATACTTTCAGCTTAAAATAGTCAATATGTCAAGGTGGCATATTTTAGGGTAGCATGTCTGGAATGTCATCCGTTCTAATATATATAAATATCATTCCAAAGAGTCCTTACAAATACCTTCTCTAATAAAGAGAGCTCAGGCCAGGTGTAGTGCCTCACACCTGTAATCCCAGCACTTTGAGAGGCCAAGGTGGGAAGATTGCTTGAGGCCAGGAGTTCAAGACCAGCCTGAGCAGCATAAAGAAACCTCATTCCTACAAAAAATAAAAAATTAACTGGGCATGGTGCGGTGCACCTGTAATCCTAATTACTCAGGGGACTGAGGTGGGAGGATCACTTGAGCTCAGGAGTTTGAGGCTGCAGTGAGCCATGATCACACCATTGCACTCCAGCCCGGGCAACAGAGCGAGACTATCTCTTAAAAAAAAAAAAGAAAGGTAATTGAAATTGTGGTTTATTTTTACAAGGAGTCTCACTCTTGCCCAGGCTGGAGTGCAGTGGCACACTCATGGCCACCGCAGACTCTGCTGGGCTCAGGTGATCTTTCCACCTCAGCCTTCCAAGAAGCTGGAACCACAGGCACACACCACCATGCTCGGCTAATTTTTTTTGATTTATTGTGGAGACAGGCTCTCACCAAGTTGCCCAGGCTGGTCTTTTTGCCTCCACCTTCCAAAGTGCTAGGATTACAGGCATGAAGCCCTGTGTCCAGTTATGACTCTTTTTTCTAGATATCCTCATTCAATGTAATGACAAATCATAATAGGCTGATTATATTTATGTACAAGAAGAATTTAATCTGATAGATCAATGATTTAATTTAAATACTTGATTTTTTCCCCCTATTATAGTTCTCTACTGGGCACTGGAAGAAGGTATGACATTAAAGACAGTATCATCTCTGCTCTCAGGAAAACTTTATTTTTATGATAAAAAAGTATATACATATAAATAAATAACAATTTTCACAAAAAACAAAATACAGCCATTCTGAAATATCTGAGGGAGGCTGGTTCCAGAATGCTCGAGAAAACCAAAATCTGTAGATACTCAATTTCCTGATATAAAACGGAATGATATTTGCATATAATCTCTGTACATTCTCCTGTATACTTTGTCTTCTAGAGATTACTTATAATGCCTGACACATTGTAAATGCTATATAATCATGATACTGTATTACTTTTATTTGTATTACTTTTATCATTGAATTTTTTATTTGTATTTTTTTTTTTTAAGCATTGCTTTTCTAGACCTTCAAGATAAAACATTTCAGCATCAGGCCACAACTACAGTTAGAACTGGAGGGAGAACCAAAAGATCTGGCAAAAGTTGAAGGAGAGAGTCACTGTCTCAGGCCTTCTCAAGGGGAAAAAAAATAGCTGAAAGCAGAAAGACACAAAGCTTAACTTCTGAAACACAAGTCTGAAAAGTCTCTAAAAAGAAAGAGTCTATGGAACTAAAGATCAAAACCTCCTGCTGTCTTACAAAGAACAAATCAATACCCCAAGAAAACCCTGTCTCAACACAGGAGAACAAATTTCAGAAAGACTATTACAATCTCCTTTCAATTACAACCAACATAGACCATAACCTTAAAGTTAAATACATGGGCATTTTTCCAATAACTCAGAAGATTCAGCAGTTTTCATTGAATCAACAATCTTAAATCAGTCTTGTTTGTCAAAAATCATATACACAAAGATCGTTAAGGTCATGTGAACTTGGAAATCATTTAGATCTGTTTATTTAACTTATGAGTACTCATTTACTTATAAGCCAATTTGGTATCATTCAAGACACAACACATACATACATATAAACACATTTAAAAATACATACATGCATAAAACCAAAAATACAATAGCTTTTCCCTTAGACATTCTAGCCATGAAATAGCAAAAAACCTGCAATTTTTAAAAGGATAGCTAAATCCAAATTATCTCTCTGACAAAATTGGAACCTCTTCATATGACTAAATTCTGTTTGCCCCAACAGGTAATCTAATAAGGGCTATAGACAAAATTTGCGTAAAGCAGTTTCCATGGCAGTTTGGCTTTTAAAAATCTCTTTTATCTCTTTTTTTTTTCCTTTTGTCATAAGTGAGTACCCAAATTGCTTCTAAGAAGACAGTATCTGTTCCAAGGGGCTGTCAGATGGGATAGGCTTGTTATTTCCCATATTAAAACAAAAGATAAAGACAAGACAGGTACAGTCAGCAAAACCAAAGGGTATCCCAAAAGCGCAAATGAGTTACCACCTTCTCTTGCATCTGCAAATGGCTATTAAAAGTCCAAATGAGAAGGAATTAACCTCTCCTGTTATGACCTGGTCTGACTTATCCACAAGCACGTCCCCTCCCAAAGACAAAGCAGAAACCAAAGGATATCCCAAAAGTACAAATGAGTTTCAACCATCTTCTCTGGTGCCTGCAAGCAGCTATTAAAAGACCAGATAAGAAGGGGTTAAACTGCCAGTTTACAATCTGGTCAGATTACCCATGAACATGTCCTCTCCCAATCTCTATTTTCTCCCAGCAAATCACAGAGGGATGTTGGTCATGGTTGACAGGGACATACCTCTGAGAGTCCCCTGAGTGAAAAGGGCTCTGGCAGCTGCAGGGAGTTTCTGTGAGACAGCCCCACCAAAACTGATCCACTGCAAGCAGCAATGTCCCACCAGAGTTGCCAAATTTGTTTCTGGATAAACTAATCCAGCTGCTTCACTCATGGTCAATCAAAGACAAGAGGCAGAAACTGGGAGAAAAGTGAGTTTATTTCTGCAGCCAGTTTACAGGGAAACAGACAGTATCATTACCAAAATCTGCTCAAAGGCAATATAGCTTATTCAGAATTTATACTCTATAGCTTCTCACTCTCCCCTCAGGTTAAATTAACAAGAACATGACTCAAGATTTCCTAATCTTCCTTCACTCACCTATGAAGCTGAATTAGCAAGGCCTATGGTTAGTATTGACATGACCCTAATCATGCTGATGGTTCCTTAATGGGAGATGGGAAGTTACAACGATCAAAGATGCTATCTTAGTACATTTATATAGACAACTTTGAATCAAACATGAGAAATGTAAGAAGTCTCTGTTTCCAGAGCCTTGGCCTATAACACTTGACCACAGGAAGTACACAATCTCATGGTAGATGCAAGAATATGTGAAGTGCTCTGACGGAGCTGTACACATGAGTCCCTGGGAACATAAGAAAGCAGGCAACTCAATGTGAGTTAGGGGAATGACCAGGACAGGGAAATTCTATAATAAACTATAGAATTTTTTTCTAAAAAACCTGTGAGAAGTTGTGGTAATACTGCTGCTTAGAACGACAGCTGCTGACCTTAACTTCCTAGATCAGTCCATGGTAATCTGAGTTCTCAAATAATCACTAACTGAATTCTGTGTGGCTGCTAGACATTCCCTAGGTGTTAGACATTTAGTTTCTTATAGCTTTCTTTTTTTTTTTTTGGAGTTGGAGTCTCACTCTGTCACCCAGAATGGAGTGCAGTGGCACGCTCATGGCCACCACAGCCTCGATCTGTTGGGCTCAGGCAATTCTTCTGCCTTAGTCTTCCAAGTAGCTGGAACTACAGTCACTTGCCACCATGCTTGGCTAATTTTTTGATTTATTGTAGAGATGAGGTCTCACCAAGTTGCCCAGGCTGGTCTTGAACCCGTGGGCTCAGGTAATTTTCTCACCTTGGCCTCCCAATGCTGGGATTATAGGTGTGAGCCACCATGCCCAGCCTTCTTATAGCTTTTAAGTGGAATATTAATGAATCCTATTATAAAAAATGAATATAATTTCTGGCCAAAGCTATTCAGAGGTAATTAGTAGAACAGGCAACTCATCCCTCTGAAAAATCACTGCCAAATCCAGGACTACATGGAAAAAGATCTCTGAACTTCTAAATAGCTACTGTGAGGCTTTATCTTAAAACTGTGAAATGTGTCTTACCCATTTTCATACAACAAAAACTACAGATCCCAGCTACTTGGAAGGCTTAGGCAGAGGAATCACTTGTGCCCAGCATGTTGAGGCTGCGGTAGCCATGACTGTGCCACAGCACTTCAGCCTGGGTGACAGTGAGACTCCAACTCAAAACAAAAATAAAAACAAAAAACATGGCAGATCTTCAAATACCAGTTTTGCAAAATGTACAACATCAGCAAACTAAAATAATCTAAATTTTAAGAAATGTTTGGAAATATTTTATTCTTAAAGTAATGTCTTAACTATTTGGAAAATCACATGGAATCGGTCATTTCCTGACAACTTTAGAAAAATTAAATTATTGTATATTCAATAACAATTGAAAACAATAGCAATATTTTTATTAATTCTAGCATTTTTGTCTGTCATATTTTTTATCTATTTCTTTGGGGACTGGAAATGGTTTTTTATATAGCAAAAGACATGCAAGGTTTTAAAATTGAAGTAATTTTAGACACCCGACACTAGATTATTTTATGCCTCAGCCACACCTTCCTTTAAAATTTTCATCATAGATATGTTGGCAGACAATTCTGGCATTTCTGCAGCTCTTCTGGGCAAAAGACACTGACAGCTTTGTTCAAAGATGTTCATGAAACTTCTCCAAAGCAAGAACCGGATTGGCTTGTTCTTAGGGTAATACAGCTAAAGTCTCTCTTTCTGGAGACATTTCAGGATACTGAAGATAATGTCTGTTTCTAAAAGGGAAGAGAGGCAGGTTTGCCATCAGCCCTGATCCAAGATCAGGATCGCTCATGTGTACAGTATTCACCTAGGTCCATGTGACTTGGAACCAATGAGAATATGAACTTTGTGCTACCTGCTCTTCAATGAGTAACAAATGATCCAAACCCTTTCAGGCTTGCTGTCTTTTCAGCTGAATATATGGAAGTGTGGCCAGCTAAACAGTCACTGCTACTCAGGGACCACTTGACGCTTGACAGATTAAACTACTATTAGTTTGACCAGTTTCAAATGATTTTAGACTGATCTTCTTGCTTTCACTCTTTCCTCCTTACAGTTTATTCTCCACACAGCACCCAAAATGAATATTAATTTCTGATCACGACATCTCTCCTGCTTAGAAACCTTCAGTGGCTTCTGAATGCTGTAAATTAAAATCCAACTTTAAAGAGCCGGGGACTATGGTTCACACCTGTAATCCGAGCACTTTGGGAGGCAGAGGTGAGAGGATTCTGAATCCAGGGATTCGAGACCAGCCTGGGCAACTTGGCAAGACCTAGTCTTTACAATAAATCAAAAAATTAGCAGTGGTTAATTTTAACCACAACACATGCCTGTGGTTCCAACTACTGGATGGCTGAAGTGGAAGGATCACCTGAGCCCAGCAGGTCGAGACCATGGGGGCCATGAGAGTGCCACTGCACTCCAGTGTGGGTGACAGAATAAGATTCCTACCCCCCCCAAAAAATAAAGAAATTCAACTTTTTAAATGATTTACAATGTGTATAATATAGCCCCCACCTTTTCTTAAGATCTTATCTCATAAAACAATTTTTAAATCACAGAACTGAATCTTGTTGTCTTCCTTTTAGTTTCTCAAACTAGCTCAATGCTTTTTTGGTCTTCCCTCAGACTATGTAGTCTGCTTTTCATTACTTTGGCCTCTGGTCAAATAGCATCGTTTTGTAAAAACTTTCAGTTCTCACGCTTTGTAAAGCACTTCTTCCACAAGATACTTTCTATAGCATCACCCAGATAATTTATTTAAATCCTCTTTATTTATTGTTTGACCTAGTTATTATCTCTCTATTCCCTACTGGATGTTAACTCCTTGAGTTGAACTATCTTTACTGTCTGTTTTGTTCATCACTCACTTTTCAGGGCCTGTCACATATTAAACAGTCAATAAGATTAGCAATTATCATTGCTATGTTAAAACAAATATCTATTGATTGCTCAGAATGTTCTGGTTGCTTTAGAAATATTATTTTACTCACTCTTAACAACAAATGTATGAGATAGAAGTATTTTGACACACATGGTTATATGGATCCATATATCCATACCATGTATATCTATACCTATATCCATATATAATTTTTTGATAGAGGAGCTGAGTTTTTTTCAGTGTTATATTCACTAATAAGTTATGATGAAATGGAGCCAGGGTTCAAGTCACAAGATTCCTTAGCCAAAGCTCATCAATCTACTCCTAGTTGTCTCCTGGAAAGTTCTTTATTCTATAATGGTTATTTCTATATCAATTTAAAATTAAAATAATACTGTACTTGATAGAATTTTGGTAACTAATATACTATTAACATTAGGATAAATTATATCTGATATGTATGTGTGTGTATATATATATATGTGTATATATATACATATATAAATGCAAAATACTACTAAAAATTCTAATCCTTTGAGTAATTTATAGTATTTATGCTAGGAGTAAAAGTTGGAATTCAGGGAAATAAAAAATATTCAGCAATTCTGATATGCATATGCTTTTATTAGATTTATACTTAAGGGATTATTAGAGAAACATAAAACTTTTATTCAAATTAGAAAGATGCTCAGGAATTATTTTTTGAGAGGGAAAATTTGCATCATGAAAGGCATAAAATTACTATATATAAATATTTTATTATAAGTATTATAAATACTTTAGAGAATTAGGCAATGATTCCTGCTTTTCATGGAGCACTTGGGACAATTAAATTTGAATAATAACAATTATATTTCATTATGTTCTTGTCAGTGTCTTGAATAATAGTCTATGACAACATTTGCTCTCAAGTCTTTGAGAGTAATAACTAAAAATAATAGTACCAACAGAAGTATAACATATTTGATGAATATGTATTGAGCCCAAACTTATTTTCCAAAGTTCATGCTAGCTGTTTATTTCATAAACAAAAGATCAAAATAAAATTATTTTTATCAAAATAAAATTATTGCCAGGCACAGTGGTTCAAGCCTGTAATCCCAGCATTTTGGGAGGGCAAGGTGAGAGGATTGCCTGAGCTCAGGGGTTTGAGACCAGTCTGGGCAACTTGGTGAGACCTCACCTCTACAATAAATCAAAAAATTAGCCAGGTATGGTGGCATGTACCTGTAGTTCCAGCTATTTGGAAGGCTGAGGCAAAAGGATCCCCCGAGCCTAGCAGGTTGAGGCTGCGGTGGCTGTGAGTGTGCCACTGTACTCCAGCCTGGGCAACAGAGTGAGACTCCAACTCAAAAAAAAAAGAAAAGAAAATGACCATCAACAATCCTTGGGCTTCTCTGCATCTTCTATTTACACCTATTATGTAACCTCTCTGAGCCTCAGTAACAGGAGTACACAACTGTGCCAATCTCAGTCAATAAGAGTTGGACCGATAACTGAATTGTGATAATGCTTTTAAAGATGCCTTGTAAAACAGAGCATGTCATGCAAATGTAAGGTTTTATAGCCAACCTGACTTCACCACACTCTAGCCATTCTATTTATTGTGCAATTTGAATTAGAAACAACATATTAAATTGTTATTTTAGACTTTAATTTTGCCGCTATTGCTTTGACAATTATGCTTTATTTTGTTACTGATGACTAGGTTGCAGAAAACTATGTTTAAACCAAAGGGCCTTACATTAAGATCCAATGAAGAAGTGTCTATGAAATTCTGGGAGAAGCAACATATTAAATAAGAAATCTAAATGTAACTTCATTCTGGTCCTATTAATTTATCTGAGTTGAACAATGGAAGTAATTTTTTTTTTTTGAGTTGGAGTCTCACTCAGTCGCCCAGACTGGAGTGCAGTGGTTGCTCCCGCCCACCGCAGCCTTGACCAGCTGGGTTCCGGCGATCTTTCCACCTCAGACTTCGAAGTAGCTGGAACTACAAGAGCGCGCTACCATGCCCGGCTAATTTTTGATTTATTGTAGAGATGAGGTCTCGCCAAGTTGCCCAGGCCGGTCTCGAACCCGCGGGCTCAGGCAATTCATTCACCTCGGCCTCCCAAAGCGCGGTATTACAGGCTGAGCCACCAAGCCCAGCTGGAAGAAAAAGTCAGGCCAGAGGAAAAAGATGTGAATGGTTTGGTCTGCATAAAAACCTGCGAAAAAAGAGTTGATTAAGACAATACATAATGTTCTTGCTGACTGTTCTAGGAAGTAGTTCTGAAATACAAATTTTGCCATCACCAACCCGTGACTGGCAAACCTTTAAAGAGAAATGATCAGTCAAGACATCTTAATTCAATACAACTATCCATTAAAATATCAAAATAAAGCACTAGTTTTGAGCCAGCATTCACCAAGTTAAAATCAATGTGAAAATGATTGTATGTCCCACACAAAGATTGTGGTGCTTCACTTAGTAGTTATATTTGTGACTGCATTGCAAATAATATATCAACACACACACACACACACACACACACACACACACACACACACACACACATACACACACTGTTCTTTGAGTTTGGTACTATAAGTCAACCTGTCAGTCTACTCACTTGGCAGAATATAAGTTTTGAAATCTGTGCAAACTGAAGATAAATCCTGAACTTTGTGACAAATAAGACTTCCTTGAGCAACATACTAAAGTATGTAATGTGTAAAGAATGAGGAGAAAATAATATAAAATAGATACACATAATAACATAGAGTACATCTGTCATTTTTGCTCTCATTTCAAGCAGTTAAATTTTTTTCCAGAGACTTTTGAACAATTCTAAATGCATATATAAGCTGTATGCTCATCAAAGATCTAAATAGCACAATAATAAAAAATAATCTGTTATTGTGAAAAAATGAGTTATAGGTTTTTTAAATGATTATGGATGGATGTTGCACTTGTAACCACTCAATTTAGTCCCTGTTTAGCGCTACCTCACACATCACAATGGCTCATCCTCCTCAACAACTCAAGGCTAGTTAAGCGCAGTAAATAAGTAAGTGCAGTAAGTTAAGTGCAGTAAAGGAAACTTGAGTTTCCTTTAGGATGCAATGGTCCCACTCTTGTTTTCACTGGACCTATTTATATAATTATTATTGCAGTGATTAATTGTCCCACTTCCTTTTTATTCTGTTAAGAAATGTTTGCCCAGCTGTTCAAATATTTTATCAGTTGTAACTAGAACATAAATTACTTTCTTTTTCAAATTAAACTAGCAATTATTTTGATAAGCTAATTTAAATATCCTAATGTGCTCAACTATTTGCCATTTGACAAGTGGGAGCAGATAAAACAATGCCTAAGGAATAGCCTTTGAGCTTCTCCACAGTCTCTGAGCTTCTCCACAACTTTGTATTAGAGATGAGCCTGAAAAGAAACGTGAAATGATTTCTGCCTTCCTGCAGACATAGGCAAGATAATTTTGAGCTCCTCTATACCTACACATAGATAGGAGTCTGGAATCTCTAAATGGGGCAGAGAATGCATTTGGATTCTCGCAGAGATATTGTTATTTGCACTCTGACTCAACCAGTCTGTGAAACCACATGTCAATTTCATGTTTATTTGGAAAGTCATACAACTTCTGAGTGCACATAGCCATGATATTTTACCAGGTTCCCCTCCCTACACAGTGTCCCCAGGTATCTTTCTGGAGACGGGGGGGGGGAACCCCTTATCAACAAGGGTGACTGAACGATGCATATTTGTATACCTAACCCTTAACTGTACCCCACAACTTTAAAATAAAAAATATGTTTAATAATAAAAAAAAAAGAAATCACTGAGAAAACTAAATATGACCCAAAATGTCCCCTGGTTGTCACTTGCCAACATAGCCAGCCTCCTGCCTGCAGCCACTTGATTCACTCGAATCTGTCTGCCAGGGACCTGCTTTTGTCAAGCTATAGCTCTCTTTTCTACATAACTTTTCCACAATTCTCATTTAATGTCACCCATTCCTGCTTGTGAAAGGAGAAAGGAAGAAGCCAGTTAGGCAGTTAGTTAGAGCGGGTCTTCAGGTAGATTTCATTTTACCTGGAGAAACTGCTACAAGCTGCAAGTTCTGGACAAAAGTCACACCCATTACCTTTTCTGCTTTTTCTCTCTTTTTCATGTACCTTTTCGTAACTGGACCTTTTCCAATCCTCTCCCCATAGACCTTTACCCTATCATGTCACCTTTTTGTCCTAACTACTGACCGATTAGGTTAGTGAATTTTCAGTCCCTACTACCAACGAATCGCTTGCTGCGAGTACTATGTAAATAAACCCCTGGCTCAGCCTCAGTGGCTTTTTTTTTTTTTCGTTACAGGCAACCTTGGGTGGGGGGGAAGGAGCAGTCCACTTGGGACCCCTCTCAGACCCCCATCGCTGTGAGAGCTGCTGGCACTTGCACGCCCTTTCTATGTCCTTGATTCTGAATCCTCTTATCTTGAGAAAAGAACCTGGAATTCGTCTGGATTCATCCAGACAGGGGAACTGTAACCTTTCCTGACTGGGAAGGGAATTCTCCAAGGAAGAGATTAGAGCTGTAACACTCCTCAGGGCTCTGCGACTGTTGGGCACCCCCGAGTTCCAGGGTGCCTTATGGTCCTGGGTCACCACGTGGGTCTCAGGGGCCATTGTGTCCTTGGACTCATCCTTGAACCCACGTGGGTCCCAGGCTGGCAGTGCAGCCCCAGTGTGACTGCAACACTTGCAGTTCTATTATCTAGTTCTCTAGTTTTCCATTCTGTAGTACATGGCTTTCCATACTCTCTTTCCTTCCTTTACTACTAACTGATAACTTGGACTCATTTGATGGCAACACTCTCATTTCTCCTAGGAGTCTATAGACATATCTTCATCTATAACTAGGTTCTTCCTTCTTATTACAACAAAGTATACGTTATTCCATTCAAAGACCGATGCTCCACATATGTTCAGGATCTCATTTCTTTTACACTTGTTCATAATGTCCCTTTTTCTCTCAATCCGACTGCTATTCCTTCGAAAGTGTGTCTTTTTTTAGTCTGGATGTTTTTAGAATTTTCTGTGTCTTTTCCGCCTCAGTTTATTTGTGAGGTATTTATGTGTAGAATTTCTTAATTCATCTGGGTTTGGATGTTTTGGCTATTTGAATTTGTGAATCAAAGTGTTCATCAGTTCTGGAAAACTCTCAGCAACTATTTTTTAAATGTTGCTTCATTCTGGTCTCTCTTCTCTCCTTCTGGGATCCTGAGTCAACTTTTGTTATCCTTTCTCACTATATCATCTATTTCACTCCTCTGTTCCTCTGTATATGCATTTTATTTTTAAAAAATTATTTGTAATTTATTTCTATAAGCTTTTTTTGGTTCCTTTCTAAGAATTTCACGTCACTTTACTTTCTTTTTTCCAGTGGATATCCTCAAGCCTAGTTGTTGCTTCTTTAAACATAGTTGATATAATTAGCCTGACACAGTGGCTCATGCCTGTAATCCCAGCATTTTGGGAGGCAGAGGTGAGAGGATTACCTGGGTCCAGGGGTTCGAGACTAGCCTGGGCTACATGGCAATACCTTGTCGCTACAATAAATAAAAAAATTAGCTGAGTCTGGTGGCCCGTGCCCATAGTTTCAGCTACTAAGAAGGCTGAAACGGAAGGATCTCCTGAGCCCAGCAGGTCAAGGCTGTGGTGGCAGTGAGCATATTACTGCATTCCAGCCTGGGCAACAGAGTGAGACTGACAAAACAAAACAAAACAAAACATTGCTGACATATTAGTTTTATGGTTTGAATCTAACAATTATACTATCTTATGCATGTGAAGAGCTGTTTCTGCTGCTGGTTTTATTGTTGTATTTGCTGAGATCGCAAACATTTTTCACTTCTGAGACCTATTTGCATTTTAGATTTTTCCAGTACTGTACCTTAAAAATTATTTAAAGAAATCATTTGAAGCCTACAATGTGGTAAATAAGACACTTCCTTCATTTGCTTCTGCCAGGTATGTAAGGTCATGATCAGTTTAGGACTACCTTCAACTAAGGCCGCTCATTTTCTGAACAGGAGACTTTTACCGGACTGTATTTATCTGTTTTCTCTTCCATACATGCTTACTGTAATTTTTAAGGTAATCATATTTCTAATTCTTCTTCATAAATCTACATACTCTAAATGGTTGTCCCGAGCCACTTGTGGATTTATTTAGATATGACTTTAAGTGACCTACTTAATATAGCAATGCTTACATTGTATTACTAAGCCATACAAAATAGTTGTTTAAAAAAAAAAACCGCCGGGCTCGGGGGGTGCTCAGCCTGTAATTCCAGCACTTTGGGAGGCCAAGACAAGTGAATTGCCTGAGCCCATGGGTTCAAGATTCACCCGGGCAACTTGGTGAGACCTCGTCTCTACAATAAATCAAAAATTAGCCAGGCTTGATAGCGCGTGCCTGTGGTTCTAGCTACTTGGAAGGTTGAGGTGGAAGGATAGCCGGAGGCCAGAAGGTCGAGGCTGTGGTGGCCGGGAGCATGCCACTGCACTCCAGTCTGGACGACAGAGTGAGACTCCAACTAAAAAAAAAAAAGAACTAAAGGTGAAACTATTTTTGTCTAATTCAAATAATACATAGTTCCATTAAAGAAGAGACCAATTCTAATGCAATACTTAAAAATTAAACAATAAACCAATACCCTAATGACAATGCAGATCCTGATAAACGTACTTGGTTTTTTAAAATTCATTTATCAAATCTAAACAACCATCTGTTTGCATTTTTAGTCTTAGAAAAAAAGAATAGAAGATGATCATATCATAAAAGCACTGGAACTGGAAATGTTGCCTACTGTTCTCAGGCAAATACCTCCTGTTAGTGTGTTATAATCCTACTTTCAATTATAAGTTTAAAAATCAGAGTGAAAAGTTAAGCACTAATACTAAAAGATATTATACTTTTAAACAATTTCTATCCTTGACACAATTTAACAAGTGGAGAGTAACCTGTTTTATTATGCTTTCCACTTTAGGTTATAGCTTCTAAAGGAGAGTCCTGGAGTGTGGATAGATGGGAGGAAAAAAAGGATGCTGTCTTTACAAGAATGGGAAGCAAATTAGTGAGGATGTCTGATCCATGGGGATGCATCAGGAATCATTATTAAATCTGTCACATCTGTCCATTCCCATTTGGATTTTGGTCCCATTGTATTTTTGTAAAGAAGAGGAAGACTTCAAGACAAGATTTGACCAGAATTAAGGAAACTAAGTTGACTGCATTCAGCCTGTAAATGTCTAGGCAATAGTACAAATACAGAAGAGTATCCTAAGGTCTTGTTGTTCAAATAGTGGTCCACCATGTCTGATAGAACTTATTGGAAATGGAGATTCTTGGGCTCCACCCTAGATCTACTGATTTACAATCCAAAATTTCACAAGAAGCGCCAGTTGAGTCATACCCAAAACAAAGTTTTAGAAGCACTAGTCTAAGGAAATTTAATACTATCTACTGAAGCATGTAATGTAGATGCGATATTAATAATATTATCTTAATTCAAATAGCATAAAACATCTCAGTTACCTTAATCCTATGGTCATTTAATAAAAGTTACAAAAAGTACAGATAGAGAAGATATTTAAATGCTTTTGATATATATACTAAGGACATTTTGATTGGTGGGACTATTAATCTGATAAAATAAAAAGATATAGGAAATGTTTACAAGGCAGGCATGTGTGCAAAAGGGAAGAAAGGATAAATAACTATTAACAGGCCGAGTACGGTGGCTCAAGTCTGTAATCCCAGCACTTTGGAAGGTGGAGGAGAAAGGATTGCCTGAGCCCATGGCTTTGAGACCAGCCTGGGCAACACAGCAAGCCCTCACCTCTACAATAAATCAAAAAATTAGCCTGGCATGGTGGCACACCCCTGTAGTTCCAGCTACTTGGAAGGCCGAGGCAGAAGGATCAGCTGAGCCCAGCAGGTCAAGGCTGCGGTGACTGTGAGTATGCCACTGCACTCCACCTTGGGTGACAGAGTGAGACTCCAACTCAAAAAACAAACAAACAAAAAAAACTATTAACAAATTCTGATCTTCGAAATTCTGTTGCACTTTTAAAAAGTTACATAAGAATTCCTTGCTCTGCTAATTCTCTTCCAAGGAATTTTTTCATAAAAAAAAGATCCAAAGAAAGAAATGTTATACATCACAGTATTTTTTTTTACATTTAGAGACAAATTAAGTTAAAAAATGAAGTATAAGATGTTGTTAATATGAACACAAAATTAGAAATGTAGAAACAGGAAATACTCATGACTTGATATCAAGAGAAAAATAATCAGACTTCAAATCTTGTTATTATTATACTTATGTACAATGCATTTATATGAATGAGGACTAGAAGGGCATTTAGAAAAATCTAATATGATTTGTTAGTGTCATGAGGTGATAGTATTATTTTTCCACTTATAAAATATGCAAGATAGCTTACTTCTGAAAAGACAAAGTGAAAACATCTGAAAATCTACTGTTTAAAAGTAATGAAGCCGGGCTTGGTGGCTCAGCCTGTAATCCTGCGCCTTTGGGAGGCTGAGGTGAGTGGATTGCCTGAGCCCGCAGGTTTGAGCTCCACCTGGGCAGCAAGACCTCATCTCTACAATAAATCAAAAAATCAGCTGGGCATGGTAGCGCATGCCTGTAGTTCCGGCTACTCGGAAGGCTGAGGCGGAAGGATCACCAGAGCCCAGCAGGTTGAGGCTGCAGTGGCCAGGAGTGGCCACTGCACTCCAGTCTGGGCGACAGAGTGAGACTCCAACTCAAAAAAATAAATAAATAAATAATAAAAAAATAAAAAAAATAAAAGTAACGAGAAACTAGTCTCGGTGGCTCAACCTGTAATCCCAGCACTTTGGGAGGCTGAGGTGAGTGGATTGCCTGAGCCCACGGGTTCAAGACTTGCCTGGGCAACTTGGCGAGACCTCATCTCTACAATAAATCAAAAAGTAGCCGGGCGTGGTAGCGTGCACCTGTAGTTCCAGCTATTTGGAAGGCTGAGGCGGGAGGATCACCAGACCCCAGCAGGTTGAGGCTGCGGTGGCCAGGAGCGGCCACTGCACTCCAGTCTGGGTGACAGAGTGAGACTCCAACTCAAAAAAAAAAGTAACGAGAGTGTGAGGTCCAGAGGGAAGCAGCACCCACCTTCCCCCATCTGCCCCTCCACCCACCGATCCCCTATGCGCCCCTCCACCCCAAACCTACATCCGCATACCTTGCTTGAAGCTTCCTGGAACCTGCCACCAGCTGCCAAGAAGGGCCAGTCGTGACGCTTCCAGCCCACGCTGGATGCGACGCTTTGTCTCCCCGCTTCACTGCCACCCCCAACACCCTCCCAGATACAGCACCCTTAAAAACCCAAGCCCACCCCTCATTGGGCGCGACTCTCCTGGCCCATCTTCCAGGACCATGGGAACTCGCCCGGGAGTTTCTCCTCCAATAAACACTTGGTTTGTACCAGCCCTTTGTCCTGTGCCTCTTTTGGTATCTCCAAACGTTACTTCTTGGTGCCGAAACCCAGGAAGTGACCGAGCCACACAGGCCTCACCTCCCGGCTCAGGGGCCTCCCACCCGGACGCCTCCAGCCTGAACTGCAAATCTCCGACCCACTCCTCCACTCAGACTTTTGTGAGGTGAGTTCCCCCTGTGTCGGTCTCTCTTTCCCCCTCCAGGCTTCCCTATCAGAAGTCGCAGCTGTGCTAGGGAAAGCCCTCCGTTCCAGTCAGCGATAAATCCTGGGGACGTCCTGTTTATCCTGACCTTCACTCTGTCTGGCTGGTATTTGCCTGAATCAGGATGCCTTTTCAGACTCAGACAGGACCTGAAAATTTAAATTGACATGGGTAACCAACCCTCCAAATCTAATTCTAAAACGCCTCTGGGCTGTCTTCTCAGTAATCTCGACAAATTAGGATTAAACCAGGACATTCAATGCAAACACCTAATCCATTTCTGTACTGTGGCCTGGCCTCAGTATAGCCTGGATAATGGGTCCGAATGGCCACCCCAGGGAACTTTTGATTTTAACATCCTCACTGACTTGAATAATCTCTGCAAATGTTCGGAGATTCCCTATGTTCAGGCCTTCTGGCTCCTGCACTCCCATCCTTCCCTGTGTCAGTATTGTTCCACGACCCAAATCTTGCTGGCAAAGGGAAGCCCCCTTCCCCCTCTGCCCCAGCCCCCCTACCCAAGTACAACAAGCCTCTCCCACCCGATCCAGAACCGTCCCCCCTCATAGATCTTCTGGAAGACTTAACTGTGCCAGTCCCTCGTCCTCCAAATCCTCCTTCTCCCCCTTCTGCCAACCCACCTCCATACAACCCGCCCTCTCTCTATCCCCATCTCCCTCCTTTGCCTTCCGAATCTCCCCTTACACCGCTCCCCCTCCCCTCTCTGGTCAGTGCACATACCCGTTCACATAGCGTGGACCACCCTTCCCACCCCCTTGCTCCTACGCCCATTTGTCCCCTCCAAGAGGCTGTTGGCCCAGATGGCATTGTGCGTGTACACATTCCTTTTTCTTTGACCGACTTATCTGCCATTAGAAAACGATTGGGGCCATTTTCTGCCAACCCTACTGCCTTTGCCAAAGAATTCCGTTACCTTACTCAGGCTTATGATCTAACATGGCATATTATTCATGTTATCTCTATTTCGACCCTCACTCTCGATGAACAGGATAGTATCATGGCCGCTGCTTGGGAGTACGCAGATAAAGTCCATCTAATGGACAACACGCAGCCAGTGGGGGCTGAGGCTGTCCCGGCAACAGACCCCAACTGGGACTACCAAGCCGATCACATAGGGCACAGATGTAGAAATCACATGATACGGTGCATTCAGGCAGGACTCGAGGCGGCATCTCAAAAGGTAGTGAATTATGATAAACTTAGGGAAATAACCCAAGGCCCAAAGGAAAACCCGGCTGTTTTTCTAAACCACTTCACTGAGGTTATGACTCTCCACACCAGCCTCAGTTCGAACAATCCTGCTGGGGCCACTGTTCTTGCTACCCATTTCATTACCCAATCCACCCCTGATATTTGCAGAAAGCTGAAGAAGGCAGAGGATGGCCCTCAAACCCTTGTCCATGACCTAGTAAACATGGCCTTTAAGGTTTTTAATGCCCTCGAGGAAGATGAAGAAACCGCTAGGCAGCAGCGCCTCCAGCAGGCCACTAAAGTGCAAGCCTGCACCCTGGTTGCAGCCCTGTGGCCAATGCAACAGGGTACGGGCGTCTCTCAGCATCCAGAGATGGGTAACAAAGCTCCCCCGGGAGCCTGTTTCAAGTGTGGCCAGGAGGGCCACTGGGCCAAGCAGTGCCCTAACCTGCCTCCACTGAGTAAACCATGTCTTATCTGCAAGCAAAAGGGTCATTGGAAGTCAGATTGCACTTGGCCTGGTCAGACCCCGGTGCCTACACACAGGGTTGTGGCTGAGCCACCTGCTCTGCTCCATGAGTTATTCAGACTGGCGGAAAGCTGAGGATGCCGGGACTCGAGAACCCCAATTACCCTCGCTGAGCCCAGGGCCTTGCTCCAGGTAGCAGGTAAGTCAATCTTGTTCCTCGTGGACATGGGGGCTACCTATTCGGTTCTGCCTTCCTTTTTGGGGCCTCTATCCTCTTCCCAGGTCTCTGTCGTGGGTATCAACGGCCAACCTTCTGCCCCTCTCCAAACTTCACCCCTGCCTTGTTCTCTCAGTGATTGGATGTTCAGTCATTCTTTCCTTATTGTCCCATCCTGCCCCATCCCATTGCTGGGCAGGGATATCCTTTCAAAACTGGGGGTCACTTTGACACTGCCGGTTCGATCGGTGGCCCCACTCCTTGCCAATATTGCTCTAGTTTCTGTCTTTCCCAATTCACACCTGCCATTTCCCCTCCCATCCCACCTAGTCAACCCCAATGTGTGGAACATTTCCACCCCAGTCATAGCCCAACACCACACCCTGGTTTGCATAGTTTTGAGAAACCCCTCTCACTTCCCTTCTAGACCCTAGTTCCCCATCTCAGCCACACACTGTAAGGACCTTAAACCCATCATCACTCGCTTGCTTTCTCAGGGCCTCCTCATACTTGTTAACTCTCCACATAACACCCCCATCCTTCCGGTCTGCAAACCCTCTGGAGACTACTGCTTGGTCTAGGACCTCTGTCTCATTAATGAGGCAGTGGTCCCTCTCCACACAGTGGTTCCTAATCCCTACACTCTTTTATCTTGAATACCACCTCAGACAACACATTTCACTGTCATCGACCTCAAGGATGCTTTCTTTACTATCCCCCTACACCCAGACTCTTATCCCCTTTTTGCTCTCACCTGGGAGGACCCGGACATGGAACAGGCACAACAACTTATGTGGACGGTCTTGCCACAGGGTTTCCGGGACAGCCCCCATGTCTTTGGTCAGGTTCTGGCAGCTGACCTAGCTAATTGCCCTCTCCAACCTAGCCACCTCATCCAGTATGTGGATGATCTTACTTTGCAGCCCATCTGAGGAGCTGTCACGCGCACACACACCCACCCTGCTCAATTTCCTGGCCTCTAGGGGATACCGGGTGTCCCCCCAGAACGCCCAGCTCACACAACCTGAAGTCGTCTACCTTAGCATCTGCCTTACTCCCACCACGAAGGCCTTGACAATGAACTGCCTCCATTCTATACGGCAGCTGACACCCCCTGAAAATGGTGCCCAAATCCTGTCCTTTTTGGGCTTTGTGGGGTACTTCAGGCAATGAATCCCTAACTTCGCCCTGTTAGCCAGACCTCTGTATGCGGCCACCAAGCAAACACCTATGGGGTCCCTCACCTCCTCTGCTAAGTTTTGCAAGGCGTTTGTTGCTCTCCATGACACCCTCCTGTCTTCACCGCCGCTGTGTCTCCCTATTCCCTCTCAGCCCTTCTGTTTGTTCACAGATGAGTGCCATAAAATAGCTGTGGGGGTCCTACCACACCCATTGAGTCCCTCCCACTGCCTGGTAGCCTACCTCTCCAAACAGCTCAATACCACTGTTCAGGGGTGGCAACCCTGCCTATGGGCACTAGTGGCGGCTGCTGTTCTAACCAAGGAGGCTTTAAAACTCTCCTTACATCACCATATCACTCTCTTCTCCCCTCACAGAGTCCACGAACTCTTGGGACATTGGGTGCTCTCTCTCCTAGGCCCCTCCAGTATACAGGAGTTCCATTTGTTGTTCCTGGACAACCCAGGGGTAACTCTGAAGCCTTCACCACCCCTTAACCCAGCATCCCTGCTCCCTCTCCCCTCCTCTGATGCAGGGCCTACCCACTCTTGCCAGGAGGTGGTGGAGACCCTAACTCCACCTAGGGACGGACTCTCAAATCACCCACTTCAGTCCCCAGACCTCACTCTGTTTGTAGATGGTAGTTCTGTCTGCACCCCACAAGGCCACCGGCGGGCGGCCTATGCTGTAGTCTCTGCTGACTCTGTTCTCCAGGCCCAGCCCCTTCCTCTGGGCATCACTTCCCAAAAAGTGGAGCTTGTTGCTCTTACACAGGCTCTTGAACTATCTAAAGGGCAGCAGGTAACCATCTACACCAACTCGTGATATGCCTTCCTCATCGCTCATTCCCATGCCGCCATTTGGAAGGAAAGAGGATATCTCACCACCAAGGGCACACTCATTACCAATGCCAAACTAATTTCTAAACTACTGCAGGCCCTGCAGAGCCCATGGGAAGTCGCCATTGTCCACTGTCAAGGCCATCAAACCTCACAAAATCCAGTGGCAAAGGGCAACGCTTGGGCAGACTCTGTTGCAAAGGGGCTAACCCAGGTCATGCCTCCATCCACCCTCCTCTTCCTTTCTCCCTTCCTGCAACCCCAGTACCTCCCCGAGGAATGGCAGTCCCTAGTAGACAAGGGGGGGCATGTCACACAGCAGGGGATCATGCTTGGGAATCGTGTTGCACTATCACAAAACCAGGCCTTCCATATTTTGAAAGAAGTCCACCGCTGTCTGCACATCGGACCTGAGGCCATGTATAGATTTCTCTCTCCTATATTCCATCTAATGGGTTTTAAAAAGCTTATCTCTCAGGTTCATACCTCATGCTCAGTCTCCTCTGCCATCAATCTGCAGGGAGGATTGCACCCCCGTATTCCCACTCACCAGATGAGGGGCCACCTCCCAGTCGAAGACTGGCAAATTGACTTCACCCATATGCCTGTCCACAAACAATTTCAATATTTGCTCACTCTAGTGGATACCTTTTCAGGCTGGATCAAAGTCTTCCCCACTGCCAAGGAAATGGCTGATGTCGTGGCCACAGTCCTTCTGGAACACATCACCCCTAGGTTTGGCCTCCCAGCCAACATCCAGATGGACAACTAACCTGCCTTCACCGCCAAAGTTGTCCAGCAGGTGGCTGCTAGCCTGGGGGTTACCTGAAAACTCCACACCCCTTACCACCCACAGTCATCGGGTAAGGTAGAAAGGGCAAATGGCATTTTAAAAACACACCTCACCAAGCTCACCCTAGAAATAAAACTTGGCTGGCCTGCCCTCCTCCCACTCGCCCTCTCCAGAATAAGGGCAGCTCCAAGGGCTCCATCAGGTCTCAGCCCTTTAGAGCTGCTGTATGGCAGGCCCTTTTTAATCAATCATAACCTACCCTCTTCACCACCTCCACTTGCTTCCTACTTGCCTCACTTGTCTCTGCTTAGGCAGTTGCTAAGGGAGCACGCGGAATGAACCCTTCCCACGATCACTCCTGACAACCCATCAAATCCGGTTTGTACGTCCCCCCAACTGGGAAATTCAGTTCTACTCAAACAACTGTCCCCTCAAGCTCTAACCCCCTGGTGGGTTGGCCCATTCACGGTGGTCCTCACCACCCCCACAGCTGTCAAATTACTGGGACACTTCTCCTGGTATCATGTCTCTTGTCTCAAATTGGCCCCGGCCATGGGGGCCCCTTGGCAATGTCAACAGGTGGGACCTACCCGTCTTCGCCTCACTCTGGGTCCTGCTACTCACTCTAGTCCCGCTGCCTCTCTCACGCACACCACCAGATAATGACTACCGCTGGCAGTTTTACGTTGAAGAAACAATCCAGTCTTACGGTAAAGTCATCACTCAGGTTGTGGGCACCGGGCTGTGTCAGCCCGGGGGATGCCAGGCACCAGTTACCATCACCATCTCAGTGAGCCAAATAAACTCCATCAGTCAAACCCAGCCCCAGTCTTCTGCTTCCAATATAATCAGACGGATGCCAGGTGCAACTGGTGGCCTAACAAATACGGGGGGTGTCCATATGACTGGTGCAAAATGCACAGTATTTCGGCTCCCACATACGGGGAAAAAGCAATAACCCCTTACACCATCCCTAATCCCTGGCACCCCAGGTGGGCGCGGGGAGTCAATGGAGCTGTTTATAATTGGTACCAGAACTCCAAACCATCAGGTAAAATCCACATTTTTCGAACATACTCCCCTCTAACAAACTTCCCAGCCTTATTGCAGAAGCAGAAATTTCTTTGGCTAACTAACTCCCCCCCCCACCAAGTGCCAACCGCCCTTCTCCATTCTCTTGGCTCCGTTTAGTACAAGACGGTATCTCGTTACTCAACCATTCTCCAATTGGGAATTCCTGCATGAAAAAATTTCTCACATTGCAGTCTA
Source organism: Cephalopachus bancanus (assembly GCA_027257055.1). Lineage (NCBI taxonomy): Eukaryota > Metazoa > Chordata > Mammalia > Primates > Tarsiidae > Cephalopachus > Cephalopachus bancanus. Next base: position 541,179 of record JAPVLO010000686.1, read on the forward strand.
TCAGCTACTCCTGCACCCCTATCCATATGCCCCACTTTCCTCTGAGCCACCCCATCCCAGCCTCCCCTAAAACTACACCCCCTTTCAGCTTAAAGCAGCCAGATAGAGTCAGCACCCCTTATACCAAAGAGGTCGGATGTTAGGTCCAGAGGGAAGCAGCACCCACCTTCCCCCATCTGTTCCTCCACCCACTTATCCCCTATGCGCCCTTCCACCCCAAACCTGCATCCTCATACCTCACTTAAAGATTCCTGGAACCTGCCACCAGCTGCCGAGAAGGGCCAGATGTGATGCTTCCAGCCCACGTCAGATGTGACGCTTTGTCTCCCCACTTCACTGCCACCTCCAACACCCGCCCAGATACAGCACCCTTAAAAGCCCAAGCCCACCCGTCCTTGGGCACGCCTCCCCTGGCTTATCTTCCAGGACCACGGGACCTTGCCCGGGAGTTTCTCCCCGAATAAATGCCTGGTTTGTACCAGCCCTTTGTCCTGTGCCTCTTTCAGTATCTCCAAACGTTACAGAGAGCACTGGCAAAAACTGTCAAAATAACCTTTTTCAGAATTCTAGAAATTGACTAACCTCATGCAACAATCTGAGAAGCATTTATTTGAGAAAAACAATCAAATCTTAATATGAACGGTGAATTTTATGGCATTTAATATGCCCTTAATGTGTCTTTTTCCCCTGTTCCATGGTAGCCTTGAAAACTGAAAGGCTCACAACTACAATAGCTGTGAAAACTAGCAGTCTAGCAGGCCCTCAGAGAAGCAGACTGGTTTGGAGCACTCCACAGGCCCAATCCTCAAACAGCTGTCACTATGTGACCTATCTGGCTGCTTGCAGAAAAGTGCCATTCTCAAGGCTTATTTTTATTTGACCTAAATCAGAGATCCCTATGCATGAACAGCACTCTCTTCAGGACATTAGAAGAAAACACCATGTGATAATTGTTTGGAAAACAGAAATTAGAGGTTCATAGGGGCTATGAAGAAATCTGACATGCTCCTAGAAATTTAGAAGACCACATGCACACTTAGGGCTATGTGTATGACCAGGAAAGACAGAAGAAGCCCTCAGTTTCTTATCTCTGGCTGAACACAAGGCACTGTACAAGCTGGCAGTGAAATCTAAGAAGTTATGGATCACCTACAGGAGCATTATAGACATACCCCAACACACACACAGGCACACTCACACGCACATACACACACACAGCCCCTTGGCAAAAGATGGGAGCAAAGCATTTAAGGAAATCTCTATCCAACTAATACCTGACACAAAGCTAACAGAACAAAAACTTCAGTGGCCTCACATGACAAAGAACATGGACTTTGTTTAGGAAATTCTCTACAACAAGAAACAGCAAAAATAATAAATCCCAAAAGGGATCTATTATAAAGTTGGTACATTAAATTATTGAACTGTCCAGTTTTTTAAAAAATTAAGAGATGTCAGGTGCAGTCTCTCAAGCCCATACTCCCAGCACTTTGTGAAGTAAGAGTATTGCCTGAGCTCAGGGGTTTGAGACCAGTCTAGGAAACATGGTGAGACCTTGTTTCTACAACAAATAAAAAAAAATGAGCTGGGTGCATTAGCTTATGCCTGTAGCTCCGGTTAATTGGAAGGCTGAGATGGAAAAAGCATCTGAGCCCAGCAGGTTGAGGCTGCAGTAGCCGTGAGCATGCCACTGTACTCCAGCCTGGGTGACAGAGTGAGACTCCAACTCAAAAAAAAAAGAGAGAGAGTTCATGACCTGCCTGGGCAACTTGGTGAGACCTCATCTCTACAATAAATCAAAAATTAGCCAGGTGTGGGAGCACGCACCTGTAGTTCCAGCTACTTGGAAGGCTGAGGTGGAAGGATTGCCAGAGCCCAGCAGGGCAAGGCTGCGGTGGCTGGAAGTGGCCACTGCACTCCAGTCTGGGCGACAGAGTGAGACTCCAACTCAAAAAAAAAAAAAAAAGAGAGCGAGAGAGAGACATGCAAAGAATCAGGAAAGTGTGATCTATTCACAGAGAAAAAGCAGCCCATAGAAATCATCCCTGAGGAAGCAGACTTGGTCTTTCAAGATAAAGACTTTAAACCATCTGTTATAAATATGTTCACAGAATACAGGACAAGTCATAGAAAACGCATTTTAATATACTTTTTATCAGTAAAAAGTACAACTTTTTAACAAAAAAGCATTGACATGTTAGGGTTTATTTATTTATTAATTTATTATTTTATTTATTTATTTACTTATTTTGAGTCAGAGTCTCACTCTGTCACCTAGGCTGGAGTGCAGTGGCATAATCATGGCTCACCACTGCCTCAACATCCTGGGCTTAAGCAATCCACCTCAGCTTCCTGGGTGACTGAGACTACAGGTCCGAACAAACACGCCCAGCTAATTTTTTTTATTTCTTTTTTGTAGAGAGGAGTTCTCACTATGTTGTCCAGGTTGGTCTTGAACTCCTGGCCTCAAGCAAGCTTCTTGCCTTGGTCTCCCAAAGTGCTGGGTTTACAGATGTGAGCCACTGTGCCTTAAATTAAAATTTTAATTTAAACATGTTTAACATGCTAGACATGGTAAATAAAACCAGTAGAAAATAATATTCTTATTTCAGATAATTACAGCATATGCTTCTTATTTAATGGTCACTATTGTATTTTAGCAAACATTTAAAAAATACTGTTTTACCTACAAGGTCTTAAGTTCATCAACTGGATATTCTTTAAAAATGAAGACTTTTAGAAAAACAGTCTTTTCATTTATTAAAGAAGGAATCATCATAGGACAATGACATTTTAAACCATCGAAAACAAGAACAAAAGGAAACATTCAGAAAAAGATTTGCACAATATGAGCACTCCAAAAGAGAAACCCAAACTAAACAATAACTAAAACAGTTATTTGATCCACACCTGGTCAAAGTGTCTCACTAATTCCTCAGTGAGAAAGAATTTGAAATTGGTATCAGAAACTTATTCTTAAAAAGTAATTTAAAAATAAAAACTCAACAATGTAATGTCAATAGAAAAACTTTTTTTAAAATCATTTTTTATTATGATATTGTGGGGTACAGTTAAGGGTTAGGTATACAAATATGCTTTGTTCAGGCACCCTTGTTGATAAGAGGTCTCTCCCCGTCCCCAGACAGATTTTTCCTACCATTAATCCCATCTCCCTCCCCCCCATAGTTTCCCACCACTGTCAGTCATTTTCTTATCGTATTACACTGGATGTTCAAGGTCCACTATATGGGTGAGAACATGTGATACTCAGATCTTTGTTTCTGTGAGAGATCACTCAATATTATAGACTCTAGTTCTATCTAGGTTGCTGCAAAATTCATGATTTTATTCTTTTTTATGGCTGCATAGTACGCCATCGTGTATATGTACCACATTTTTTAATCCAGTCCTCTTTTGATGGACAGCATGGTTGATTCCAGGTTTTTGCTGTTGTGAACAATGCTGCGATAAACATACGTGTGCAGGTATCTTTTTGATAGAGTGATTTGAGTTCTTCAGGGTATATTCCCAGTAGGGAGATTGCGGGATCATATGGGAGGTCAATATTTAGAGCTTTTAGGAATCACCATACTGTTTTCCACAGAGGTTTTGTACTAGTTTGCACTCCCACCAACAGTGTAGGTATTCCCTTTTCGCCACACCCTCTCCAGCAACTGTTATTTTTTGAGTTATTGACAATTGCCATTCTGACTGGAGTTAGGTGGTATCTCAGTGTGGTTTTGATTTGCATCTCCCTGATGATTAGTGAGGTTGAACATTTTTCATGTGCCTGTTGGCTGCTCGGATGTCTTCCTTTGAGAAGTGTCTGTTTATATCTTTTGCCAATTTTATAATGGGGTTGTTTGTTTTTTTCTTTTCAGCACGTTTGAGTTCCTTGTAGATCCAAGATGTTAAGCCTTTGTCAGACCTGGAGTTGGCAAATACTTTTTCCCAGTCTGTAGGCTGTCTCCCTGCTCTCTTGATGGTTTCTTTGGCTTTGCAGAAACTTATCAGTTTAATGAGGTCCCACTTGTCTATCTTCTCTCTTATGGCTTATGGGTTTCAGGTTTTGTTCAGGAATTGGATGCCAGTTCCAAATTCCTGAGGGTATATCCTTCATTTTCTAAGGTTCTTACGGTTTGAGGTTTACATTTAGGTATCTGATCCATTGGAGTTAATTTTTGTGTATGGGGATAGACAGGGGTCCTGTTTCAGTCTTCTGCATGTGGTCAGCTATTTTTCCCCCACCATTTACTGAATAGGTTCTCTTCTCCCCAGTGGTAGGTGGTGGAGGCTTTGTCGAAGATGAGTTGGTTGAGAAATTGAGGTTTTGCTTTTGGAATCTCAATTCTTTTCAATTGATTTATATGCCTGTTCCCGTACCAATACCAAGTTGTTTTGATGATTGTAGCTTTATAGTAAAGTTTGAAGTCTGGTAAAGTGATACCACCTGTTTTTTTTTTTTTTTTTTTGCTGAGGATTGCTCTGGCTATTCTTGGTCGTTTATGTTTCCATATGAATTCCTGTGTTGTTTTTTCTAGATCTGAGAAGGATGTTGCTGGTAATTTGATGGGTATTGCATTAAATCTGTAGATTGCCTTAGGTAAGATGGACATCTTCACAATGTTGATTCTTCCAATCCATGAGCATGAGATATTTTTCCACTTGTTTGTGTCATCTTTGATTTCTTTGAGCAGTGTTTTGTATTTTCATTGTAAAGGCCTTCCACGTTTCTGGTTAGGAAGATGCCAAGGTATTTCTTTTTTTTTTTGTGGCTATTGTGAATGGAATTGTGCTTTTTATTTGGGTTTCTGTTTGTTTATTATTGGTGTAAAGAAATGCGATTGTCTTTTACACATTTATTTTATATCCTGAGACTTTCCCGAAGTCCTTTATCAGTGTAAGGAGATTTTTGACAGATACTCTTGGGTTTTCAAGGTACACAATCATGTCATCTGCAAAGAGAGATAGCTTGACTTCCTCTTTTCCTATTTGAATACCCCTGATTGCCTTCTCTTCTCTGATTGCTCTAGCCAGGACTTCTAATACTATATTGAACAGAGGGGTGAGAGTGGGCATCCTTGTCTTGTTCCAGTTTTGGGGGGAAATTCCAGTTTTTGTCCATTTAGGAGTATGCTGGCTGGGGGTTTCTTGTAGATGGCTTTTACTATTTTGAGGTATGTTCCCTGTATGCCTAGCTGTTCGAGGGTTTTTATCAAGAAGGGGCGCTGGATTTTATCAAAAGTTTTTTCTGCATCTAATGATAAAATCATATGGTTTTTGTTTTGCTATCTGTTGATGTATTTAATTACATTTATAGTTTTACGAATGTTGAACCAGCCTTGCATCTCAGGAATGAAGCCTACTTGGTCATGATGGATATTTTTGAGATGTGTTGTTGAATCCAGTTCATTAGAATCTTATTGAGAATTTTAGCATCTATGTTCATCAAAGATATTGGCCTGTAGTTCTCTTTCTTTGTTGGGTCTTTACCTGACTTGGGTATCAATGTGATGTTAACTTCGTAAAATGATTTGGGGAGAGTTCCGTCTTTCTCAATTGCCTGGAATACCTTCAGTAGGATTCGTATAAGCTCCTCCTTAAATGTCTTATAGAATTCTGCTGAAAAGCCACCTAGTCCAGGGTTTTTTTTTTTGTAGGTAGTTTTCTTATTATGTAGTCAATTTCCTTGATTGTTATTGGTCTATTTAGCATCTCAGTTTTCTTCTCGTTTCAACCTAGGCAGGTTGTGTGATGACAGAAAGTCCTCCATTTTCAAAAGGTTTTCAAGTTTGTTTCCATACAAGTGTACATAGTAGTCTCTAATGATCTTTTGTATTTCTTCAGGATCAGATGTGACTTCATCTTTTATGTTTCTGATTGTGTTTATTTGGGCTTTTTCTCTCTTTTTCTTGGTCAGTCTAGCTAGGGGACCATCGATCTTGTTTATCCTTTCAAAGAACCAGTTTTTTGTTTCATTGATTTTTTGTATTATCTTTTTGTCTTCTATGTCCTGGATTTGGGCTTTTTTTTGGTGATCTGGATTCTTCTGCTGAAATTAGGGTTTTTGTGGTCTTGCTTTTCTAGCTTTTTAGGTGACTTCTTAGGCTGTTAATTTGTGATCCTTCCATTTTCTTCATGTGCATTTGTAGGGAAATAAATTCCCCTCTTACTACAGCTTTCATGGTGTCCAGAGATTTTGGTAAGATGTTTCTTCATATTCATTTGTTTCCAGGTATCTTTTAATCTCTCTTTTGATTTCATCATTGACCCAGGAGTTGTTTAGCATCATGCTGTTTAGTGTCCATGTCTTTGTGGGTTTTGGGGGGACCTTGTTGGTGTTAATGATTATTTTTATTCCACTGTGGTCCGAGAAGGTGCATGGTAAAATATCACTCCTTCGAAATTTGCTTATGCTTGATTTATGGTCAAGTATGTGGTCAATCTTAGAGTACGTTCCAAGCGGTGATGAGTAGAATGTGTATTCTGTTGTCTTTGGATGGAGGGTTCTATAGGTATCAATTAAGTCCATTTGATCAAGAGTCACATTGAGGTTTTGGATCTCATTGCTGATTTTTTGTCCTGATGATCTGTCTAGGGTTGTGAGTGGGGTATTAATGTCTACAGCTATGATGGTATTGGAGTTGATATCTTTTTTAGTTTACCAAGGAGTTGCTCTATGAAAGTTGGTGCTCCCATGTTCAGTGCATATATGTTTAGGATGGATATTTCTTGTTGATGTATTGAACCCTTTTTTCATTATGTAGTGGCCTTCTGTAGCTTTTTAAATTTTTGATAGCTGAAAGGGTATTTTGTCTGAGATTAAGATCGTGACTCCTCCTTTCTTTTGTGTTCCATTCACCTGAAAAATTTTTGTCCCATCCTCTTACTTTGAGTCTGTGAGTGTCCTTTCTAGTGAGGTGAGTCTCTTGAAGGCAATAGATTGTTGCCTGGTGATATCCATTTTGCCATTTTATGTCTTTTCAGTGGTGCATTTAGTCCATTCACATTCAAACTAATTATTGAAATGTGAGAGTTGATCCCTATCATAATGTTCTTACACAGTTGTTATTCTTCTTGTTTGTGTGTTGTCTTTCTTTTGGTTTTAGAGTTGGATCGTTTGTGTTTTTAATCTTTTGCCTATACTCTTGTGAAGAACGTTGTTGTTCTTTTTTTCCCTTTTTTTCTGCATTCAATACTTTCTTAAGTGTTTCTTGTAGAGGTGGTCTTGTGGCAGTGTAAGTTCTTAGGGATTGAATATCTGGGAAAGATTTCAATTCTCCCTCACTGATGAAGCTTAGCTTGGCTGGGTCGGTTATTCTCGGTTGAAATTGTTTATCTTTTAGAACTTTGAAGATAGGTTCCAAGCTCTCGTAGCCTGGAGGGTTTCTGTAGATAAATGTGCTGCTATTCTAATTGGTCTTCCCTGGTATGTAGTCTGACCTTTTTCTCTTGCTGCCTTTAGGATTTTTATTTTATGCCTACTTTGTTTAGTTGAATTATTATATGTCTGGGAGTTGGTCTTCTCATTTGTTGTCTTTCAAGGGTTCTCTGAATCTCTTGTGCTTGAATTTTTCATCCTTGATGAGATGAGGGGAAATTTTCTTGAATGATTTCATGAAATGTTTGTTCCACTGTGGCCTCTGTTGCTCTCTCTGCCTCAGGAAGTCCAATTACTCTTAGGTTCGGTCTCTTGAAGTGATCATTCATCTCTTGAAGGTTTTGTTCTGTCTTTTTGAGCTTCTTTTCTATGCTTTTGACAGTTTGGGTTAGTTCTGTGTTTTGGTCTTCAAGCTCTGAGATTCTTTCTTCTGCTTGGCTAATTCTGCTTTCCATGCTTATTAGTTTGTTATTTATTTCCATCACAGTGTTCTTTACTGCTGTTATTTCTGACATCGGCTCCTTCCTATTTTCCTCTTGTCTCTCCTCAATTTTTTAAATTCTCTCTATTAATGTCTTGATGTCTGGGTTTGTTGCATGTGACCCGTCATTTTGGGGCTCTTCATTGTTTGTGTTCTGGAATCTGTTTTTTCAGTGTCCGATCTTCCAGGGGTCTATGTGAGACCCATATTCTTCTTTTGGTTTTTCTTCATTTGTGCGGTTTTTTCCCCCTCCCTACTTTTCCTTCCTCCGCGTCACCGTCTTCTTTAATTCTGTTATTCAGGGGTAGAGGGATTGGTTTTACTTCTGTTTGTTCAATCTCCTATTCTATGTATGTCCTCTTACTTTGTTCAATTTTTGGAGTTGCACTGCAGGTTGGGGTGGTCCTTTTTGCAGTTTTGAGATTTACTTAAGGGGGGAGCTGTGATTCAAAATCTATCTGCAGGTCCTGTTACTCACCGACAGGTGTATGGATAATCTGAAACCCACTTTGGTGTTGTTACCTTGAATCGCCAGAAGGTGGTGTTATCTCAGCTGCTTGCCCAGAGGGGGTGGAGCTGGACAGGAGTCGGGCAGAGGCCGGAGATGGGAGCCTGCCTCAGGGCACACTGGAGGAGACCCACGGCCAGCAGGATGTCATGGTGGCAGCAGAGGTGGCAGCGAACCCAGCAGATCTTGCCTGCAGGGGCTTCAAGGACTGAAGTCGTGGATCGCCTCAGGCACGGGTGGCGCGATGCTCTATGGCCACCACGGAGGCCACAGCGGTGTCGGCAGCTGCTGTGTCTGTGGCTGCAGTGGCTGTCCAGACCACTGTGATGCCCCAGCGGTGGCGACAGCCGAGCTCCTTGTGAAGAGCAGGGTGCCAATGTTGGGGTTCGCAGCCCTGGGGAGAGAGCCAGAGACCCTCTGTGTTGTCCTTTGCAGAGGGTTTCATAGACCAGGTTGCCCCATCGCCATCTTGCCAGAAGTCCTCAGAAAAACTTTTAAAGATCATTTTGTCACTTGGGGTAATTAAAAATAGCTTACTATATAAGCAACCTTCAAATTTCAGAAACTTTGCAAAATAAGTGTTTATTTCTGGATCATGTCAGAGTTTTGATATTTAATGCATGGTCTTTTGCATGATTGAAGGATCCTGGCTCTTTTCATCTCATGACACAGTTGTCTTCTAGGCCTTCTGCAAATTTCCATGTTTCTTTGCTTTTTAACTGGCAACAAAGAGTGGAACTCTTGATCAATCCTGGGAGAGGCAAGGAACACTTCATTCTCATTCTTTGACAGAACTCAAAAATGTAGTCCAACCCTAACTGCAAGGGAGGCTGAGAAATGTAGTCTTTCTACCTGCCAAGAAGAGAATGCAGGATTGATCACCTCTAGAATGCCTTTGCCATAATTGGCAAAATGTGAAATATATGCTAAAAAAAAAATCAAGAAACCAATCAAAATGGTTTTATTTTAAAACTGCATTAATAATTAAATTGCCAAAATGCATTCTCATATAAAAATTTTTTTAAAATTTTTAAAATTAAATTTTTAAAAATAGAAAAGGAACTTATTCCACATTATGTATATTTTGTTGTTTATAATTAAATTAGTCAACAATATAGTAAATTCTATATATTCAGTAGTCATTTTTTTTATATCTATTACTTATTTTCATTAAACTCTGAGTTTAAAAACACCTTCCTGAGCTGGGCTTGGTGACTCACCCTGTAACCCCACCCCTTTTGGGAGGCTGAGGTGAGTGGATTCCCTGAGCCCGTGGGTTTGAGACCCCCCTGGGCAATGAGACTTCATCTCTACAATAAAAAAAAAAAAAATCACCCGGGCATGGTAGCGCATACCTGTAATTCCAGCTACTTGGAAGGCTGAGGGGGAAGGATCGCCAGAGCCCAGCAGGTCGAGGCTGCTTTGGGCCCGGGGAGCAGCCACTGCACTCCAGTCGGGGTGACAGAGTGAGACTCCAACTCTAAAATAAAATAAAAAAAATAAATAAAAACACCTTCCTGGTATTGCTATAAATGTACCTCTATAGTGAGTAGAGTTAACCTACAAGTGCTATTATAATTTTGAAAGAGTAACTAGAAAAAACCAAGTAAGTAGCAATGCTAGGGAATGATTAATTTCTAGACATTTTTAGTAACTCCAGGACCTTGAATACTTTGTCCAGAAACTGTCTGGAATATGTAACTACTTTTGTTATAAACATACACGCATGCACAAATGAATGAAAGGGTACATCACATTGTCATAACCAGATGTATTCTATAAAATACCTGAGATCAAATTGGAGTTATTTATCAGCTGTTAAACATGAACATTAAAACACTGATTGGGATGTCATGTAAAGCAGACCTCTCTGTAGTGAGCAAATATAGATGGCCATTTCAGTGTTGCTTAAAAAAGGGTTCAGGTTATGAGAAAGATTTCCCAAATTCCTTTCCAAGGTGATGGGTTTAAGAGTTCATGACATCTCTATAGAGGGTTATTTTCTCTATTTTACAAGGTCTTTCTCATGTTTATGCAAATTATATATTTTTCTCAGATATTAATATATGATGGTATTTCTAAGCCTATTTTTTTAAAAAGTTTGAAAAATTTTAAAAATATAATAGAAGTGCATAATTAATTGGAAAGTTAAAAAGGAAATTAGAAAATAAGTTTGTACAATTTTTAAAATTTGATATGGATGGACCCCCATTGGGGCTAAATTTTTTTAAAAAGCCATGATTTCAAATTTGATGAGGTTGTAAAATAAAATAAACACTCACACGTTGTTGGTAGAAGAGTTTAATGGCAAAACTTCTTTGAAGAATGATCTGGTTTTTTTTTGAAATTAATTTACATCTACCTTATAACCCAGAAATGGAAACATATAATTACAAAAAGTCTTAAACAAGAATGTTTTAGCAGCTTTATTCATAATAGCAAAAAAACTGAACACATTCCAGGTGTCCATCATTAGGATTAACAAACTGTGCTACTTTTGTACATTACTAATCTATGAATCATTATATACAGTATGCATGAATCTCAGAAGCTTTATGTTCCATTTATAAAAAATCCTTACACAAGTAACACATAAATAATTCATGTATATGAAGAACACATGAATGATCTCATTTATGTGAAGTTAGAACAGGCAAAACTAAGTTATGTTGGAAAAAAAATTACAATTTTCTCTAACTCTTAAAGGGTGGGGTGGAGATAGCTTGGAAAGGGGCATCAGAGAATTTTCTGGGGGGATGTTACACTTAAGACTATATTTCATTGCATGTAAATTATGTTACAGGAGATCATTAAGTTGATTTTTTTCTGCACACCAGCATAATCTCAGAGCTGGGCATTCTGGGTGCAACTTGCAGTCATAGTGTACAATTAATAGTCATAATATACAAGGGCAAGAATGAATGAATAGATTTAGAATAGTCAATAAAAATTTTTACATCTCATTTTGACATCCATTAATGATGAATTTAGATAGTTAGCTTCCTGTCTTTAAGTGTTATAAAACACTTATAGTTATAAAACAGTTTTATAAAACAATATGTATGCAAAACTTAGCCTAGAGATAGAATTGATTTCACATACTTTTAGTTGATTAGGGCAAGACGGCATTTAATTGGGTTTCCCTCTTTTGCATTTGAAGTTAATTGAAGTATATTTCATATAATGAAAAATTACAAAAATAGAATTTTTGAAAAATGTAACACTTTGTTTAATTACCTTTCTCCATCATCCTGAAAAACAGCTCAATCTTTATCATCAGTTTTGTGATTATAACCACACAATGAGTGATGACTCCTAGAACCCTTTTTCTTCATTTAGAATTTCATTTCACTTCCATCCATCCATCCATCCATCCTCCTTTTTAAAACACACCCAATCTAAAGATGTGCCCTGAGCACTCCAGAGCCCAATACATAAGAAATAACAAAAAAAATAAAATAAAATAAAACTGCTCTCATCTTCCCTAATGTTTAGGAATTGTCAGTGTAGTTTCTTCCTTGAAGCACACTGTGTCATTTGCTGGAGAGGGCTTTTCACACACTTGGATGATACTGGAAGCACTAGAAGAAATGGTTTTAGGAAAAAGGAAGCTTTAAAAGAAACTCATCATGAAAGCAACCAATTATTCTAAAACATATGTCATTTTGGGCTAGGTCCAGGTGGGAAATTCTATTTTTGGGTTTTTAAAAAAAGTTTTAAAAAAAAGTTCTAAATTATCTTTTTAAAAGAAATGGTAATCTCATCTCATGTAAGCCTACTGAAAATTTCAGCTGAAAAATCATTCTTTAAGTCCAAGATTTGTTTCCTATTTTAGGTACTTGAGGGAAAAAAAGTAATAGAACTTGAAGGTGTGTGAAACCCAAGGTCTTTCATCTCTCTTCCTAGGTACCAGAACATCATCTGGTCTATTTCCAAACAGCGGAAACTTAGCTTACTAAAACTTAGAAGAATTTTTAAAGTCACAGGAGGGAACTTGAAACACACTGATTTTAGTGGGAGGGTTAAGTGGGACTTAGAAAATCTTTGTGATTTAAAAGAGAAAGAGACTGTATCTTTAAGGAAATTTGGAATCTCGCCAGTGAAAGTCTGAAGTGTTTAGAGTAGTCTTTAATGTACATGTGAGTCACCTGGAAATCTTGTTAAAATGTAGATTCTTATCTACTAGATTTAGATATCAAACAAGATCCTGAGATTTTGCATTTCAAACAAGCTCCGAAATGATGCCCATAACTCCCAAATGATGCGCATAACTTTGGTCCTTGGTCCACACTTTTCATAGCAAAGGTCCCATAGAATATCTGCAAGGAATACCTAAAGAATGTGAAGTTTAACAGTAACAAGGAAGTGGTACTAAAAGTGCTCCTGTGATCATTGACTAAATGATTCTATCTGGATTTATAAAATAAATCCTTTTGTAAAGATTTTTGCATATTTTCCTCAGTGAGACCAAATTTCTAGTACTAACAAGTATCAAGTAGGCATGTCTAAGGTTTTTTCCTTAGGTATATTAAAATTTGAATTGTTTCTGCCCTTTTTTTTTTTTTTTTGAGATGGAGTCTCACTCTGCCTCCAAACTGGAGGGCAGTGGCACACCCCCGGCCACCGCAGCCTCAACCTGCTGGGCTCCGAGGATCCTTCCCCCTCAGCCTTCCAAGTTCCAAGCCTGAATTACAGGTGTGCCTACCACGCCCCCAAATTTTTTTGATTTATTGTAGAGATAGTTCTCACCAACTTGCCTGGACTGCTCTCGAATCTGCGGGCTCAGGCAATCCACTCACCTTGGCCTCACAAAGCGCTGGAATTACAGGCTGAGCCACTGAGCCGGGCCCCTGGTTTCTGTCCTTTAAACCTCAAGATATTTTTATATAAAAAAATGATCCGAGCTAGAAATTTTAATTTGGTGAAAAAATAATTCCTGTGTGTTAAGCCAAACTTTGTCAACCAATTTAGCATTGCCAATCTTTTCCTGTGTGCTCTCCTAATCTCCACAGAGGCTTGAGGGTAAAACTGTGACTAACTACTTAACTGAATGATGAAGTGAAAGACACCTTGTTCCCTGAAGCGGAATGTAAATTAATTCCTAATGGAAATCATGACTTTCAATCTGAAACCTTGTGCATTCATAAATTGACACCTCTAGCTTACGCTACTTGAACCAATCTAAAAAATTTTTATCATAATGACCAACCTATTTATCAAAAACATTGTTTTTTAAATTTTTTAATGTTTAACAAGGAATGTCTAATGCTTAAGTTTAAGTCTTTTGTTCCTATCTTTCTGAATGCTATAAAAAAATATCTTTATACATTAGTGCATTCATTTAGCTGTTATTGTCAAGGTGGTTGTTCAGGGGTACAAGTGAAAACAAATCTAAGCAAAATAAAGAAAAATGCACACATCAGTTCAGTTGACCCTAGGCCCAAAGTAAGCATGTTTTCTTTTTCTGTTTTTTTTTTAGGAATTGAATTAGAGTTTTTTTTTTTTTGTTTTTTTTTGAGTTGGAGTCTCACACTGTCACCCAGACTGGAGTTCAGTGGCCACTCCCGGCCACCGCAGCCTCAAACCCGCTGGGCTCCGGTGATCCTTCCCCCTCAGCCTTCCGAGTAGCTGGAATTACAGGCAGGCGCTACCACACCCCGCTGATTTTTTGATTTATTTTAGAGATAAGGTCTCCTGCCCAGGCGGGTCTCAACCCGGGCTCAGGCAATCCACTCACCTCAGCCTCCCAAAGGCATGGGATTACAGGCTGAGCCACCGAGCCCGGCTTTAGAGGTTTTTTTAAACTTTTTATTTTAAAAAATGTGGGGGAAATTCAGGGTTAAGTATACAAATGTTCATTATGCAGGTATCCTTGTTGATGAGATGTGCCCCCCCCCCCTGGCAGTTTCCCATACTGCCAATTCCTTTCTTATAGTATTAGTATACTATTCAAGGTCTGCTTATGAGTGAGAACATGTACTACTTGGTTCTTTGTTTCTGTGATAGATCACTCAGTATTATAGCCTCTAAGTCCACCCAAGTTGCTGCAAAGTTCATAATTTTGTCCTTCTTTATGGCTACTAATATTCCATCATGTATATGTACCACGTTTCTTTTATCCAGTTCTCTTTTTATGGGCAACATGGTTGGTTCCATGTTTTTTGCTGTTGTAAATAAAGGGATGCTTTATTTCTGAACACAAATTATCTTTCTAATTAACTTCCATCTATATGTGGTAGAGCTAAGCGTTCACTTTGTCATTAACTTTATCTTCACTTGCACAGATGACTTTTTCCCTCAAATTTGTATTTCATACCCCACTTTTCTGTAGAAATCTTATACTGTTCAGTATTTGCTTTACTTCATTGAAAAATTTACTAGAAATCATATGAAAAACTAGCCTTAAAATTAATTATAATTTTTAAAAATTTTTATTTGATTTCCAGTAAACTTCCATAGGATTTATAGTGACAAAAATGTGACTAAATATTTGAGCTTATGATTAATCATTCTCTCCTAAGAGAATTTAAATTACCCTTTATTTATTTATTTATTTTCCCTTTATTTTAAAGATGTGGGTTTCAATTCAGGATTAGATATACAAATGTTCATTATGCAGGTATATATAGATATACAAATATTCCTCCCTTCCCTGGCAGTTTCCCTCAACGATCCCCCCCCCTCTCCTAGCAGTGTCCCCCCTCTGCCAATCCCCTTTTTTATAGTATTATATGATAATTGTTCAAGGTCCCT